>CM018693.1:109381123-109981123 GCA_009363875.1 Mikania micrantha | reverse complement strand
AAAACTTCTCTGGAAAAAGCAAGAGGAAAACTAAATGCTGAAAAATTGAGAGCCGAACAAGGTTCTTCAACTAAAGGAAAATCTCTTAATAAAATGAAGAAATCAAAGAAGGCTAATAGATTTTCAGCATCTTCTCATTCTTCGCCTCACTCTTCTTCTCATTCACTTGCTTCACCCGGGCCTTCTATCCTTGGAACACCACCTTCTTACCCCATGGTGATTCCTGCTGCCCATCCTTCTGCGGAAGTGAACCCTCCTTCCGTGGATTCACAAATCAATATCTTGCATCAAAATCAGCAACATCTGATATTGATGATGCATAAATTGATGAATATCCCAATGAACTAATCATATGAATTACTACATTAGCTTAATTACAGGTAAATATAAAGAGTTATAAAATAAACCTATATAAATTCCTATTTGGGGTTTGAGGATTTAACAAAGAGTTGTTAACCATTTATTTAAAATTGGATCCTCATTAATGATAAAGATAGTTATCATAAATCTCCAAAATAGAATAGATAGAATTTTCATCAATTGCTTCCTAAGGCAGGGAACTGTATTGTTGAAAATTAGATAATGCAGATTGAAAGAGTTCAATTATGCAATGATATGATATATATCTTTCAATCAACACAAAATGTTTGAATGGATCTTAAATGAGTTTAATAACCGGTAGTTACACATGACATCTGCAAAAAGCTCATGGGATCACAGTAAACCCACAACTTGCAAAAGTGTAGCTGTTGATTGATAAATATAATTTATGGTTCGGAACCATAAACACTAAAGATGCAATAAAACAAGGTAAAAGACTTGTTTAACAACATTTAAATGTTGTGTAGTTGAAATTAGAGAATTTCAATGACTAGATCAACATGGATGTATTATGATACTACAAATTTTGTAAGCAAGAGTTGTTTGACAGATAAGTAGTTAAATATCAAAACTGAATTACCATAAGAACACCTTAACTGAGTATTCTTATAAGTAATTAGAAAGTTTTGAAATCCCAATATGGCAAACTTGTTGCGATAAATCCATGGTTGATAAAAGCATCTCAAGTGGGAACCTTTGTCATGATAAGAAACTAAGGTGTTAGTTTTACCTAAAGGACAAAGATGTTATACATACATGTGTGTGTGTGTGTGTATATATATCAAGGCTAGTGGGAGCGTAGTAAATTCTAATGACAACATTATGTAAGTATGTAGATGACGTACCAATTATAGAAATGTGTTTCTATAATAAAGACATAAACTTTAACATATGATGTTAAACGAAAACGAAATAAGTAACGATTTTATTTGATAAAATTGAATATATATTAATGGTTAATATATGAATTATCCAATGACATTTTCATTGAAAAGAAATCTTAGATAAATTTTGCATAAGATGAAAAGTCACATGCAAATTGTCTATGTCAAAGCATGAAGTGTTCACTAAAATGTTAGAGAACACATATAAACGCATCAGAATGCTTAGAATGAAAGAGTTCATTACTAATCTCAATAAGATTCCTAATGACTAGGAATGGATTGAGTAATCATATGACAACAATGTAACATACTTAAGACTGTGAAAATGTAGTCATATTATAGTAGAAACATTATGAGAAAGAACTGAAAGAAAGACATAATAGTAAATAAAATTCATAAATCAGAATCTAGCAATTCAGTTCACTAAATATATTTATAGAGCTGAATACAAGGATAATGCTAATAAATAGATATTAGATATGCTAGATGGGGAATCTGATTTAACTTTAGTATTGGGTGCTCTACAATCGAAACAGGAAACATTGAATATCCATTTTGATTTAATGGTTAAAGGCAAAATGAATTATGTTTCTAAATTCGAAATTTTGTACATTTTAGTATCCTTGAATATAGTATTCTAAATGTCCGTAGTCGATCAGATTCGTGGGAATCAATCTGAACTAAGGCTACTTGAATGCTTGGTTAGTTTATAGAGATAAAAGCTCAAGTGTTGAGAACCAAGATTCATAGGCATTCATTAGAGAATGATGTCGGACGTAACTCGCTTCAAAACATTCTTCATGGATCGTTGTCATAAGATGTTTTGATATTAAAGTATATTCGATATACACAAATATCCTTAGACCTAAGGAGTATATTGAACTAACATTAATTAAAGATCACTCTTTGATCTTACCTAACGCTGTCTTGAAACATGGGCAGTAATAAGGGTAACGATTGGGAATGGTTCTAAGATTAAGTGGGAGTTATATGTTGCCAAAGGGATTATATACTCTTATACAGATAAGAGAAGATATTATGGCGCCCTCGTTGGTTTAAAATGATATCAATGCGTGGCCACGCTCGAACTAAAAGTAGTTTGTTGGATCATTTTAAATTGAGAACAAGAATGAGAATACTTGAACAATATATGAGATTGAAGAGAGATCCATGTCTCATGTTAAAGGAATGTCTAAATAGAAAGGATATACAAATAAAAGTTATCTGAGACTATAATTGTTAGTTAAAGTAAAGAGTTACTTAAACTAAGGAGTTTTTAGTCGACTTAAGAAGTCATACCTTACTAGGGGCAGCGTGATGCAGCTAGGCGTCCAACACTGTCTATGTTGAATCACTTAGTCGATGAATCGTCCAAGTGGGAGTCTGTTGGATATTGGATGTCTGATTAACGATAAGTTCAACGTTACTATGATAGGTATGATCCAAAGAGTTACATTTTGGAAGACAACGACTTGATGTTTAATTGTTAAACATAATATACGATCACGAACTATTAGTTTTAAGGATTTGGTGATATTATTATTTGTGAAATAATAATTTAGTGGGAATTAATTATAGAGATAATTAATTCAATAAATAATAAAGTTTTGAACTTTATTAAATGATTGTTTATTAATTAATTGTTAATTAATAAAAGAAGGATAGATTAAATAAGTAATGTTTAATTATTTAAACATTGACTATTTAGTAGATATTAACTAATTAATTGTTAACTAGTCAAAAGGAGATTATGGTAATTAAATATGTTAATTACGATAGAATTTATTAAGTAAATAATTAAAAGGGTTTTAAGTGTAAAATATTATTTTATAAATAATAGTTTTAACCACCCACAATTAGTGGATCTGGAATTTTGACTAAAACCCTAATCTCCCACTTTCTTCTCCCGGTGGCCGTCGACCCCAACCTTCGTGGGTTCTCTTTTGCCGCCGCAAACCACCAAGCCTAGCCAACCTAGGCTGCTATTGAGTCACACCCGAGCCACATCCCAAGTCGCAAGGGCTGCCAAGGCCGGGCAGCAAGCCGAGCATCCAAGCTGTGCCAAGGGATGTGCAACTTTGCAAGGAGGCCAAGCCAGGAGCTTTGCCAAGCAAACGTGCCAGGAGGCCAAGCCGGGGCCCAAGCCAGTGACCACGCCAGATCATAGAAAGGCTGCCTTGCTCGAGCCAAAGCCACCGAGCCAAAATGTGTGTTGAGTCGTTGGCCGAGCCGAGCCAAAATCAGTTTTGGACCATTTCGGAGTTTCGTGTGACGAGATCCGGACTCGGGTGATCGTATTGTGTCAACTAGCGAGACCGTTGCTTAATCCATCGTGTGGATTTGGAACCGCTTCGTAAAGGTCGATTTCTAAAACCCCCTATGGTTGTGTTATTTAATTTAACTGTTGTTTAAACGATTTGTAACTGGATCCTGATTTGGGAATTGTTTCGATTACGAATCGAAAGGTTATAAAATTTAAATGCTTCCGCTGTGTCAGATCTGATCTGATAGTTTAATCCGGTTTTATGAAAACTGATTTTGTCAATTAATGCGATTAATTGAAATTGATTAAATGAAAAGTAACATAGAATTCCCAACAGTGTTTTGCTTAACAATTTAAGACACAATGATGTTGAAGACATAATGTTAAGAAAGAATGACACAATGACGAGTGACGAGTATAAATAACACAATGATTTTTAAAAAAGACACAATTGCCTATAAAAAGACATAATTACATGTGAGAAAAACAAAAAAAAGATAATTATTCACAAAGGTTTAAGAAAGACACAATGACGATAATTAAACAGAATGAGCTGAAAAATTTCATTTTTTATATCAAAACTATACTCATTTTAAAGATAAAAAAATGCTCGTTTTTTTATGATATATACATATTTTAAAAAATAATATCATATGTAAAAGTTATGAATGTTTAAAAAAATGGGAGAAAGTGATTAGGACTAAATTACCCTCTAACAATTTTTTCTTTTAAAATTTTAAATTTTCCCTCTTAAATTTGATACATAATTTAATGATCAATAATCCTTCTGAGTAGGGGCGTTAGTCGATTCGGTTAACGGTTTGTTCGGTTTATTTGGTTTGGTCTAATCGGTTTTCAAAAAAAATTCCCTAACCGTTCATCGAACCGTACCAAATTCGGGAAATGGTCAACCGAATTCAACCGAACTAACGGATTAAAAACCGAACAAACCGGTTAAAAACCAAATAAACCGATCCGAATGAACCGAATTCAACCGAACAAACCGAATTTAACCGAAGAAACCGAATTCAACCAAATAAACTGAATTTAACCTTATATATTATTAATAAAAATATAATTTTGAATATGAATTCGGTTTAATCGGTTAACCGAATTATAAAAAAAGTTTGAAACCGTTTAACGGACCAAAAATCGAATTCGGATACGGTTAGGAACCGAACCGAAAACCCAAATGATTAATCTTATTATGATTTGGGTTTAGAATCAGCATCACCCAGAAGCTGAGAGTGTATATTATATTTAATATTAATCAATGGAAGAAAAAGAAATAATCTTCTGAAGGAGTTGTGATCTGAAACAATAATCAATTCAATGGCCACCGCATATCTCCAAAAATTCATGCTTTACCACACTCGATCGGTACTACTAATATTTTCTTCTCCATGCTACCAATAACTATTTACACTCGATTGGTTTTGTTTTGTTTTGTTTTGTTTTTGGATTGAAATATTATTTGGTAGGATAGGAAGAGACAAGAGCTGGAGGGTTTTAAAGATTGATAAGTCAGAGGATGGTTTTGAGCTTAAAAATAGTTGGGTGAATGATCCATCTGTTATATATGTTAGCTGGACAGGCCAGTTCTGGTCATGACCCATTAAATTTGTAATGGGCTAAATCAGATCATCAGCCAACCTGATATCAAATCCAACTCATTGACAGGTCATCAACTCATCATTTGTGTTAAGTTTTGATTTGGTTGGATATAATATGTTTCAATGATAGAGCTTAGAATTGAACAAAAGAGAATCTAAGGAAAGAAGGTATATTCACGATTAAGCTGGTTGGTTTATTGACTTATTCCTTTCAACAGTAGTTAACAACCATGCAATTATTACAACTAACTAACTTAATGTAACAATAGCCCCCTCCTATAGACATTTTTGACCTCAAAAATGGAAAGATGGAAAATGCAGCTTGAATTCTTCCGAATTCTCCCAGGTTGAATCCGTGGCTGCCATATTTTTCCAATGCACCAGTACAGCTCTAGGATAACAAACAAATCTGGGTGCTTTAGGTAATGGGGCTACTAACTGATGAGATTTGAACACACACAATCACAATGTAATATGAATTCAACACACAATTAGAAGGATTAACTTGTATTGATTTAAATGAAAGAAATACAGAGAATGGAAACAATTACATCATCAGAAGATGACCCAGGGTAAAACCCTTCTCCAAATTGGAGCCAATAATAACCCTATCAATTTTCTTCACACCCTTCACACACACAAGCCTTCCTCTATTTATAAACAACTAACAATTAACTAGTAATTAGTATTACTAAACTACCCTTATCTAGAACCTACTATAACTAGTAAATATTACCCAAAATATTAATATAAGTATGAGCTCTATCATGTTACTAACTGATGAGATTTATAAGCTGGTTTCAATGGTGAAACACGGAAAGTATGATGAATGAGAGATCAACTGGTAGATCCGACTTGTATGCGACCTTCCAAATACATTCCAATAATAATAAAAGCCCATAAAAACGAGGATTCAACTTCTGGTGCGTGTGTACTTTCAAAGAGGTTTAAACGTAATGTTGTAGTTTAACATAGACCCAATCGCAATCCTTAAAAGAATGATAAGTTCTATGATTATCAGCTAGTTGTCTCATTCGGTTGTAAATCGACCTTAAGGGATTGAATCATAGCCTCCCTATCCCTGTGCAATTCCTCTACTGCAGCCATATTAGTATCTCCAGGAATATAAGGAATATGAATCATTGGTTTAAATCCATATAAAGCCTCATATGGAGACATTTGAATAGCTGAATGATAGGTTGAATTATACCACCGTTGAGCTAATGGTAACCATTTAACCCATATTAATGGTATATCCATAGTCACGCATCTCAGTTAAGATTCCAAACATCTATTTAAAATTCTTGTTTGACCATCTGATTGGGGATGGTAGGCACTTGAAAAAGCAAGGTCAACCCCTAATAGTTTCGTAAAATGCTTCCATAATTTGCTCATGAACAAAGGATCTCTGTCTTACACAATTGTTGAAGGGCAACCATGTAATTAATAAATGGAATCCAGGAACACTTGAGCCAATTGAGATGCTGTGAAAGGGTGGCCCAATGGTATAAAGTGTCCATCATTTGTCAACTGATCCACCACCGCAAAAATTGTATCTTTACCTTGAACCCTTGGCAACACGGGTATAAAATCCATTGAAATATCACTAAAAATGGTTTTAGGAACAGGCAATGGTTGTAATAGACCTGGTGTAGCTGTAGTTTCATACTTGACCCTTTGACAAACTGAACATTCTTTAATGAATTGATGTAAATCTTTACCACCTTCCAATAAAAAGTCTCCTTAAGTTTTTTGAGAGTAGGTTTAAACCCTGTGTGACCCCCAACAGATGAAGCATGACACATATGAATTACATCAGCTCTTAAGTTGGCATCATTGGCATTAAGTAACTTTGACTTCCTTCTTAAAGCATGCCCATCCCAAGTTTTGGTCTTAATGATTTGTGCCATGCTGTAATTCAGTAATGATTCCTCTTAAAAGTCGATCTGTTTCCCAACTTGTTTGAATTCTTGCCACAAATTTGGAATAAAGGAGTTAATGGCCATTTGTAAAAGGATAGGACCTTGAATTCTGGATAGAGCATCAGCCCTCTCTACCCATTTTATCTTCAATCTCATAATCATACCCAAGCAACTTAGATAACCAGATTTGTTGTAAAGGTGTGATAATCTGATAGAGATATTAGTTATATTAATATGTTAGTATTAATTAGTAGTTATGGTAGGTTCTAGATATGGGTAATTTGGTAATATTAGTATCTAATGTGTATGTTAGTGGGTTATAAATAGAGGATAGTCTTGGGAGTTGGGTAGGAAGAGATTTAGATATTGTGAAAAGGGCTCCTGCTTATGGCAGAGAGAAGGGTGTAACCCTGGGTTGGGAGATTTCATTTTCTGTAATCATCTCTTCCAATTAATATTACAATAATTCTTGTTTGATTACTTTTCTATTTGTTGATTGTTCAATTGAATTGTATTCAAATCCTATCAATGGTCTGACCTGCCCTTGATCTGCCGGTCTCCATAGAAAATCGTGATACGTACGCTCGTTTGGAGGTTGATCGTAGGGCATCAATTGAATTTCGGCAAGTCATGTTAGCTTGGATGAAACTCCATGACAAACAGAAGGTAGATGGACCATCGGGATCTGGTTCGGGAGTTTCCAGTGGGTTATTGTCGTCACCTAACATCAATTTTGGGACGAATACAGATCTGACGGGCATTCCATGGGAGGTTCAGAAGGTACAATTACCTGATTTCAAAGGATTTGATCCTCAAGGATGGCTCCATAAGGCAAATCTCTACTTCGATTTCAATCATCTTCCGGATGAATTACGCCTTCCTTTAGTTCAATTTCGTATGATTGGGGTAGCGCATCACTGGTTCACGGCGCTTACTCAGATCTGGGAGTCCATTACATGGCCATAGTTTCAATCAGAGCTACTGCAACGATTTGATGGCTTCGCGATTTCTACTCCTTCTAAGCAATCGGATTCGATTCACGATGCTCTAATCCATGTCGTCGACGGTAAGAATCTAACGGTTGGTAGCTTCGAACATCATAATCCTTTTGAGCAGTTTGCTACGATTCAACAATCGGAGTTGATTTCCGATTTGATCGGTGATGTCAAGGCTCAAGGGCGCCCTGATTCTATAGTATGACTAACAACTCCTTCTCATAAATAGATAATGCTTGTTGCCTGATAGAGAGGGCTTTACCGATAAAAGCCAAAGGATGATTATCCTGCATTAATACTGCACCAAACCCTTTTGCTGAAGCATCCGTTTCTACCACAGATACCTTGTCAAAATCTGGTAATGCTAATACATGTGGAGAACTGAGAGCCATTTTTAAGTTCATTAAAAGCCTTCTGGCCAGCAGACCATAAAAACCCATCCTTCTTTAACATATCAGTTAATGGTCTAGCAATACCTCCAAAACCCTTAATAAAAAGCCTGTAATAGCCAGCAAGACCCAAAAATCCATGCAACTGTTTGACAGAATCATGTGTTGGCCAATCTTGACTGGATTTAATCGTATGAAAATCGGTAGCTACCCTATCGTTTGTAATTATATGGCCAAATACTCCACTTTATTGCCCCAAAAAGTACATTTAGACCTTTTAGCTTTGAGAGAATGTTGACTCATTATCGAAAAAACCTCCTGTAAATCCAATAGATGTTGCTGTCAAGATTTACTATATACCAAAATATGATCAAAGAAAACCAATGTAGATTTCCTTAGAACGGACTTAAATGTTGAATTCATAGCAGGAGCATTAGTTAACCCAAACGGTAAAACCAAGAATTCAAAATGGCCTTGATGGGTTTTAAAAGCTGTTATGTGAATATCTTGCTCATTCATTCTAACCAGATGATACCCAGATCTGAGATCAAGCTTGCTGAAAACAGTAGCTCCTCCTAATTCATCTAATAAATCTTCTTACAAAGGTATTGGAAACCCATCTTTAATTGTAGCTTCATTGAGTCTTTTGTAATCTACACACATTCACGAAGTTCCATCTTTTTTCTTGACCAGCACCACAGGAGCAGCAAATGAACTAGTGCTGTCTCTAGTGTGTCATTTCTTCTATAACTGTTTTCCGGGTTCCCATATATTTGTAGGGTTTAAGGTGGAGATTAACATTCTCATCCTTAAGACGAATTTTGTGATCACAAGGCCTTGAAGATGGTAATCCTTTTGGTAATTTGGAAACATCTTGAAAGGTTTATAATAAATTCTCCAATTTTGGATCTGTACGTAGATCCACAACTTTGGTTTCATGTTGGAACTGTTGAGAGTCTGCAGCTTGCAAACTAAACAATTTAGCTTGCACTATAGTCTCCTTTGGTAGATAAAAGCTTAGACATTTTTTCCATAGAACATAAACTATGTTGGAATATAAGCTCTCGGTCAAATATAAAAGTCAAATTATGGCAGTTAATAATGTTAGTTATTTAAGTAGTTAATTAACTGTAATTTCATATATAAAACTTCTGTATATGTATTCTTACACTTGTATCTGAACATATGTGTGTACGATAGAATTCTCACATAGAGAATTAACAATTCAAGTATATTGTACGTGTGATTATCAATTTATATTCAACAAATTGGCATCAGAGCGAGGAAAGTTCTGATTGAATTCTGCTGTTATGGCACTCAATAATTTAAACACTGGAATACCTGCACAATTGCCAAAATTGACGGGCTCTAATTACAATCATTGGAGCATTCAGATGCGGGTATTGTATGAATCACAAGAACTATGGCAATTAATTGAAGATGGTTACAGGGAACCGGCTGAAGGTACACCGGCGCAAGTGAATGAATTTCGTGAAAATAAAAAGAAGGACAGGAAGGCACTCTTTTTACTTTATCAAGCAGTAAATGAATTCGTGTTCGAACGAATTTCTACGGCTAAAACAGTAAAAGAGGCGTGGGATCTTCTGCACAAAGCGTACCGAGGGGAAGAACGTGTAAAAACGGTATGATTACAAACTCTTAGATGCGAATTTGACTCTCTTAGAATGAAAGAAAACGAGACGGTGGAAGAATTCTATAACAGAGCAATTGTTTTACTTAATAAACTAAGGGTAAATGGGGAGAATATTGATGATCAACGAGTGGTTGAAAAGGTTCTAAGAAGCCTAACTCGAAAATTCGAATACGTAGTTGTTGCAATTGAAGAATCTAGAGATATCTCAACTTTGTCCTTGGAAAGTTTGCTAGGAATTCTTCAATCTCATGAATTGAGAATTAAACAATTTGATGCACCTCAAATGGATAACGTGTTTCAAAGTGTGTCTCAAAATAAACAAAAGGATTATCGGGGTAAAGAAGATCAACAAGAATCCAATTTTAAGGGAAAGAAACACTGGTCTCAAATGAATGTTATAATTGTAATAGAATTGGACATACTAGCAAATTTTGTAAAAGGAAAACTAATGAAAACAAGAATGGAGCAACGTTCTGGCATAAAGAAGATGGGGAATCTTCTGTTATGAATAGAGAAGAGGATTTTGATCCGGATTCTATGTTTATGATATTCAATATGCAAGAAAATGTTAATAAAGATCTTTGGTACTTAGATAGTGGCTGCAGCAATCATATGACAGGGGTAAAAGACATGTTTGATTCTATTGATGCATCCACTAAAAGGGAAGTTAGGACTGGTGATGACAAAATTCTAGTTGTTTTGGGAAATGGAAATGTGACTTTCAAAGATATGAATAATCAAAAGACAATATCAGATGTCTACTATGTTTCTGGTTTGAAGCATAATTTATTGTCGATTGGACAAATGATTGAAAAAGGTTATGACATCCATTTTAAAAGAAATGGGGTATGCTTAATTAGGAATGCCAATGGAATTTTAGTTGGCAAAGTTTCAATGACTGAAAATAGGATGTTTCCAATTCATCTTCAAGAAAACATGTTTTCATTAAACATGACTGAAATTGAAAATTCAACTCTTTGGCATTTAAGATTTGGGCATATAAATTATGATTCATTAGTTACCATGAGCAAAAAAGGAATGGTCAAAGGTTTTCCTGTTATAAAAAAGGTTGAAGGCATTTGTGATGGTTGTGCATTGGGAAAGCACTCTAGGAAACCGTTCTGTCAAGGTAAAGCTTGGAGAGCCACCAAACCTCTTGAATTAGTTCATAGTGATATTTGTGGCCCTATGAAAACTTCTACTATTAACGGGAACAGGTATGTTCTCACTTTCATTGATGATTTTAGTAGAAAGGTATGGTTATATTTTGTCAAAGAAAAAGGAGAAGCTTTCTCATGTTTTAAAACATTCAAAGTGTTTGTTGAAAATCAATGTGGAGAAAAATTAAAAGGACTTAGAACAGATAGGGGAGGCGAATTTTGTGGGAATGATTTTCAAATATTCTTGAAAGAAAATGGGATCTTACACCAATTAACAACTAGTTACACTCCTCAACAAAATGGGGTGGCTGAACGAAAAAATAGAAGTTTGTTGGAATTGGCTAGAAGTATGTTGAAAAATAAGAAAATGCCAGATGATTACTGGGGTGAAGCTGTGGCTTGTGCAGCCTACATTTTTGAATAGATCAATCACAAAAAGCCTAGATTATATTACACCACAGGAGGCATGGACTGGTTTTAAACCAAGTGTTGCTCATTTTAAGGTATCTGGATGCATTGCTTATGCACATATACCTGATCAAAGAAGAAACAAGTTAGATGACAAATCAGAAAAATGTATTTTTGTTGGGTATAGTGAACACAGTAAAGCTTACAAACTGTTTAATCCAGACACAGAGAAGGTTATTATTAGTAGGGATGTCCTATTTGATGAAAATAAGAGTTGGTTTGAAGATAACAGTAGTTCAATAAAAGATGGATATGGTGGATCTGATCTGATAATTAATGAAGCAACAGAGGCTCCACAGAGTGATGAACATGTTAGTCAAAATAACATTCAACCAAATGATAGTGTGGAGTCAAGCTTTAGTGATTCAAGTGATGAATCATCTACAGATGACACAAATCTTCTAAACAAGAAAAAAGTAGTCAGAGAAAGGTCTTTGGGGGATCTTTATGCAAATACAAGAAGGATGGATCCACCTCAGGTTGATTTTGCAATGTTTGCTGATTCTGACCCAGTTACATTTGAGGAAGCTTTTAATGATGCTAAGTGGAAAGAAGCTATGGATAAGGAAATGCAATCTATTATCAAAAATGATACTTGGGAATTAGTGAATAAACCCCAGAATCAGAAACCAATTGGGGTTAAATGGATTTATAAAACAAAGTTAAATGAAAACGGGGAAGTTGATAAATTCAAGGCTAGACTAGTGGTGAAAGGATACAAACAAAAATATGGTATTGATTATCAGGAAGTTTTTGCACCCGTAATCAGATTGGAAACAGTACGGTTAATATTGGCAATAGCAGCACAATTTGGTTGGCATGTACATCAAATGGATGTAAAATCAGCTTTCTTAAATGGATATCTAAAAGAAAAAGTCTTCATTGAGCAGCCTCAAGGATATATAAAGAAAGGTGAAGAACATAAAGTTTGTCTTTTGAAAAAGGCCCTATATGGACTCAAGCAGGCCCCTAGAGCCTGGTATAGCAGGATAGAGGAGTATTTCTCAAAGAACAAGTTTCAGAAATGCACTTTTGAACATACACTCTTTATTAAGAAAATGGAAGAACACATTTTGGTCATTTGCTTGTATGTTGATGATTTAGTAATCACAAGTAGCAGCCTTGCATTGGTTATGAAATTTAAAGCCTCTATGAAGCAAGAATTCGAAATGACTGATTTAGGATTACTTCACTACTTCCTAGGTATTGAAGTAAAACAAGATCAAAATTTGATATTTATTTCTCAACAAAGGTATGCCAGAGATTTATTGAAGAAATTTAATATGGAGGACAGTTCTGTGGGGGGCTTGAAATTATCCAAAAACACCATGGATAAAGATATGGATGCTAGTATCTTCCGGAGCCTCATAGGCAGCCTAATGTACTTAACAGGAACCAGGCCAGACATCACTTTCTCTGTGAGTCTTCTTAGTAGATACATGGAACAACCGAAAAGGTGTCATTGGGAAGCAGGGAAAAGAGTGTTGAGGTATATAAAAGGCACTTTGGATAATGGCCTGTTATATACCAGATGTGACAGCCCAGTGTTAACTGGTTTTAGTGATAGTGACTATGGAGGAAACATTGATGATAGTAAAAGCACATCAGGTTTTGTGTTTCATCTCGGTACTGGTGTTTTTTCTTGGCAATCTAGAAAACAAAAAGTTGTGGCTCTTTCATCTGCAGAAGCAGAATATATGTCTGTCTCAATGGCCGGCTGCCAGGCTTTATGGTTAAGAGGAATTTTGAATGTGCATTTGGGAACAGAGAAAGCTACTACAATCTTCTGTGACAACAAGTCTGCAATTGCATTAGCTAAGAATCCAGTGTTCCATAATAAAAGCAAGCATATTCGGATCAAATATCATTTTATAAGGGAATTAGTCAATAACAAGGACATTGCAGTAGAATTTTGTGGCAGCAAGGAACAAATAGCAGATATATTTACTAAAGCTCTGCAGGTTGGAGATTTCAATCGTTTGAAGAAAAGACTTGGTGTATGTGCCCTCTAGCTTAAGGGGGAATGTTGGAATATAAGCTCTCGGTCAAATATAAAAGTCAAATTATGGCAGTTAATAATGTTAGTTATTTAAGTAGTTAATTAACTGTAATTTCATATATAAAACTTCTGTATATGTATTCTTACACTTGTATCTGAACATATGTGTGTACGATAGAATTCTCACATAGAGAATTAACAATTCAAGTATATTGTACGTGTGATTATCAATTTATACTCAACAAACTAACTCTAGTTGCATTAGTTCCTTTCAACTCATATGTGACATTGTTAATTTTGAACTTCATGGTAAGGTTTTTGAAGTTCCAAATTATATCATTCAAAGTTTGTAACCATTGGATTCCTAAAACAATATCATAATTGCTTAAAGTAATGACCAATAGATTTTCCTTAAATCAAGTACCCTGCATAAGCCAATGGAAATCCTTGAAAATGTGCATGCAAGGTAACTTATTTCCATCAACAATTGTCACTGGCATATCCTTAATTGACTGAACAACTTAATTAAGTTTTGCAGCCATCTTTTCATTCAAAAAATTGTGGGTAGACCCACTGTATTGCAGCCATCTTTTCCTCCAGAATAGAAACTTTATTGAGTAACAAATCAAATTCATCACAGTATTCATCCAATGATCTCGTTTGATTAAGAGCCTTTAATGCTCCCATTGCATCTTCAATCAATCGAGAAGCAAATCTTGCAGAAATGGATGATGGATCTAACATATTCATCCCATGGGGATTCAGATAAAGATTTATCTCTAATCTTGATGTACGATTGATGCCATTGCAAAGCACGACCTTCTAAATGGACTGCTGCATACCGTAGCTTAAGCCTCTCCTGAGTTTCATCAATGGCAAAGAAAGCTAACATTTGTACAACCAACCTTCTACATCTTTCCCATCAAACTTTGGAAACTCAACTTTTGAAAATTGGTTGTTGCTTCTTGTTAAACGAGAATCCTTTGAATCTGTATCACTGACTATGGCTATCAGAATTGTTGTCTCTTCCTCTACCATTGTTGAGAGCCTGTAAGTTTTGAAGAATTTTGTTCATCTGTGATTTCATCGCAATCGAAAGATGCTTTGAGTCCATATAATTCAGAAACATTCTTCTCCACTACTGATTTCAAACGGATTAAGGACAATTCATGCTCTTTTAAAGCTTTCTCAAATTCCTGATTACGTGTAGTCATTGTAATTGATCAACCGGTGAAACACTTAATCGAATTACACAGAATCGCTGGATCTTATTGTTGAATCTCCAGCAACAGGAGCTTCCGATTGGTTCGAAAAGCTATGATACGAATGATAGAGCTTAGATTTGAACAAAAGAGAATCTAACGGACGAAGGAATATTCACGACTAAACTGGTTGGTATATTCCTTTAAAGTTTAAACAGTATTTAACAGCCATGCAATTATTACAACTAACTAACTAACTAACTAACTGGTTACTAACAATTTTACAATTAACCTCTCAACTAATACTAATGACATTAATTTAATTAACTAGGATCTTTTAGCATAGAATGATTAGCCTTATTATGATGGTTGCCACTTTTTGTAACCACCTTACTTTGACTCAATAAAAGTTGATGAAAATCTTCAAATCAATTTCAATAAATGAGGAATCAATCAATTCCAATAAATAAGGAATTGTAACTCCCAAGTTCGAGGTTTCGAGTCCCACACTGGACAATGGTGTAATATTTTTGTTTTAGGAGTAAATTATATTACTATTCAAAAACCAAAATAATAATAGTAATAGCAATAGCTAGCTAGCTAGCTATCTATCGCTATCGCTATTTGTGTAAGTTTGGTATTGGCACAAAACATACCATTATCGGTTTTCCTTGCCAACTTTTTCATATCACCTCCTCTTCAAAAAATTAGCCAGAACCAGTTATATGATAAATATGTAAACCGCAAAACAAGCCTGAAAAGTTTTTCATCACTTCATCTGATCGTCATGCCTGCTGTTTTTCTTGCAAATGATCATTTAAGCTGTTTTAGTTGACTTACTATAACATGTAATATTATTTGGCTTTGTTTTATTGATTGATGCAGATACAAGAAGCTACTTTGCATGGTTGATCTTACAAAGGACTTGTTCTTCAGTTATTCATACCATATTATGCACAGCCTTCAGAAGAATACTTGTAACAATGAAAATGATGCACCTGTTCTATACGAGACCATGTTTGTTTGGAATGAATTCTTAACCCGTGGGGTCCGCAATTTCCTTCAGAATACTGTATGGACAGTCGCACTCATATATGGCTTTTTCAAGCAGGTTGCCTTCAAATAATCATGGTTATTGTTTGCTTCTTGTATGTTCTGTGATTTTTTTTTCTTTATGACTAACAGCTCTAAGGTTAATTAATGCTGTGTAATTTAACTACAATTTAATTTCATATCGCTTTTCAACGTTGTTAAACATCTATGTTTTGTAAACCAGGATAAACTTCCAATTTCTGGGAGGGATTTTAGATTGACTCTCATCTCAAGACGCTCACGCCATTATGCCGGGACCAGGTTATCTTGTATTTATGTGACAGCAACATGAACTTCATTAGATAAAGATGAAACTTCAGTCACATGTTTACAAAATTACATTATGTTGCTACCTTTATTTTTTTTTTTCTAAATTTAGGTACTTAAAACGAGGGGTAAATGAGAAGGGCAGAGTTGCTAATGATGTAGAAACAGAGCAAATTTTGTTTGAAGATGTTCCTGAAGGATTTCCTATGCAAATTACTTCAGTAGTCCAAAATCGTGGATCCATACCACTTTTCTGGTCACAGGAAACTTCACGCCTGAATATTAAGCCTGATATTACATGTATGATTCACTGATATTACTATACTTACATTTTTATTATATATATATATATATATTTTAACTGATTGTTGTTTTTAGTGTCTAGGAAAGACCAAAACTATCAAGCTACCAGGCTTCATTTTCAGAATCTTGTCAATAGATATGGAAACCCTATCATCATATTAAATCTGATTAAGGTAATGCTAATTAGAGGATGACTTGATAATATAATTAATAAATTATGTTGGTTTTTTTTTTATTATGCACATTACTATCCTTTTGAGCCAAAAGAAGTGTAAGAGGACTTTGTGTAACAATCCTTGTTTCCAATTATTAAAAGAAAAGAACCAATTATTATCAATGTGGATTCCTCCAATATGTAGTAATTTTCTGTTTTTTCATTTCTGTATGATATGATGTCATATGCTTGTCTTTTTTGACAGACGAGTGAAAAAAAACCTCGAGAGTCCATTCTTCGTACCGAGTTTGCTAATGCAATTACATCTATCAATAAAGACTTATTAGAGGAACACCGTCTTAAATTTCTTCACTGGGATCTACACAAGCATTCTTGAAGGTCCATGATTGCATTGTCTTGTTTTTCATTTTTATAGCTCCTCCTACCCCATTCCTGGCCATTACAGGTGACAAGATGGGCATGTTGAAACATGCAGGGGTTGGGTTGATCTGCAAACAAAATTTATTTGGACTTTTTATATAAATGGTCAACACGTTAAGTCGTTAA
This sequence comes from Mikania micrantha, assembly GCA_009363875.1. Classification (NCBI taxonomy): domain Eukaryota; kingdom Viridiplantae; phylum Streptophyta; class Magnoliopsida; order Asterales; family Asteraceae; genus Mikania; species Mikania micrantha. Next base: position 109,963,810 of record CM018693.1, on the reverse strand, counting down.
TTTTATACAAAAACAATTTGTTACATAACTTATCTAAAACTTTAACTTTAGAAGGACAAAAAAAACTTTTAGTAACTTTAGTGGAACACTAGGAAAACTTGATTATTATTAGGTGAAATATTCCTTATTAAAATGGGCCACAGTGAACCATTAGACTTGTTTGAGATAAAACATTACCCAAATCAACACATTTATTAGTAAGTTGGCAGAAGTTGTTAGCTTGTGTTCTCAGTTGTGGCTTCCAGTTCTTGACATGGGTTCTTTTTATCCAGCAAAGGCACAAATGCGTTGCTATTTTTAAGCAGACTGACTGCATATGCATTGACACTGACTGGTTTCTTTTACTGTCAGTTTTTGCCATCTGAGAGATGGCCACATTTTGAGTAAGTTCTAATAGAAACTGTGCTGTGTAAATGTTCTTTTTTATTGTGTACTCTGCGTGGCTGATGATGGACATATAAAACAGGAGTAATGCTGCAAGCTTTGGGCATTTGAAGATCAATGATGGCAATGAAAATGCCAATGATGTAGAGGAAGACTTGTCTGGTGTAGGGGATAAGGATTGTGTTAGAATATCGTCATTGTTTCAGAAAGGAGTTTTGAGAACAAATTGCATAGATTGTTTGGATCGTACAAATGTTGCACAATATGCATATGGTTTGGCTGCTTTAGGTCATCAGCTGCATGCTTTAGGAGCCATTGATTCCTCCAAGATTGACCTTGATGATCCCTTGGCCCAAGAATTGATGGGATTTTACGAGAGAATGGGTGATACTCTTGCTCACCAGTATGGTGGTTCTGCTGCACATAACAAGGTATGTTTAGCTCATTTTGGAATATATTATTATGTTGTTATTCCTTTTGAATTTCGAACAAAGCACCTGCCATCCACTTCATGTTGAATAGGTATTTTCTGAGGTAAGGGGTCAGTGGAAAGCTGCAACACAGTCACAGGAGTTTTTCAGAACTCTTCAAAGGTACTACAACAATGCTTACATGGATGCAGAGAAACAAAATGCAATTAATGTGTAAGTTTCTTTTCTTTGAAGCATCATTTGATTTCTTCTTCCTCCATTCTCTTATTTTTTTTTCTTGTTTAGCCCTTTGAGATTAGATACATTTTTTTTCGTTATAATTCTGCATTTTGGTAATATTATTTTAGCTAATAGTTGAATGACTTTGTAAGTAGATTTTTGGGGCATTTTCAGCCACGGGATGGTAGACCTGAAGTGTGGGAGCTGGATTCAGATCAGCATTTGAGTATGTATAGGAATGGGCAGTCAATGGTCGATGAGGATAGAAGGTATGATGATTCTTTTAATTACAAAATGCAGCATCACTTATATGCACAACTGTTCCCAAGCAACAATTTTCATGTCAGATTTCTTGTCAATGGTGCATTTTTGTAATATTTTGCTCTATCATCTATAACTACTATAGTTTACCCATCACTTTATGCTAGCAGTAGTTTACTACTATCACAGATCACTAGTAGTTCATTTGTATTGGTTACTGGTCTGAAACTATTAGTCACAGTTTATGTTCTCTGATAATGTTATGCACAATTTATGTTATCTAATTCTAATGTTAGGCACAATTTATGTTCTCTGATCCATTTTTCAAAAGATAAAGAATAAGGTTTTGGAGCAGGGGTCTTAGCAGGTGCAACCTCTCTATCCCCTTGTATAGAGAAAAGGTTTGCTCTAATCCTACCCTCTCCACTCTTCTATGAGTGTGATTTTATTAGGCATGTTTTTTTTTGCTTGTTTTTTTATTTTATGCTCAACTGTTGAGTGAACGAGTAGTACATGTGCTTAACTTGTTCTTGTAGTACTTACTTGTTGGTTTTTATCATTTGGTTAATCATATTATTTTCCAATCAATTGAGTAATTCTCATTAAACTTCAAAGATATATATACACAAATAATCTTAACTATTCAAGGAATGTTTATCAACTAAATAATTACAATATATTTTCTAATAATATATTACAACAATAATATATTCCGTTAATAGGTCCCCGTAGTTTGAGCTATGGGTGGATGAATGCTCAAACTGGAATGAAGACGGTCAAATAACTGTCTAGGAAGTCCCTTCGTAAAGATATCTGCATATTGGTAATCCGTGGGAACATGAAGAACATGGACAGATCCCACTTTAACTTTTCCGTGAAAAAAATGAATATCAATTTCAATATGCTTGGTGCATTGGTGCTGGACGGGATTCTGAGATAGATATACCGCGGAAAGATTGTCATATTACACAACAGTGGCTTGAGCAAGAGGCAAGTGTAACTCATAAAGCAGATTGCGCAGCCAACTAGTTTCAGCCATGGTGTTTGCAAAGCCTCGATATTCAGCCTCTGGACCGGGAGATAGTTGCCTGTCGCTTAGAGGACCATGAAACAAGGTTGTCTCCAAGGAAGACACAATAACCAGAAGTGGAGCGTCTAGAATCTGGGCAACAACCCGAATCAGCATCTGTATAAGCTGTTAATGTGGCTGATTTGGAAGGCAGAATAGTGAGACCATAATACAATGTGCCTTGAAGGTACCGTAAGATGCATTTCAAAAATGTGAAGTGAGGTTCATAGGGTGCATGCATGAATAAACAGACTTTTTGAACAACATAGGCAATGTCTGGCCGTGTAAAAGTGAGGTATTGGAGAGCACTTGCCAAGCTGTGATAAAGAGTGCCATCAGGTGATGGCTGGCCAACGGTTGCACTTAACTTAGAGTGGGTGCCGACAGGTGCGGCGTAGGGTTTGCAATTTTGCATTTTAGCCCGAGATAAAATATCAGCCACATATGATGCTTGTGAGAGAAAAAGGCCACCATTGCGTTTAGTGACCTGTATGCCTAAAAAATGGTGAGCAGATCCTTAGAAAAGAGTGCAATAACAATTGAAGAAGTTGTTGCGTTGAAGCAGTGAGGATAATATCATCCATGTATAACAGTAAATAGGCAAGGTCAGTCTCTTTTTTGTAGAAAAATAATGAGGTTTCACTTGTAGTTGATTGAAACCCGCAATGCTGAATATAAGTGGCAAACCGTTGGTACCATGCTCGGGGAGCTTATTTTAAGCCATATAAGGATTTCTTAAGCTTGCAAACATGAGAAGGGTTGTGGTGATCAATAAAGGTGGTTGGAACACATATACTGTCTCAGAAAGGTCCCCATGTAAAAACGCGTTCTTGACATCGAATTGGTGAATAGGCCAGGACCAAGAAGTAGCTAAATTAAGAACCGTGCGAATAGTGGTGGGTTTGACCACGGTGCTGAAAGTCTCATCACAATCAACTCCACCATGTTGAGTTTTCGTGTTGACAGCCAAGCGAGCTTTATATCGCTGTAAACTGCCATCAACGTGGTATTTATAGCCACATGCACCTAATGATGGGTGCATCAAGAGGTCTGGGAACAAGATCCAATTTGTTATTAGTGATCAACACCCTGTATTCATCGGTCATGGCTGAGTGCCAGTTTGGGTCTGAGAGTTCTAGTTTATGCGATTTGGGGATTAGAGAGATAAGGGAGGAGGTGGTTGTATAGAGATTCTATAGAGGTGGTGGTAGCGACCTAGTTTTAAGGCGTGTGAGCATAGGGTGGGTAGTAGGATGCGGAAGCAGTGGGCTGATTGGTTGCATGGTTACGTCGTTGATAAGTAATGGTTATGGGTCTGGGAAGGGGCTGTTGGGGAGTGTTGGTGGGGCTGGTGGAAGGGGAAGGGGATGGATTGCAAGAGTTAGGCTGGGTAAATGTATCAGGCTGTTGTAACAACAAAGAGGAGGGGGATCTGGGTCAAAAAAATGTTAGGCCAGTGGGTTAGGAGGTTTGGTGTTAGAGTATGGGAAGGTAGTTTCATCAAAGACAACATGGCGAGATAAGAATGTCTTTCTCATGGAGAGATCAAGACATTGGTACCCCCGGAAGTTAGCAGGGTATCCAAGAAAAACACATAGTGTGGATCGAGGGGCTAGTTTGTGAGACCGGGTTGCGGTTTGGTTTGGAGAGCAAGCACAGCCAAAAGTGCGAAGATGGGTGTAGGTGGGGTGTTTGTGGTATAGAAGTGAAGCAGGGGTGTGAAAGTTGTGAAGTTTAGTAGGTAGAATATTATGAAGGTAAGTGGTAGTATGTAGAGCTTCGACCCATAATGAAGGTGGGAGAGACACATGAGTAAGAAGTGTCAACATGATTTCATTGAGCCGACGGATCATGCGTTCGGCTTTGCCATTTTGTTGAGAGGTGTGAGGACAAGAGAAACGAAATTGAAGTCCATTTGTGGATGCAAAAGTTTGGAAGTGATGATTGTCAAATTCATCACCTTTATCACATTGAAAAGTTTTCATCAGTACAAAAGGTAATTGTTTATTTTTAGCAATTAGGCATAAATTTCATACAAAAGTATCTTTAAGACGATTACATGAAATAAAATTACAAAAAACTAGAAAATCAAAAACATGGGCGCCTAGGTGGCCTAAGCGGTCATGCCAAATATCCAAATGTGAAGCTGCAAGGAATGTTGAGGCAGAAAGTGTGGCTGGAGTGTTGAAAGTATAAAGTGGACCGATGCTATTGTGGCGACTGAGAATCTTCCCATTCTTGAAATCCTTCACAGAATAACCAAAGGGGTCAAAGTCCACAGATAGATAATTGTCAGTTGTGAATTTGCGAACCAAGATAAGGTTTTTGATCAGGTTGGGAGTGTATAAAATATGATTAAGATGTAAGGGTTTAGAAGGAGAGGGAAGGGTTGTGTGTCCCGACCCATGTACTAGCACCCGATTACCATTTCCAACATAAACAGAATTGATAGATTTAACACATGGATGTTGAATACTGCCTGGATCAGTAGTGAGGTGTGAGGTTGCACCGATATCCTGACTATTTTGGTCTAGGTGCATAGCCTGAAAAGCATCTCCGAGTTCAGTTGGTTCAAGGGGATTGATATCAGTGAAGTGGGCTTGAGCTGGCTGAGAGGGAGTTGGCGGGGGTGCAGTTTGTTGAGAAGATGGTGGTGGGTGGCGGTTGCCCAAGGTGGTGCAGCCCAACCTAGTTGGGTTGGGAAAGTGCATGGGGGTGGAGCGACCCACCACGGAGGCCAATAATTGGATCAAGAAGGGGGATGAGACGGAGGCTGATGTGTTTGAGGAAACTGTTGATGAGAGGAGTCGTGGCAACCTAATCTGCGGCTGGAGTTCCTGGTAGGAGGGACCTGCGAACCATGGTTGGAATTAGGACGACAAGGCTGTTGATGGCGATTGCGGGATGGGTTGTCACGTTGAGGAGGTGGTGGATCATGAGTAACGTTGGCAGCAACTGGAGAGACTAAATTGAGTTGGTCTCGTGTGGTTTGGCGTTGTTCAAGTTGAAGCATACTGCAAGGCAGTTTCCCATGGTGGGATAAGTTGATTGATGTGTCCTGCAACGTTATCATATTCACGAGAAGGCCACGAACAAGTTGTAGTACTAGACTTTCAGTGACCGGGCTATCCACATCACCGAGTTGGTCGACTAGTTCTTTTAAACGGTGACAATTTGCTTCAAGAGTAGGCATAACAGTAAGATGATGAATTCGTGCTCAAGAGCCACAGCGTGGGTGCATTTGTTGTTTGAAGATGTTCTTGATACGGCTCCAGGCTTCAAACGCAGTTGACTCAGGCTCAAGAACTCGAAACAAGGAGTTCATCAGACAGTGTTCCATAGATCCACTGTAAGATGATTGCATCTATTTTGGACCAAGCCACGTATGATGGATGATTCATGGGTGGGGTTGCGGTGCCATCAATGTGGTGAAGAACGTCATATCCACGAGCATGAAGGCAAAAGAGCTTAACCCAGGAGGAGTAAGAGACTTTTATCCTGTCCAAAATACACACCTTATTCTGGATGTTTGTGACTGTATAAGCCGGATGAAGTGGTTCCGGTTTGTTTGAGGATGAAAATGAATCTTCCTTGCTAGTCATGTCGAACAAGACAAAGAAGCAGAAAAACGACTGGAGCTGGATTAGGGTTCGAGCCTGGATGTAGGCTCTGATACCATATTATTTTCCAACCAATTGAGTAATTCTCATTAAACTTCAAAGATATATATACACAAATAATCCTAACTATTAAAGGAATGTTTATTAACTAAATAATTACAAGATATTTTCTAATAATATATTACAACAAAAATATATTCCATTAATAAATCATTTACATCTATATTAGTGTTGTGATTTAAAGTTTGATGCCTATTTGGTTGGGTGGTGCAGGTCATTACATAAGAAATCATTATCAGATGGCAACATTATTCATGGGAGCAAGTCACCTGCTACCACGTCATTGTCGCCATCATCTTTATCATGTAGCTTAAATATGGGAAAGAATTTTGCATGCTCTTCAATGTTAGACGGGTCATTACCTGGAGGAAGCAAAATGATTTCTGAGTCTACACCAGAAATATCAGCAAGCTGTGAAGCGTTCTCAAGGTGTGTAATTAAAGTGAAATAAGTTAGTGACCAAGGGACTGTTTTTTGTTAATCCAAAAACAATTATGTGGGTTCTTCGTCTGTGACTTGCTTTTTTTAAATGTTTCTTTTCTAAATTGAAAACAAGGTCATCTTTTATTACAAAATGTTTAGGATTCAACCTAAGGGTTTTATTTGGAGAAAGATTTCTTATGTGTTGTCTGTTAGATGACATGTGACCTTGAAATCACAGCCAAAACTTGATTCTGCTAATTTATAAGCATTCTTTCTTAAGTTGAAGAATATGTATCATGTGTGACACCCGGTATTTCCATATGGCCAAACATGCATATAGACTATTTTGTATCACATATACTTTTCATCTTCATGTGTCAAATCATAGATTGTAACACCCCGACCGACGGCGGAAACGTTGGGATGCCACAAGGGATGTGTAGATTGTTCATAAGCTCGTGGGCATCTAATTTAAATCATCACATATCATTTAATCAACCAAATTAATTACACAAAAATCATGTTCATCATGAATTAGTTACATCAAATACAAAAGAGATTTAGCTATCTAACTAAATTATAGTCTTCAGAATTTCAGTTATTTAGCTAAGTCCAAGAACCTAAGTGATGATTGTCCAAAATATGAGAGATCCTCCTCCTCAACCTACTTGTCTTCATTTCCTGAAATATGTAGAAAATCAAGTGTCAACTACGAAGTAGTTGGTGAGAAATAATAAGTTTTTATGTATTAAAAATGTTTATAAAAAGTTTATGAAAGTTTATAAATAGGTTTATGAAAGTTTATAATTTCCCCAAGAAAATCCACATGTGCACCTGCGAGATAATCCAACACATAATCCAACACAATCACAAACATACAATCACATCTATCAAAGAATCATAGAAAATCATAAATAATCTTAGATAATCAATCACATAAACATTCAACCAATCTCAATCATCAACAATCTCAAGTATTATAAGTGACTATACATGCATAATTGTAAATGACCAAAGTCAAAGACAACGACACACGAATGTGGCAAATCCACGTGACAATACATGCAATCACTGCGGATGACCGAAGTCAACCACAACGATCCACGGAATAGTGACAATACATGCAATCATTGCGGATGACCGAAGTCAACCACAACGATCCACGGAATAGTGACAATACATGCAGTCGTTACGAATGACCGAAGTCAATAGTAACAACTCATGGAATATGATAATCCATAAATATGAATTTCATACAATTAAACAAGTGTCATCCATGTGTTATCAAGATAATATGAAAATCTAGTATACATGTTCCACCTCCGAGTTTAAAATTTAAAATAAATTAAAAGGGAGGTTATGAGAACTCACTTGAGTCCTTAGTATAGTGTTTGTGTAGAATGCGTGCTCACGTATGTAACTCAAAGATACTTCAACTACCTGAACTCGTTGGCCAAACTCGGGATTTCTTCGTATCTTCTTGTTCCTCTCGTTCACGCGGTCGTTTGGGCTCCAAGATCTCGTAAATCCGTTGGGTAACGAAGGAGATATCGTAGAGAGAAGTTAGAGTGAAAGAGAGTGACGAAAATGAGATTGTAGAGAGAGAAAGTGTGTCTTGCAAATGAAGAAAAAGAAGATAGGTGGGTTTTTATACCCCGATCTATCCCCGCGTGCTCAGTCTCGTTTTTATCGCGCAAAAATATTATAAAATGCTCGGGTTCAGTGTAAAACACATTTAAGACATATAACATTTAAAACAATCAAATTTCATTTTTTTATGAAATGTTTTTAATCAGATTATTTCGTAAAATGATTTCGTTTAATACGCGTTAATCTTTATAAAATTACTCGGTTCTTCTCGCGAACACATTTAAACATAAGTCTTTTTAATAAATAAGTTTTTGTTGTAATAAAATGATTTTAAAGAAAATCGTTCAAATAAAGTGTCTCTGTTTATTTTCATTAATCAATTATTTTTATTTTTCACTTATTAATTTAATATCGTTAGATATTATTTGATTATCTCGTCGAAACGCGTTACTTACGTACGTATTCGTAAAGATCGTCACCTTTCCGAATCCAACGCTCGTATCGTATTTCGATTCGATTTACTATTTATGGAATATCGTTTCAGAATACTATTCTCAATAATTATATCCGTGTGAATCGTCACCCACGCGAATACATTATTAAGTTAATAATTCTGAAATAAAATTCTCGTTTAAGTTATGTTCGTAACCTCACCATCGCGTAATTTTCTTTAATAAGTCTTCCCTTATTTTATAAATTTTAATATTATAAATCCCAATCCAAAACCCACTAAACCATATCACTGACACATCCGTGATAGACCAAAATATGCATATGTATAGGGCATATGTAGGGGTCAGTCGCAACTGCCCCAGCCACCGTCCCACCGCTATTTCGATAAACCATGACCATGTGTCCTTGACTATGTTTAGCAACCAAACAACTCCCATTCTTTTCCATTCTAAACCATAAGTCCATAACCCATAAACCGTGTATTCAACTGCGATAAACTCTCTGGTTTTGTTTAGTGGCATTACAACTAAACTTCGCATGGTTTACGCGTATAATATTATATCTCAATATGTATACCAATATCAGTAATAACCATCAAATAATGCATCATCATTAATAATAATAATCTCATGTTGTAACAGTAAAATCGTACATGTGTACGGATAACCTGAAAGTACAGTGATTACATAGATGAAGAATTTGCGTTCTATACATGCGTGTGTGAGTGTTTCTTATCTGTTGTATATTTTGTGAATCAGGTATACTCCTCCATCAATACCTTCAAGGGGGGGTTTTTGAGGAGTTGCGAAAAGATGATAAGGAAAGTGATTCCTTTGATTACTCCAATTTTGTTGACCTAGACTGGCTTTCTTTTTCATGCGGGAAAGAGTCTCTGGGAAGGTAAGCTTTGTTAGTATAGTAGATTGCTTTATCTGTCACTTTACCAGTTATACATAAACAACATTACTTGGCAAGGTTGTACTTGTACTTAGAGTGGCATTTGTGGCTAAATTTAGTGTTAGCCATGATCAAAGTTGTACTTGGCAAGTAGTAACTGTACGATATCATCTTGAGGGTATCATGTCTCTTTTTCTCTTTATGAAATTGAGTGTGGTACTAGTGGCTGATTTATTTTTATGGTTATGAAATTATATATAAATAGACAGCGGTATAATCAACCACCCCAACATGAATTTTCGACCGTTTAAAATCGCCAGGATTAAATCCTGGCCCTTCAAAATAGGCGGTTAAGTCACTTACACGGCGGTTTCCGGCAGTTTTATGGCGGTTTGGGCGGTTTTCTGGTGACCACACGGATCATTGACATCTGTCCCACGTAACACACACATTTGCGGATCCTCACCTTAAATCTCTTCTTCCGCATTATCTCTGTCCCCATCGTCAAGATGCTGCCACCACCACACCCTCTATGTTCCGATCTATCACCATTGCATCGCCACCGCCCCACCACCAACACACTCACACGGGCATCCTACGCCAACGATAAGCAGCGCTGATCAAGATTGGTACCAGGCCGGATCAACGATTTTAGGAAGAAGATGAATCGAAGATCTCCTTAAGAAACTGATTTGGGAGAATCACCCAAATTCTCAGTTTTCGTTGACTGGTCGTCGGATAGCAAGAGATCCATACCCATGGGTGTTACAGTAACACGACGAAGGGATACCCAAGTTTCTGCATAGATCCGGACTCATCGACCTTCACCGGAGCAAGTATTTATGCATAGTTGTTGGTGAGTGAAACGTAATCAAAGAAACATTTGTCAACGCAAGAAGAAACCCTAAAACAAAGGTTTTCGTTTAGAGAGAGAGAGCGTACAACTTTATTGATAAGGATGATAGCAAATTTTGTCAGACATTTATTTCTTATTTTTAATTTTTACCCTTTAACTTTTGTGTATTTGCAACATTAACCCTCACTTGATTGCAATAATTGTTTAAATATATCATTTTCCTTCTTACATTCAAACATGTATATTGCACTTTTTGATATATTATCACTTCTCTAAATTTTCTTTTTAAATTGTATATTATGACAGTATCGTGTTTTTTTTTAAATACTTCATTCCATTTAATAGTGATACCCAACATACGCATTACTGCATTACTCATTTACATTTATTTAATTTCCTTCTTCACGACCATACTTTCCAATTTTATACCCACATTCCGTGTCTTGCCTATTAATTTTATATTTTATGTTTATAAAAAATAATAAATAATAAGAAAAATTGCTCCTATTAGTTCCAATTTTTTTTATATAAAATAACTTTTTATTTCATCTATATTAAATATGGTATTTTGAAATTCATAATAAATATCTTGATATTTTCCTAAAAAAAAGGACAATACTATAAAAATAATAATAATTGCATTAAACGTTTGTAAATGTTTTATATTTTTTACTTTCTTTTCTTAATGTCCGTTTTCACATTCGATTTTTTTATTCATTTATAAATTATACAAGATTTGTAACCCCTGTGTTTATATATAACACAACATTCAAAATTTTTTGAAGTAAAAAATATAATTTAAAAACTTTTCTAAACCTGAAAGGAAAGAAGTAAATCAAATGATTCGTCAACTAATATTCAACATAAGTTCATTCACTATACCACTTACACCACAGAAGATATTTGCTTTACAATTCAAATAAAAAACAATATATTTTTATAACGTTAAAATACCCGGCCACCGGACGGGTATAAAACTAGTTGAAGTGGGGCTGACATTATACAGGTGTTGGTTAACGGGAGTCATTGTTGTTGCAACCTATGTTAATCACCTCATTTTTTTATTTCTTTTTCAGATCAATTTTCAAATACTCCTCTAGGAACGAAACCAATGAAATTTTAGCAGAGACAGCTCTCTCCACCAGTGAAGCCAGTATCAAGGTACGTTTCATGTACTGAAATAAATGTTTTTTATGAGATGTGAGTTGAACTTTTTCTGTTGTGTTTTGTATATTAGGGGAGGGGGAGGGGGAGCAAGCTTAATGAGGAATATTCAGATAGTTTTCTGCGCTGGGTTAACCATGGAGAGACTCTATGCCACTGATGCGTTCTTTCTTATTGGGTCAGGCCTAGGCTGATCTGATGACACAGCTTAGTTCAAACAGTTAATAGTCAAATTTTGTATCTGCTTTTATACGTTCAACTGTGGTTGGTTTTGTATACATGTATGTTAGCTATAGGAACCCTGATGTTTATTTAAGAAATATATTTTTAATAACCTTTGAAATTTATGAATTTGAAATAGAAGAGAAATGTGTCATTGATTTACAAACAGCAAAGCAAAGCAAAGCAAAAACTAGAGATGCAAGAGATTGGATATCATGTTCCAACCCCCAATCCAGGACTTTTTGTCAGACGGGTTAACAAAATTAAGTGCAAACATCTCTGCGGACCCTGCTTCACAAAATCCTACAAGTTTTGCGACTATTTCAGCACTTTCTTTCACATGTGCGAGGTTAAGTGGGTCTGTCCACAAGCGGTTCACAAGTTGAAGCCGCCTCCTCTGCTTGCCTCCTTCCACTGGGATGTCCCATCTTCTATACAGAGTCTCCCTTTCTTCTGCGCTTAGTTTTGTGCTAACCCTTTTTGCCAGATATTCTCTCTCCTGCTTTAGAGCCTTGATACTGTATATGAAATCAATTTATATTATATATGTTTAGCATATAACTTGAACATACAACAATCCACAATCAATCAAAACTCACCTTGATGTGACGTACCCTGCTGGTTCATCACCCAATAGAGCTGGACTTGCATTTCCAAGATCAGACAGCTTTTGTTCTAACCAGGTTAACCTTCTTAGTTCAACTTGAACATAGATGTCGTCAGCAGCCTCTCCTCTAAATAACACGTAGAATTGTGTCCTGTGTATAATAGACACATGACACAAATGCCACAACATTATTATTTGTTTTCTGTGATCCTCAAACACCAGGTATCGTGGCATAGGAGATTGTTCCTCTACATCATCATTCTTGCCATCGTTTACTTCCTCTAGCTCCAACACCTTTTGAACAATTAAGAGAAAACAAGTAAGAGGACACCAACCATTATGATATATGGGGGAGGCTAGGAGGGCGGGAGGCGGGTGTCTTTATCTTCCCAAGAACGTAACCTCATTCTTATAAACAAGTATTTTTTCCCCAAGTTTTGTGTAAATTTGATACATTAATAAGAATGGGATTCAGTTTTTGAGCTGTATTTGTTTCAAGGCAGGTCAAATTTCATCAGGTGCTTGCAATGTCCTAAGTCTTTTTATTATAAACAGTTTTATAATATATTTTTTATTTATATAATATCAGATGAACAAAAAGTTTCTCATTTGATGCAAAAACCCATTAAATTATGTTTTCTATTTGCCACCAAACACATATGTGGATTAACCAACCAATACGATTGATAGATCTAACCTGGCAGACTAGCAGCTGTTTCTGGTATTGTAGCTTCGCCACACGTTCTTTGAGATCTGTAACATATGCCTTGATACTTTGGATGTTATCCTCGGCTGCTGTCTTGAACATCATTTGGATCTTTTTGACACTAACAGAACTTTGTGGTTGTTTAGATGCAGATTTGGGAGTGGTTTTCTTTGGTGAATTTTCATCATCAGCAGTCTTGTAAGGAGTGGCCTGGTTCTGATTGAATGTATCAACAGAAACATCTGAATTATGAGTCCCTGGGTCCCTGTTCTCAATATCATGAACATTGGGCAAACATGGAGAGCGTATAAAATTTGGCATATTATTATTTCTCTTCCTATTCTTTAACGGACTTCTTGAATCCACACCACCCTCTTCACCGCTAACTAACTTGTCTAACGATTTCTGTACTTGTTCAAGCTTTTCTTCCAGAGACGCGATTTCTTCACAGTTCAACCTGCCAATCTCTTCCTTCAGATTGCCACCATCTTCTTCGTTAACACTAATATCATTCTTCAGACTTGCATTCATGCTCTTAATATCCGACACCAGTCTTACTATACTTTCATTATTCTCCAATGTGTGAGAGGAAAGCAACTCAATTGTACGGTTTGCTTCTTCACCAAGCCGCCTCTGAATCATCTCAATCTTTCTAATTTCATGCCTCAGTATGCATGGTTCTATTGACAGTCTTCCTCTTCTGTGTATCTTCTTTTTAGAACCTGATACATTCTCACTAGCAAAAGATAGTCGTTTGGCTACTTGATGAGAGGGCCCATTGTAATCCTGGTACAAAATACTTGAGCATAAGTACTGCTCTCTAGTGGTAACACACACACACACAAGTTGTGACTTTAGTTTTCTGATAACCAACCTGTAGTTTTCTCACCACTTCCAGTTGTGACTGTGCAAGATCTCTCTCACGCTTTAGCCCATCCATTTCTCTCTCCATCTGTATTTGGATTCAGGATTTAATAAATTAATACAGCACTTGATGATTTGATTCTAAAACCATATAATAACAAAGTTGCCCATGTCCCCCCACCCTAACTCTAAAAAAATCCCTTCCAATCATCTATTTGAAATAATTGGAAGAGATAATCCAGTGATAGATAAGACTAGACAGGGGCTAATGGAAGTTTGAGGTTTAGAGGAATCTGAACAATTGACAAAAATAAATAAGTGGAGCATATAAAGTGCAACTATTAGCTTTACATTAAGAGATGGAAGGGGGTGTCATGCATATCTTAGGACCCGTATTGTAATACCATTTTAATTTTATTATTAGCAGTGGAAAAGAGCTGTTGGTGGAGTGGTTACAAACTTTGCTTGGTGGGTCACCATGATAATTAAATATAATCTAGTTAGCTTCCCTTTTTCAGAAGAGTGAGATGCAAATGCACCAACAAAAGTCAGTTTCCCAAACCAGACAATAAAATCTGTAAAGAATTCAAAGCAAATAAACAAGTGTGCAAAACAGGATCATACCTGCTGAATTTTCTGCTCCTTCTCCAACAGCAAAGATTTCAAACATTCAGAGGAAGAAGGCTCTGGACTCAGCAATTCTGCTTTAAGTCTACTGACTTCCTTCTGCAAATGCTTCACTAATTGCTTCTCAGCAACAACCTGATAGCAAAACAATATGTCTATTACAAGTGAAAGTTAATATTGGAGCCAAATAACAAGATTTCGGTGATGCATTATATCATATTTTCAGGGATTCATAACAATATCAATCAATCAATCAACGTACTCAGTATATCCCGCCATTAGCATGCTAAGGCAGGGTCTGAGGAGGGTGAGATGTAGACAGCCTTACCCCTACCCCGTAGGGGTAGAGAGGCTGCTTCCAGTGAGACCCTCGGCTCATGATGCTTGATCAACCGTCCGAAACGATTTTAACGTTATTTTCACTGAATAAGTAAAATAACGTTAAAATTAGTGCAATTTTACTTTTGCCCCTCAAGAGCTGTCGACACATATATACATTATATGTGCGCACTGCTAACGGGGCGTAGGGATTCATAACAACTATAAGCTAAATGTTACTTGTATGATGCAGATGTTACAAACATAAACTACACATCAAGATCTTGACTTCGCTATACCATATTAACTTGAGCAGTGTTTGTCACTTCCTTGGCACTAGTTGCGAACGCCAAGGTGTTGCGTGATTGATCCACATGGCTTAAAGCAGGGCTCACTGTGCATATTATTGCAGTCCGTGCATTCCCTCCTAATGAGGACTGCAATATTCGCGTCAGTTTCGAATCTCTGTAAGGTATATGACCAGTCTTCTTCCCACCACTACATAACAAGAAAACACTTTATAATGCTCTGTTTCGTATGTAAGTTACTCAAATTTCCTCAAGTACCAATTTTACAAAAGAAGACGCTTTGACATCATCATTTGATGTTCTTTTTTCCAGAAAGCTCAATTTGTTAATATCATTTACAACCATTACCTCAACTTCCTAATTACGTTGGTCAAAGTGAGTAGGCTTCTGTTTATGTGGCTTCCTTCTTTCAATCTAGCACCGGCGGCATTCGTTTGAGCTGCACGCTCACTGCCAGCTAGATCCACAAGACTCTGTAGAAATTTAACAAGGTTGAAAACAACTTATCGAGAATGATCAATCACAAAGAGAATAAAATCACATACCAAACTTGCCAAGAGAGACTTGGCACATCTTAATTCATCATGAAGATTGCTCTCAATAGTCTGAAAAGGAAAGTCCTTAAACAATGAGATAAAGAGGTGCAGTGTAATAATGATATTCAACTTGCACAAGTATATCTCCATTTACGTGTGCTTATTTGATATATGCAAGCATGTAGACTTGAACAAAAAAGAAATGTATTCAAAAAAGGATACGGGTAAGCATGAAATTAGCTGTTCTTTAGATTTATCTCACATGGGCCATTATAGCACATGACAAAAAGATTCTTTTATAAAAGCACGCATATGCATGAGGAGATTAAGCTTTGCTAAGAAAAAGCAATATAGGAGGAAAACTGGAGACAAAATTATTGCATAATTGTTCAGTACAAATATCAACCGGATGGAACCATGAAAATACAGGTGACCAGCAAGTCATACTCTATTATATTCCAATACGATATGATGATACAAAGCTAAACAAAGCATGTGAGACATAACGATGTAGAACAAAAGGATTGAGATTTCTTTTTAGAGAACAATTAACAACTGAACTTTCTGCTTCTTGATCCTCATTAATAAATCTTGATTTATCATCACTAGAGGTTGCTTGGATTTATTTTAAGTGTGTGAATTTCTAACACGATACGAAACATGACACGAATCTAACACGAAATTAACAGGTTTGGGTTTAGTATGAATGGGTTGGGGTCAGGTTCGGGTTGAACTTGTGAACCCATTTAGCTAAACAAGTCAGGTTGAGACTTGTTGGGTCAACCTAGGCAGGTTCACGGGTTGACCTGTTTAACCCATTTATATGTATTTGCTTATTTATTTAATGTGTTTTACATTACTTGGTTGGGTATTTAATATTAAAATTTTAAACTAAAAAAAATTAAAATGAAATTTATGATTAAACATAATATTTTTTTGTATGTATTTTTTTATAAAAATAATAAAAATTATAATTTTAAAAGTATTTACATCCAAAAAAATAACAAAAATAAAAAATTTCAAGTCAAACGGATCTTGTACGTGTCAACTCATGAGTATTCGGGTTCATATATATGACACAATTTTTGGGGTCGGGTTGGGTCGGGTCGGTTTAGGGTTCGCGTTGAACTTTCGGGTTCGGGGTGGGTTGATCCGACCTGACTCGTTTAACACCCCTAATTTATTTGACCAAAACATTTTAAGAATCACAACAGCAAAAGTCAGGATGCATCTACACAAAACAGAAGACAATATCTGCTAAATGTTAAGATTACCAGTCTGATTATCTGATGTGATCTTGAGCTCCTATCGTTCAGAGAAGTTTCACCCACTTGCCTTTCATCTGCATATAAAAGCAAGTGTAAGTGACAAGAAACATTTCAAGTCCTTCTGAGCTATGAAGGCATCCTAATAAAATAAGAAAGGAAAATGATGTGCTACAAATGCTGTCAATTACCTTCACAGGTAGCAATTAAGCGCCTAAGATGCTGACTATTTTTTATGACCTCCTCAGTCAGCTTCTCCACAATTGTACCTTTCTGGATTCAATCAAACAGACAAACAAACAAAATGCAGTTAAAGAAAAGAAGGAAACACAAACATATTATCTGTAATAATGAATTCAATCTGACCTCAGGATCATCCAGAAGACGAAGGGCACCAGAATCACGGTTCAAGAGGTCTACAACAGTTTCATTATAGATTTCAATGGCAGAAAACTTTAAAACAAACCTACTTGTGGTGGCCTGAAATAGAGAAAAAGAAAGTTAAAAGAAGCAGACATGTGATTTGTATATCTAAATTGGATTAGATTGGATGGCTGACATTGTTAATGTGGGCATAAATGTCATCGATGCAATTCTCAGCTATTCCTTTCATGGTGTAAGTCTTGCCACTGCTAGTCTGGCCGTATGCAAAAATGGTAGCTACAGATACAACATTCAACAGACAGAAGTCATGAATTGATGTTACAATTAAAAGAAAAGTAGGTACATGCAAGTGATGTACCGTTGATCCCTTTGATAGTTGAGAGGGCAACGTCTCTAGCCCCTTGTTCATAGACGCTCCTATTAGGGCAAGAAGGATGGAAGACTCTATCTGAAACAAATTAACCGACAGATTGATTGAGTATTGAGTATGTATGTACCGAAATTACACAGACAGCAGAATAGATGGTGGGGTGATTACCAAAAGTGTAGGTTGAGTTATGGCGATCGTGATTGAGATTGGTTGAAACAAGGGTGTTGTCATCGGTGCAATCCCAAGCGAAAAGATCATAGTTAGCAAGCTCTCTGGGCGTCAAGGGCCTGATCCTAACAGTCACCAGAATCTTCTCCTCGCGAGTTCTTGGGGTTGAGGAAGGCGTTGGCGTTGGCGTTGTTCGGATCTTTGTTGCCGGAGTCACTGGCGTACCGATGGTCATCTCATCAACTGCAGAAACAAGAAATTGTTGAATCCAGATGATGAAAGAGTGAATATATCCGATTGTGTTCGTTAGATGTTTTGCTTAAAAATGGTAACGGCTTCTTGAATTCCATTTTCAAATCGGTCATAGTGGTGGGCCATCTCTCTATTCTCTGATTAACATTTATTTTTAATTTAAAATCTAAAATAAAATGCCCTTTTTATAACGGCAGCTATTAGGAAGACATCAGGCTGGTTCTTTGAACACCATCCATACGACTCGTATGTTGGGTCAATTTTGACCCATGAGAAAAAGGCCCACAAATGTTTTTTTTTTTGACCCATGTATTTTTAAGTAAATATAAAAGGGATTTAGGGTTAAAAATGAGCTGCTGGTTTTTGGGGGAAGATAGAAAAGAACAGCAGCCAACAAAAGAGGAGAAGAAGATTTTCGTCACTTTTAGACACAGTCACGCTTTCTGTTGATTTCCCGGAGTTTCAACCGTCGGATCGTCTTCATTTTTTGACAGCTTCTTCGTCACATCCTGGGGAGCTTATCCAACGGTGGGTTTTGTTTAATAACGACCGGAGGTCGGGTTTTCGAGCCCCTGTTCACAGCTGACGTTTTTGTGGTTATTTCCTCCCTTTTGTCTTTGATTTGTTTCCATATGCTTGATGTTAGTGTTTCCAAGTGTATGATGGTTATTGTATGCCTCTAGTATACCTAGAGAAGACTTTGTATTGCTCTAATTTTGGTGATAGCGGATTTGAAGCGGCTCTAGTAGTCCCGTGGTTTTTACTCTCATTTTGAGAGGTTTTCCACGCTAAAATTTTGATGTTCTTTATTGTTTTACAATTCTCTATTTGTTTGCATCCTCATTGGTTCATTTGAGTTGGGAAAGTTTGGTCAAACAAAGATAATTCTGCATTTGTTGTTTACCGTTGTGACCGGGTCATGTTTTTCCCATCAAAGTTGTACCAGAGCCATTGGTTCTTGATTTTGGTTATATACACTCACTTGAACGATGGATGCTAATACAAGTAGAATGGTTAATTTGAATGATTCTAATTATCATGTTTGGAAAGGAAAGATGGAAGACCTTCTTTATGTGAAGGATTATTATTTGCCTGTCTTTAGTACGGATAAACCTGACAACAAAACAGATGAAGAATGGAGCATTCTACATAGAAAGGTTTGCAGGTATGTTCGTCAATGGGTTGATGATAATGTTTTGAACCATATTAGCGGGGAGACTCATGCTCGTACTTTGTGGAACAAACTTGAGGAATTGTATGCTCGTAAGACCGAGAACAATAAGTTGTTTTTGATTAAACAATTGATAAACTTGAAGTATCGTGATGGAACTCCTGATACTGATAACTTGAATGTTTTTCAAGGTGTTATTAATCAACTTGCAGGAATGGGTATTAAGTTTGAAGACGAGATACAAGGTTTATGGCTTCTCGGTACTTTACCGGATTCTTGGGAGACTTTTAGGACATCATTGTCCAACTCTGCAGCAAATGGTATTATTACTATGGAATTGGCTAAAGGCAGTATTTTAAATGAAGAGATGAGAAGAAAGTCAGAAGGTTCCTCTTCACACTCGGATGTCTTAGTCACAGAAAGCAGGGGGAGAAGTCAAAGTAAAGGTCCGAGTAACAAAGGGTAGCATCGTAGCAAGTCAAGAGGAAAAAATGATGATTTTGAGTGCTATCATTGTGGCAGAAAAGGGCATACAGTCCGGTATTGCAGACAACTAAAAAGAGAGAACAAGAAGGCTAATTACAACAATCAAAAGAACAACCATAAGAAAGATGGTGGTAATGACAGTGCAGAAGCAAATACTACTACCGATGAGTTCTTCAAAGCTCTACACGACGCATCCAAAGATCTCTAAAGATTCAGTTCACTCATTGGTGAATACAGATATG
Source organism: Mikania micrantha (assembly GCA_009363875.1). Taxonomy (NCBI): domain Eukaryota; kingdom Viridiplantae; phylum Streptophyta; class Magnoliopsida; order Asterales; family Asteraceae; genus Mikania; species Mikania micrantha. Next base: position 109,943,857 of record CM018693.1, on the reverse strand, counting down.
ACTGAGTTATGGCATAAGAGACTTGGTCACATGAGTGAAAAGGGGATGTCTTTATTGTTGAAAAGAAATGCCTTGTTAGGTGTGCGTGATGTTCATTTGAAGAAGTGTTCTCATTGCCTTGAAGGTAAGCAAAATAGAGTTACCTTTAAGAGTCATTCTCCTTCTAGGAAGGAAAGAATACTTGATTTGGTGCATTCTGATGTATGTGGTCCTATGAAGACTAGATCACTTGGCGGCTGTTCATACTTTGTCACATTCATCGATGATCACTCAAGGAAGGTTTGGGTTTATTCTTTAAAATCTAAAGATCAAGTATTTGATGTGTTTAAGCAGTTTCATGCTCTAGTGAAAAGACAAACTGGGAAGAAGCTTAAGTGCATTAGAACGGATAATGGAGGTGAATACATTGGTCCCTTTGATGCTTATTGTAGAGAGAAGGGTATTCGACACCAAAAGAGTCCTCCGAAGACACCACAGTTGAATGGTTTAGCCGAACGGATAAACAGAACATTGGCTGAAAGAGTTAGATGTTTGCTTTCACATGCATGATTGCCTAATTCTTTTTGGGGTGAGGCTTTAAATACAACAGTACATGTTATTAATCTTACCCCTTGTGTTCCTATGTCTTTTGATGTTCCAGACAGAGTTTGGAGAGGCAATGATGTTTCTTACAATCATTTGAGAGTCTTTTGATGCAAAGCTTTTGTACACATTCCCAAAGATGAAAGATCAAAGCTTGATGTGAAGACTAGGCCATTTATATTCCTTGGTTATGGCCAAGACGAGTTTGGGTACAGGTTATATGATCCAGTTTTGAAGAAACTTGTAAGAAGTCGAGATGTTGTGTTTATGGAAGATCAGACTTTGAAAGATATTAAGAAGGTACAAGCGGTTCCTCAATATAGTGATGATCTTATTGAATTGGATCCGGTTCCTCCACAACATTCTGAGCCACAAAGTGGAGATGAGACTCAAGTAGATCAACAACATGAAAATGGTGATATTGTTAATCCAGAGTTACCAATACCAGATATGCCTGCATTTATCCCACTTAGGTGGTCTACCCGAGACCGTCATCCTTCCACCCGTTTTTCTGCCGATGAGTATGTCTTACTCACTGATGGGGGAGAGCCTGAATGTTATGCAGAGGCCATGGAAGATGAATACAAAAGAGAGTGAGTTGAAGCCATGCAAGATGAGTTGAATTCCTTGTATGAGAACAATACTTTTGAGTTGGTAAAGTTGCCTAAGGGCAAGAGAGCTTTGAAAAACAAGTGGGTCTACAAATTGAAGACTGAAGAACATACCTCACGACCTCGGTACAAGGCTAGATTGGTGGTCAAAGGGTTCAGTCAAAGAAAAGGTATTGATTTTGATGAGATTTTATCTCCAGTCGTGAAGATGAGTTCTATTCGGGTTATTCTTGGTTTGGCTGCTAGCCTTGATCTTGAGGTTGAGCAAATGGATGTCAAGACCGCATTCCTTCACGGTGACTTGGATAAGGAAATCTACATGGAGCAACCGGAAGGGTTTCAGGTTAAGGGCAAAGAAGACTATGTCTGTAAACTTCAGAAAAGTCTTTATGGGTTGAAGCAAGCACCTAGACAGTGGTACAAGAAGTTTGAGTCGGTTATGGGGGAGCAAGGCTACCGGAAGACTACTTGAGATCACTGTGTTTTCTTTCAGAGGTTTGGTGATGATGATTTCATCATTTTATTATTTTATGTTGATGACATGTTGATTGTTGGCAAGAATGCAGATAGAATTTTACAACTGAAGAAAGAATTGAGCAATTTTTTTTCTATGAAAGACTTGGGGCCGGCAAAACAAATTCTGGGCATTCGGATTACTAGAGATAGAGCTTCAAAGAAGTTACACATGTCACAAGAGCAATACTTTGAAAGGGTGCTTTGCAGATTCAACATGGCAAATGCTAAAGTTGTGAGTTCACCTCTTATTCCCAACTTTAAGCTAACTGATAAAGATTGTCCTTCTTCTGAGAAAGAGATTGAAGAAATGGATAGGGTTCCATATGCCTCAGCAGTTGGAAGTTTGATGTATGCAATGGTGTGTACCAGGCCTGACATTGCCTATGCAGTTGGTGTTGTTAGTCGGTTTCTGTCAAATCCGGGTAAGAAGCATTGGGAAGCAGTTAAGTGGATTCTTAGATATATGCGTGGTACCTCAAAATTGGGTTTATCATTTGGGGATGGGGAGCCGATGCTTGTTGGTTATACGGATTCTGATATGGCAGGAAATAAAGACAACATGAAATCCACTTCTGGTTATTTTATGACTTATGCAGGGGGAGCCGTGTCATGGCAATCTAGATTGCAAAAGTGTGTTGCTTTGTCTACTACAGATGCTGAGTATTTGGCAGCAACAGAGGCATGCAAAGAACTATTGTGGTTGAAAAGATTTTTGCAAGAGCTTGGCTTTATGCAACAACGCTACGTGGTTCTTTGTGACAATCAAAGTGCTATCCACCTTGCTAAGAACTCTACTTTTCACAAAAGAACAAAACATATTGATGTAAGGTATCATTGGATTAGAGATGCTCTTGAAGACAAGTTATTTGAGCTTGATAAAGTTCATACCGATGGTAATTATTCCGATATGTTGACTAAAGCTTTAGCAAGGGAGAAGTTGAAGGTATGTTGCTCAATCGCCGGGATGGCGAGCTCTTTCTCATAGGTCAAAGGGAGAGATTTGTTGGGTCAATTTTGTCCCATGAGAAAAAGGCCCATAAATGTTTTTTTTTGGCCCATGTATTTTTAAGTAAATATAAAAGGGATTTAGGGTTAAAAATGAGCTGCTGGTTTTTGGGGGAAGATAGAAAAGAACAGCAGCCAACAAAAGAGGAGAAGAAGATTTTCGTCACTTTTAGACCCAGTCACGCTTTCTGTTGATTTCCCGGAGTTTCAACCGTCGGATCGTCTTCATTTTTTTACAGCTTCTTCGTCACATCCTGGGGAGCTTATCCAACGGTGGGTTTTGTTTAATAACGTCCGGAGGTCGGGTTTTCGAGCCCCTGTTCACAGCTGACGTTTTTGTGGTTATTTCCTCCCTTTTGTCTTTGATTTGTTTCCATATGCTTGATGTTAGTGTTTCCAAGTGTATGATGGTTATTGTATGCCTCTAGTGTACCTAGAGAAGATTTTGTATTGCTCTAATTTTGGTGATAGCGGATTTGAAGCGGCTCTAGTAGTCCCGTGGTTTTTACTCTCATTTTAAGAGGTTTTCCACGCTAAAATTTTGATGTTCTTTATTGTTTTACAATTCTCTATTTGTTTGCATCCTCATAGGTTCATTTGAGTTGGGAAAGTTTGGTCAAACGAAGATAATTCCGCATTTGTTGGTTACCGTTGTGACCGGGTCGTGTTTTTCCCATCATCGTATTGGCCTATACGGGTCGTATAGATATTTTAATCCTGACAAAAACTGGCACATTAAATCACGTTTCTGACACACACCCATACGACACGTATGGAGCCATACGGCCCGTATGGACCTTTATTTTTGAAGTTTGTACAGTGGGTGTAGAAGCATCAATGGTGATAGAGTCGAAGAAGAAAGAGGAAGAAGATGCATGCTAGATTTTTTGTGGTGTTTAGAGGCTGTTTTTCATATCTCTAATTTCAGATTCTTTATGTTTGAGCTCATTCTGCTTCTCATCAATCGCCAATTCCAGAGCCCGGTGTTCGTCTCTCATGGAACCAATGGTGGATCTCATTCCCATGATCTTGTTCATCCCCATCCTCTATGTGTGCATACGTTTTTGTAACAACCGATTTTAATAATTGAACGAATTTTAAATAATCGTTAAAATAACGATTGTGATTGTTGAAATTTGATAGTATGTGAGAAATGGTGAACGTGGGAGAAAACCGTGCGCGAAACGGAGTTACGGATTGGCCGGAATCGCGAAAAGAAGAAAATTACAAAGAGACTCTTCGCGGTACGCGAAGATGTTTCTAAGGCTCCTTCGCGGTACGCGAAGCACCCAAAATATCTGAAATCCCGAATTGCTTCGCGGTACGCGAAGAGCTCTTGAGCCCTCCTTCGCGGTACGCGACGGGTGTGGCGGTTTGACAGATTCTTTATCTTATCAGAATTCAATTAAGAAAATTTATTTTTTTCAAATCTCGATCATAATTCGACCAGGGGACGAACAGAGCAACTTTTTGTTGCTAGATCAGTGTTTTGAAGCCATCCAGATGTTCGGATCGAACTAGGGTTTGATTATATCACTCCTGATCGTCGTTTTCATCCGAGAACTTCGTTCAAAGAGGTAACGATTCGATCTCTCCTACTAGTTTGATATTTTGTGGATTAAATTTAGTTTTAAATATATTACTATGATTATGGGTATTGATTATTGCCTAGTTGATAACTAGGGATTGTTAGAAACGAAGAAGTTGATATTTGGTTGGTGAAATCTTCGTTTTAAAGCCGGGATAATGTCCGGTTGTTATGAAACCCATATCATGGTGGGATAACTAGTAGGATGGGTAAATTGTTGTTTTGAAATATATATGGATTATGATCCATGGGTTAAATGATGATTTTGATGAATTGATGTTAAAAATTATTAACAGTTATGATCATAAATGAATTTTGATTAAAAGAAGTGATTGAGATCATAACTAATATAATGAACATCAATTATTTGATGGAATGCCTAAGGAAGGCATGGGATATGATTAATTGACTAATACTTACTAAATATAGTAAGATAGAGTCAATTATGTGATAAGTTGACCTTGAGAAAGTCAAACCAGTCAAGTGAGTTGAACTTGATTGTATGTGTTATATGTATTGAATATAGTTGTATATGTGTGAATATGCAACTAGGTGTTGGTGGTGAACGTCAAGTGACAATTCACAGAGGTGGAAAAGAGGTTGTAGCAAGTGAACAACCGTTTGAACCAGGTAAGTTACCCAACTTACTGTAACATTACATATAAGAAGTAAAATGAGTCTACTTGTGTGCCTGATATGTGATTGAAACTAATGGATGAGAAATCCTTTAGTTTGTGTTGTGGTGTTTCTATGAGAAACGTGTATGCAATATATTTGCATTGGAATAACCGGATGAACCGGGGATTAATCAATATGATTTTGGTGTTTATATAAATGATTGTGGTTATTATTGTTGCATGATTCACAGTGTGTGTGAACATGTGGTGATCTATGAATGCGTAGAGGTTGAATTGGTAATGTGCATGTTTGGATTCACAAGGTGTGTGAACATAAAACTTGCAATTCCAATGTAATTGATTCACAAGGTGTGTGAACAAATGTTGAATTGGTAATGTGCATGTTTGGATTCACAAGGTGTGTGAACATAAAAACTTGCAATTCCAATGTAATTGATTCACAAGGTGTGTGAACAAATGGTGGATTGGAAATGTGCATGCTGATTCACAAGGTGTGTGAACATAAGACATGTAATTCCAATGTAATAGATTCACAAGGTATGTGAACAAATGGTGGATTGGAAATGTGCATGCTGATTCACAAGGTGTGTGAACATAAGACATGTAATTCCAATGTAATAGATTCACAAGGTATGTGAACAAATGGTGGATTGGAAATGTGCATGCTGATTCACAAGGTGTGTGAACATAAGACATGTAATTCTAATGTAATAGATTCACAAGGTGTGTGAACAAATGGTGGATTGGAAATGTGCATGCTGATTCACAAGGTGTGTGAACATAAGACATGTAATTCCAATGTAATAGATTCACAAGGTGTGTGAACATGCCGTTATCGTGATTGTGGTTATTGTTGCTGCATGATTCACAGTGTGTGTGAACATGCCGTGATTATGATTGTGGTTATCGTTGCTGCATGATTCACAAGGTGTGTGAACATGCCGTGGTCGTGATAGTGGTTATGTTTGCTGCATGATTCACAATGTGTGTGAACATGCCGTGGTCATGATGGTGGTTATTATGGCTACATAAGTCACACGGTGTGTGAACGTGTGGTGATCTACGAATGTGTAGATGTTGGATTGGTAAAGCGCATGTTTTGGATTTCACAAGGTGTGTGAACAAATGGTGGATAGCCAGAGGTGCTGGCAATTGTCTAGATGGAAGTACCGGTGGGTGAACATCTTAGACTTAATATGTATGACTCCACATTGGTGGATAGCCAGATGTGCTGGCAATTGTCTAGATGGAAGTACCGGTGGGTGAACATCTTAGATGTAATATATATGTATGATACCACAAATGTGTGGATAACCGGTTAATCCGGAAACTGAATTGTTGAAACCACAGGTGTGTGGGTAATTGGTTGAGCCAATAATTATATATTCATATATATGGTGTTTTAATTAGCCAGAGGTGCTGGTGGTAAAGTTGGATTAGATAATATAATCATATTTGTCAAAATGTCCCATTAAGGGAAATAAATGCACAATGTGTGTTGTGTGCAAGTTGATGTTGGAATATGATATATTATTATCTAAACTTGATTAACATCCATATGATATGTATGTGGATGTGCTTAAATGAGTTGTGGGAAATTTGGGGAGGGGTTACTTACTTAGTTCTAACGAACTAATTGTGACCTTATATGTGATGTTACAGGTTAAAGATAGATATGCATCGGGCGATCAGATCGGGCACATTGTGAAGAAGAGCCAAACGTTATGTAAATCTTTGGTGGTAATAAACTTAAGCACACTAGTTTTATAAATAAAAAATGTAAATGATTGAAATTAAGTGTGTTTAACTTATGAAATGTCAATTTCACGCTTCCGAACATAATTTACGATAAAGTTTAATTTGGGACCTAAAAATGGGACACGTGTAATCGTGTGTAAAGTTTGGGTGTTACAGTTTTGTGGTGGATGGATGACGGATTTCAGAAGACTAAAAGGTGTAGGGTGTGTGAGTGATGCTTGGGAACTGTGCCCCAACTAAAGTTTTTAGTTTTTGTTTTCTTTTTAAAAAATATAGAATTGAAAATAAGGGTTTGAATGCAAAGCACGCCACAGTTGTGCATGTCATCTAATTGGTGCATTTAATGGCTTGTCAGTTTTGTTTTTCTCAACGAGTTTTGAGTGGCTGATGGACGGTGGTGTCAGATGCTCAACCTTTATCCGCTTCAATTCATTGAAGTTAGTCATTTAACTTTAATTCCAATCGCTTGCCAGCTAAATTTACGGGTCGTATAGAGGCATACGACCCGTATATACTTCCATTCGTCAGACATTTGGCTGACTAAATTTGACAAAATATGACACCCATACGACCTGTATATGGCCATATGACTCGCATGGGACTAGGTGGTGTTAACTGATCCATAGGGGTGTCCAAATAACGCGCCCCTTTTACAACTCAAGGTGTTCCTATTCAAGTTATAAAAAGCAGTTCTAACTTTTTACTTTTTTAGGCTATTTGTTATCATCAAGCCCCCTTTACTTCACATAGGCGTTATATAATCAACAAATACCATCATCCCCTCATCAATTCACGCCATCACCACATGTGTTATCATCAACCCCTCATCAAGCCACTATCACCCCCTTTTTTCCCTCCTTCACGCCGTGAGGGAGGTCACGGTTGTATCATCGCATGGTGGTCATGCCCTATGCGTAATGGCGGGGTGATGGTTGGGGGCGTGATGGAGGGTGGTCAAGTCTCTCATCATGTCTTATAACACATGGTCTTATCAGTTTAGTTCCGCAATTGTTTTGTCTAAATATTTAATTGGTTGATTTCAAAAGTTTAGTAAACAATTTAATTTAGGGTTTTATCAAAAACTGGATCAAATATGTGTTTATATAACATATTTATGTATATATGATGAACTATACATTCAAATAAGAACCAAAAGTTGTAGAGAAAAAATAAATAAAAAAACCATTCATGATCATATGATTTAAGAAGTATAAAATAAAAATATTAAAAAATTACTTTCATGTGTTTTAAACATGTGACTATAAATCGTTTATTCACACACACACACATATATTTTCTTTAGTATTTATTTACTTTCATGTGTTTAAAACTAAGAAAATTTCTCTCAACCAATCAATAATTTCTTTAGTATTTATTTTTTTCTAATTAAAAGGTTTTTTTTCTAATTAAAAGGTTTTTTTCGTTTTCATCATCAGCTAATCGGAAAATCAACAACGACATCTCTGGCAACACTCGCAGCCGCTTCATCGATCATCCACCAACTTCCGTCATCAAACCTCGTGCAATTCCTCTATTGTTACACATTTGTTCTTGTAGTTGTTCTTAGTCCGAACCTTTAAAAGAACGAATCTAGGCCACAAACCAAAATTAAAGCATCGGCTTCAGATTCCACGATGGTCATCGAAGTTCTGATGCCGACATCAACATCGAAAAAGAAATTTCAGGGAAGGTTGGACCTAGGGTTTGGGTTAAAGTATTGTTGCAGGTCTATCATATATCTAGAGTATCTGTGGTAGACTTTAACAATGTTAAAGGTAAGATCAAGGAATAAGTTGCTTTTTGGAATGAACGTTGTTTATTGATTCCATCGTGTTCTTTCATTTTATTTAAGTTATTGTGGATTTAATGACAGAAACTAAAAACGTGTTAATTTGAAAAATTGTGTGGTATGTTTTACATTAAAGCGTTGTAAATTTTATGTGATTATGTAAATTATTTTATTTTTTGTTGTTTACTCGATCCTTTTAATTTTTTATGAGCATAAAATCAAGATTACTCGTATGATTACATATATATAATCATGTTTAGATAATTACAATCTTATTCATTATTCTTCATTTTTGTTGAAAAAAATAATGCTTACATGTATCTTCTTTCTTGAATGTTTACGTATATGTAATCGAATTTAATTGTATGATTATAAATTTGCAAGCATGTTTACATTTATGTAACTTCATCAAATAATCCATTTGTATGACTACATATATGTAATCATGTTAACATACATATTTAGAAAAAAATCAGTTTTTTGAGTTAAAAAATTGATCAAAATAATCGGTTTGTATGATAACATATATGTAATCATGTTTACATATATAAATAGTTGGGTTAATTACATATATGTAATCAGATGATTTTTTCTTAAATGCTTACATATATCTTTTTTTTTTCTTGAATGTTCATATATACAGTTAAATTTACTTGTACGATTACATATATGAAATCATACGTAACTTGATCGAATTAATTATTTTAGTGAAATAGTTGGGTTGATTACACATATCTAATAAGATGATTTTAGTGAAAAAAATTCGAATTTTTTTTTGTATCAATTATTTCAAATTTTTTGAATTCAATTTTTTGAGTGAATATTTTTTTAAGTAAATATTTTATATAAACTAAGAGATAGACAAGAAATAAGAGAGAGAAGAGAGGAGAGATGAGAGACAAGAGTGATTTTAGGAATCTTTATTAAATATGAGAGATAAAAAATTGTTTTGACTAATATACCCTTCTGACCTTTTAATTAAATTCTTTAATTACATTTAATTACAAAATTGTCATTTTATGATCTTAACCATAGATTGATTAGATCAATGGTTAAAAAGTGGTTTTCCTAGTTTTCTAGAAAATGAGGGGTTTCTTAGGAACACTCCCCTATATATATATGTGTGTGTGTGTGGGTGGGTGTTTTGTTCACAATTTATGCGCCGCTTAAAAAAAATTACAAATCGTAAAACAAATCGGTTTGAGTAAGTTTCTATTTTAAATGGCTCAAAAAACCAAACCATAATTAAAACTGTCGATAATAGTTGTGATTGGTTTCGTGTTTATTTTTAACGGTTTGCTTTTGATTTTCATTATTCACAAACTGTTAGTAATGGTTTGGTTTAAGATTCCACCTATCTATCTTATATAATAAATCAAGGTTTTTGTATGCCACATGTCATGCAATGGAGCATGTTTCATTTTTGTTTCCATCCTAAAACTTGGAGCATTAACTCATTTATTAACCATCCTTTATTAATATTGATAATTAATAAATTTGACAAATTAGTACTTTTACTTATTTTCTTATATTTAATAAACTATGTATACAAATAAATAATTAAGTCATGAATATATTACACTTTCAATATATAAATTTAATAATATGTTTAGATTATATTGAAAAAAGAAAATAACTAAACAAAATAAAATAGATACATTATGAAACAAATTGTAAAGTATACAAATAATGATTTTATTAAAAATGAGAATATTAAAAACCCGAATTATTTCATGTATATTCATATATTTTTATAACAAAATAAAATAAAATAGATATATTATAAAACAATATCGTAAACTATACAAATAATGATTTTATTAATAATAAGAATATTAAAAACCTAAATTATTTCATGTATATTCATATATTTTTATATTTTAACTTACTGTTTTCAATAAATAATATAAAACTTTTAAATCTTTTCATTTTTTAGCTAAGTTACAAAAATTAAGGACTTATTTATATATTTTACAAATTATGGTATACTTATAATTCATAAAAGTTAATTCTTTTTATGTATAGTAATATTCTTAAATGTTATTATTTAAATATTTTTACTTATTCATCTAATTATATAATAAAATATGAAAACTAACTTTAATATTCCTGTATTTTTTTTTTCAACAACTTATTTTAAATTGTTATTATCTGTTTATAACTCTTAATTTACAAAAATATAAATAATTGGTAACATTTATTATCATTGTAGCCATTTAGTTTTTGTTTATCAATGTGTATTTATTATTTAATTATTGATATCTATTATTTAACCATGATTGTGAATTATAAATATGAAAAATAATTGATATATTATTAAGCAAATGAAGTTAATCTGTAATTAGTTATAAAGTTTTTAATTAAACTTTTTTCTTATTTACACTTATATTTAGGTCTCTTACTATCATTAACTTCATATTATGTTCATTAAAATATTCAACAACAACAATAATAATAGTAATTGTTTTCCATGGATTATTTTTAAATATTTTAAAATATTTAGATTGATATGATGATTTGAATGTTGAAATACAATATGTATAATTATAAAAAAAAATCAAGTGTAATTCTTATCTTTTTTATAGACATAAATTTTTTATTAAAAAGTATATAACATTTTGTATATTAAACCCGTGTAACACACGGGATTTAACCTAGTAAACTATAAAAACCAAACTTTGATCACCTCTAATTCCAATGCATATATAAGTATGCATCATATGTTTTAACCGATTGATTAAAGATAAGGTCAAACAATCAAAAACAAACTCAAAGTTAAATCTAAATAAAATCGAATCTGAAATCATGACAAAGTTCGATGACGAAGATAGTCATAGGTGGAAATGAGATATGCAAAGGGACTTGGATGAGGCAAAATGAATGGTTTTCAGAAGTATTGTGCTTGTGAGTCTTGAGATCATTCAAAAAATAACCAAAAGAATTAATTTCAACGAAATTTGATTATATTTTGAGAAAATTCCCGTAGATAAATTAAATTCTTGACAATATTACGCGCGTGAAAAAGGGTTTTATTAATGTTATAGATTTTGTTGGGGCAGTTGATGAGACACTTTACTAGAATCATAAATTGGCAACGAATTGTCATGGTAAAAAAAAGTATATTACCCTTGTGAGATGATAGCACTGGGGAGTTAAACATACATGGATTAGCAATGATGTGACTTGAAATGTCACACCTCAACCAACGATAGAATACGTCGGGGTCTGATTGTGATTGTACATAACTCATGATGCTACTTTGTAAGTTTCAATATTTAAAATTAATTTAATCAAAACACAATATTCTTTCAAACATAACATACAATTCCAAGACAAAGCCAAACATTACATTATGAATTGAATACTGTGACACCCCGTAATTTCCAGGTCAACATTATATTTTATTTAAATGTTTATTTAAATGACTTTGTACACGTGGCACGACAGTACAAACACTGACACACGACTAGATAATTCGAGGAATTATCGAGAAACAGCACACACGTGTCAAAACACACGAACGTTGGTGAACATCTAGCACATTGTGTAACACAACACTCGAAACCTCACAAAACACTCGCACATTGAACTTGGATGTTCAAACGAATCCAAACGATAGTTCGTAGACGTGAAAACGTCGACGAACGGATCAAACCCATTAAACTAGGCTTATTGGGAACAAGAGGCCCTATAGCGGTACGCGACAAGTGGGCGGGGGATTTGAATCCTGAATTCCTTCGCGTATCGCGAAGCATCTTTTTAGCCCCTCTTCGCGGTACGCGACGACATCCAGACGCCAAATCTTTATAAAACCAAGACCATTATGCCTAATCTACCTATCTTAATCATTTTAAACCCTCTTGCACGCCTTATCTCGACTGTTATCTCTGTAAATCACTGATTAGACCTCAAGGAAGCCATTGAAGGACTTCTTGAAGCTCTAGTTTGGAGGATTGGAGCTTGTGTACCACAAGAAGGCTTGAGCATCACCATCCTCTTCTTCTTTCTGTTGATCCACAAGAAGGCTTAGGAGCTGTTTACTCTTTATATCAGTGTCCTTGGAAGTCTAAGAAGGTAGTTCTTGCATCCCTCATAGCCAAAATGGCCATTTCTCACTTCTACACTCACATGCAATGGTTGAAACCCACATGCAAGCACCTTTGATGCACATGCACAAATTTTAGTTATGGGTTTGATGATTTAGATGAGTTTCTTGATGATCTATGATGATATAATGGTGATTTGTGACGATCCAAGTTATTGTAAATATGTTTATATGCTTAGAATGAAGATTTATAACATTTTGAATGCATGCATGTATGATCTATGAATGTTGGAATGATTTTGAGTATGTAAATATGTTTATTGATGATATTAGAAGGATAACTTATGGTTAGATTGTGTTAAAATGGTTAAAAACATGATTTTTATGGATCTTTCTAATAATAGAAACTTTTTATTTGTAAAATGGTGTTATGAATGAATTGGTGAACATGCATGTGTATGAACATGATGTTTGAATGATAATAGGATGATGTTGATACTTAGAATATGATTTGGATATTGATTATGGTCATTTTTGAGATAGTTACTATATTTAGTAACTTTTCGGGTCAAAATATTGATATGTGATGAATTTGGCTATGTTAGTATGTTTAATGATGATAAATGGATTATTATGATGATTTGTGTCATAAAAACGGTTTAGAAAGATTTAGAATGGTTATTTTTATGCAAAACTACAAAGTTACTATTTATAGTAACTTTATTTTTACAAAAACCGACTTATGAATACTTTGTACGATTTGAGCATGCTAAATGGTTTTTATTATGTTGTAACATGATGAATGAATCCTAAGTTAGATGGTTTCCAATATCACGAATGCTATAAATGGAAACTTTCCATTTTAGGAAACTTTTGTATGAAAAACGTGACTTGTATGCTTATTTGAACCGTATGATGAAAATGCTATGTGTTAACATGATCACGTAGGACTAACGAGCATGCTAGAACTATAAAAACCGTTATGCTTTGTGAACTTTCTATAAATGGAAACTTACTATAAATAGTAAGTTGTTCATATACGCGACTTGCGCGTTTTCCACACGACGAGCACTTACACGATTGCTACACGATTCACAACCGTCACACGGTTCACCAACGGGTTGTGACTTGACACGGTCAACTCTGGTCAAACACGATCAACATTGGACCAATACAGTCAAACACGGTCAATGTGGACCGACACGAGCAAACACGGACATTATGGACCGACACGGACAAACATGAACAACCAAGGGTTGTTGGCACCAACACGAGCACTAGCACAGTCACTTACACAAACTCACGAACGGTATACGATATAGGTTGCCGGTGACCGACGCGCTTATTACTCGAGGAGCTTACGCATTCTGTACTTGCACACTAAGGTGAGTTTACGGCCCCTCTTTAACTCTTTTTTAAACTTTTCAAATAGGGGGAGAATACTTGTTGAATCGAGTCAAACATTTATACTTGTACAAACAAATTGTGTATGCTGGGTTATTAGACAAACATAAGTGTTGTATCGTAATAAGCCCTCGCAAAGTCTTACCGTTAATGTATAAACAACGAGGTGAGTTTGAATAGATCTATTTGGGTGTGACGAGCCCCGCGTGGCGAAAATGCTGACTGGAGGTCAGGACACGTGAAATCTCGACCTATCTTGCTATGTTATTACGAGACATAGCGGAGGCAAGGACTAACAAGTCTAGTTCGGTAGTGACGCACTGACATTTGGAGCCTAGGGCTCGGGACTAACATTTAATAAACAGTATGACACATGATTTCTGAATTACTACCTATGCTTATCAAAAACCTGTGAACTCACCAACCTTTGTGTTGACACTTTTTCTTAAACATGTATTCTCAGGTAAATCACAGGATCAAGGATCAGGAATGCACTTAGGGGACTGAGCATAGGACCCGCATGCATTTATTTATGTCTTTCGTTCAAACAATTTTAATTATGTTATGTATTAAACATGGTGGTGTTTAACAATTGTATTTTCGCTGCATTTATCCAACTTATAATATTTCCGCTGCTATGATATTGTATTTCCGCTACAACTTTTTTTGTTATCATTTATGACAAACTTGTATTTTGAAAACGCATATAGAGTTGTTCTATATGACCTTAAGTTGTAATTCTGGCCACGTCACACCCACGTGGACTGACACCACGAGTGGGAAATTGGGGTTGTGACAGACTGGTATCAGATCCTTGGTTATAGAGAACTAGGTTTGCATGTAGTAAACTTAGACTATAGCCATAGCTCTACACTTAGACACTACACTAGTTTCACACGACATATTATGTGTATAGTTTAGCAATACGCTTTGTGATTTTATCTGATACTTATGAGCATACCTGTGGAACCCTTAGCGGGGGTTCACATCCGACTACGCTTGAGAACTGTGAGATGGGATTAGTGAATGGACGAACACAAGACTGAAGGGAACTCTTCAATGTTCTGAAGAAGACTACATTAGCACGATATAACTTGAATCGAACGCTTTTCCCAATCCCTATTCTTGAGCGTAAACCTAGTCACCTGACGTACACTTGCGGACTGGAACCTTAGTGACAGCACTCCGAAGATGAACCACGAGCACTACTGTGATCACTAGCTTCAGATTGAAGGAACTAGAATGACTGTGTACAATAAATTGACGACTATGGTGGCCAACGTAATCGTGAATTTATAGGTACATACGAATTCTGGCAAACTCAGATAGTAAGCTACACCCATTAGGGAAACGGGGTAACACACCGCTGCTAGTGGAGATCCGAACTCCGCTACTTAGACTGAGTAGTTTATTTCCCTATTGTATATAGTATTGCTAGAACCTACATGAGCGAGCTATGCTCATAGAATCACTTTGATAATAGTAATCTCATGAAACTTATTATTGTACTTTTGGAGAAAATGATAAATTTTCCCTCTACAACATGCTAACACACAACTATCTCTAACGGTCGGTAATACAATATCTATTGTATATAGATACTGCGAATGGCTGGTCAAGGAACGTATGTGCGTACAGACGACCCATTAATCAGTTCTGTGGCTATCGAAGCTATGGTAGAATAACGGGTTAGAAAAGCCATTGCAGAGTACGAGACTGCATGCCTAAACAGTGAAACAAGCAACGGGACTCACAACCACAAATCAAAAGGATGTTCATTCAGAACCTTCCTTAGCTACCATCCTCATATATTCAAGGGACCGGAAGAAGCGGTAGGACTGCTCCAATGGATTAAGGAGGTTGAGTCAATCTTCTGCATGAGCGGGTGTTCTGAAGAGAATAAAGTAAAATTTGCTACCGGAACTTTGGAAGGACAGGCACTCACTTGGTGGAATTCGCACATTCAGATACTAAGTCTGGAGACTGCTAACTCAATCCCATGGGAAAACTTCGTCAAGATGTTGAAGGAAGAATACTGTCCTCGGAACAAAATCAGACAACTGGAGGGGTTCTGGATTCACAAAATGGAGGGATTCGAGATCGAACAATACACTGTTTGATTCCACGAGATGTGTAAACTGTATTCAGAAATGGTGACTCCAGAATACAAAAAGATTGAACAATACATCAGTGGATTACCTGAACAGATCCGAAGCCTAGTTACCGCGGAAGACCCCACACTCATTCAACCCACTATTTGTTTGGCTCATTGTCTGACTGATCAAGCGTTAGCACAGGGTAAGCTACCCAAGAGGGGTGAACACCTGAAGCCCCAAGGGACAAAGCGGAAGTGGGAGTCAAGCAACAACAGGACCTTCTCACCACAACAATCAACCCCGCATTTACCAGCAAAAGTCTTTACTACCACTCAATCTGATGCTCAAGGCAAGAAAGTATACCAAGGTAACTACCCCAAGTGCAACAATTGCTCATACCATCACTTTGGCCCATGCAATAGGATCAAGTGTACAAGATGTGGGAGAAACAGACATATTACGAGGGAGTGTCGTGCCAACCCGAAGCCGAACACAAACAAAGTGACACCACAAAGGGGATGCTTCGCCTGCGGAAAGCCTGGCCACATACGCCGAGACTGTCCACGAAACAAGAAAGCAGGAGGCAACACTGCAAGGGGTGGGGAATTCGTATTCAGATCCGGAAAAGCTAAAGATGATTCCAACATCATAACCGATATGTTCCTTTTAAATAATATCTATGTAAGTGTATTATTTGATATCGGAACTGATAGGAGCTTTATACCTAGTGAGTTTAGTAAATTACTAGATATCACACCAACACCTCTAGACTATAAGTATGCCGTAGAGTTAGCCGACGGCAAACTGATTGAAACACAACACGTCTTTCGAGGATGCGTCATGGTACTGCGGATCACGAGCTCGAAATCGACTTGATGCCGGTGACTCTCGGAAGTTTTGATATAGTCGTTGGAATGGACTGGTTATCCGCAAACCAGGCAGAGTCGTTGGAATGGACACGTGAAATCTCGACCTATCTTGCTATGTTATTACGAGACATAGCGGAGGCAAGGACTAACAAGTCTAGTTCGGTAGTGACGCACTGACATTTGGAGCCTAGGGCTCGGGACTAACATTTAATAAACAGTATGACACATGATTTCTGAATTACTACCTATGCTTATCAAAACCTGTGAACTCACCAACCTTTGTGTTGACACTTTTTCTTAAACATGTATTCTCAGGTAACTGATAGGATCAAGGATCAGGAATGCACTTAGGGGACTGAGCATAGGACCCGCATGCATTTATTTATGTCTTTCGTTCAAACAATTTTAATTATGTTATGTATTAAACATGGTGGTGTTTAACAATTGTATTTCCGCTGCATTTATCAAACTTATAATATTTCCGCTGCTATGATATTGTATTTCCGCTACAACTTATTTTGTTATCATTTATGACAAACTTGTATTTTGAAAATGCATATAGAGTTGTTCTATATGACATTAAGCTGTGATTCTGGCCATGTCACACCCACGTGGACTGACACCACGAGTGGGAAATTGGGGTGTGACAAATACATAAACTTGTTTAATGTTTAACTAGGTCCAAATTTCCTAAATGAATCTTCATCCATGATTCTAACATGTTACATATGTAAAACAAGATTTGATCAACTATTTGCATAGTTAGTGAGATCTCATACAATTTGATATATATATATATATATATAGGGAAGTAATCAATTCATAACTATAGGATAGAGTAATAACCCAATAACCACACCATATTTGAGGATCAAATTCTAAAATTCCAATCTAATGGTTCATATTAAATTATAATAAAATAATATATTTGATTTGAAAGAAAAGGGAATAAGGGTATTAATGTAATTTGCTATATTATTAAAGTTACCCCCTCTTTTTTTATACATCCATAACTTTTTTATAATATAATATTTTTTTATAAAAATTGCATCATTTTACGCATCTTGTTTTTCTCTTTAATTCCGTTATAGTCTTGATTATGTTTTTTTTTTATTTTTTTCGGATTTTCGTATTTACATCAATGTAACAAGTATAAAAATAACAAATTATTTGTAACGAGTTTTAACGAATTTGGGTTTGCATTGTTGTAGAATAAATAGGGGTTACGTTTAAGAGTGTAAACGAGCCAAGCCGATCCCGAGCTCGTTAATTACGTTATATTCTTGATTTTGTAACGAATTTTGATTTTTAAAGTATTAAAATGTGTTCACAATCTTGTAGATATAATTTTTAAAGTATTAAAATGTATTTACAATCTTGTAGATGTAACGTATTTTGGTTTTTATCAACAAAATGTTATAGTATTTTTTTTTATTATCAAAATTTATTTACAATCTTGTAGATATATTTTTTTAAAGTATTAAGATGTATTTACAAGGACGAATTTTGTTTTTATCAACAAAATGTTATAGTATTTTTTTAAAGTATTAAAATGTATTTACAATCTTGTAGATATAATTTTTTTTAAAGTATTAAAATGTATTTACAATCTTGTAGATATAATTTTTTTTAAAGTATTAAAATGTATTTACAATCTTGTAAATATAACGAATTTTGGAGCATCCAGAAAAAAATAAAAAAACTTAGTCAAGAATATAACGTAATTAACGACCTCGGGATAAGCTTGGCTCGTTTACACTCTTAAACGTAACCCCTATTTATTCTACAACAATGTAAACCCAGATTCGTCACAACTCGTTACAAATAATTTGTTATTTTTATACTTGTTACATTGGTGTAAATATGAACATCCGAAAAAAAATAAAAAAAAAACCTAGTCAATATTATAACAGAATTAAAGAGAAAAATAAGACGAGTAAAATGGTGCAATTTTTATAAAAAAATATTATAGTATAAAAAAGTTATGAATGTATAAAAAAAGAGGGGGTAAGTTAGTATATAAACCAAATTACTAATATGTCCGCATCAGATTTAATAATATAAAACCATGCGTTTAATTTTGATTGGGTAATTAGAGTTAATGGATTATTGTCATAAGAGGGTTATAATTAGAACACAATCATATATATATATATAGGAGATGGTTCATTTGTTAACCCTTCCTTATTGCGTTAACCGAATAACTACATCTTATTACATTGAGGCTCACATTAAAGTAAATCTAAAGGTTGTGGTTTTTTCTTATTTTTTTATTAATGTAAGTGGGTCCTACATTAATTAAAAAAGAGAAAAAACCACAACCTTTAGATTTACTTTAGTGTGGGCCTTAAAGTAATAAGATATAGTTATTCGGTTAACGCAATAAGGAAGGGTTAACATTTGATCCTCTTTCCTATATATATATATATAGGATATTGTTCAAATAAGAACCCACTATAATTGTGTTAACCAAATAACTCAAATCCAATGGTTTTAAATTTCCAGAGTTAATAAGATTTTGCAAAGTGTCACTCAACCTTTTTAAATTAAAAAGGGTATCCAAGTTATTTCACTTAATATAAAAAAGTCAGATTTAATAAGAGAGTGACAATTGTTACACTCTTAAAAATCTATCCATTTTCCTTTTTTTAAATAAAAGTTTTCCCCTTGATTTTTATACACTTATAATTTTTTTATACTATGTTATTTTTTTATAAAAATTACACCATTAAACTCGTTATATTTTTCTCGTTAATTCCATAATAGTCATGCCAATTTTTTTGAATATTTTTCGAGCGTTCGTAATTACACCAACGTAAAGAACAATAAATACAATAATTTTCTCTCATTTTTTCAAAATCTTTCCATCTTTAAAATGTTTTACAAATTATTTTGAGCGTTCGTAACTTTCTCTCATTTTTTCGAGCGTTTGTAATTACACCAACGTAAAATCTTTCCATCTCGTTACAAATTATTTTTTATTACAAAAATTAGTTCGTTAATATTTTAAAAATTTAAGAACACTTTGAAAAAATCCAGCTCCTTACATCAGTGTAATTACGAAAAATTTGTAAAAATTTAGCTCGTTACATCAGTGTAAAAAAATTCAGCTCGTTACGTCAGTGCAAAACGCCGCTGCATCAGTGTAAAACGTCGTTGCATCAGTGCAAATTACGAAAATTTTAAAAAATTTTGACAAAATTATACTTGAATTATAGATAAAAAGTAACAAATTTAATGGTGAAATTTTTATAAAAAATAATAATGTATATCAAAGTTATAAAGGTTTAAAAAATTGGGGGGTAAACTTTTTTTAAAAAAGGAATCAAGTACACCCTATCAAATGTTAAAAATACCCTTAAACAAATCTCATCCACTTGTTTTTTTCAGATTTAATATGGACCACTCATTTTAAAACACATTATTTAAAGAATCAATCAAAATTAGTTAAATGGTTACCACACTTGGAGTGGGTTACCAACGGAACCATCCCCTATATATATATAAAGAAATAAGATACAACAATAGTCTGATAAGAATTGATCTAAATATATATGTATTCTACAATGTTTGATAATATGATTTTGGCAATTTCACTTTTTTCCAACATAATGACATAAAGTTACTAAAGAAAGACTACTAGCAATGCTATATGTTTTTGGCAATTTTACCTTCAATATAAACAATGACATAAGTCATATTAATCAAAGACTGTTTGTATTAATGTATTGTATATGATTATCTCAATAATAACACATAGATATGCAAACAAGTAGGAAACACATAGCATTTAAATCTAATTCTATCTTAAACTAAAATATTGCATACTAATATTTGTTTATAACTCAAGGATAACATGTTTGCTAAGACATGTTTAACATCCCAAAAGTAGAATGTGAACCAAAAGTTAATTAAAAAGCTTACCATATATCCACCGCAACATGATTGCCTCAATTTCGGCTCATGACATGCATGTGGGATCGTTTGGTTCACGTGGATTGGTGTGATATGACCAAACACTTGTATCCTTTAAAATAAAGTTTGAAGAGTTTCACTATGACATTTGTCGTAATTTTTGGTTGTCTGTTACTTTGACTTGACTAATTTTTGACTTTGTTTTTTAATGCTGGTTATGATCTTATGTGCTTGTGTGCATTATGTTATGGACATTGGTCATGACTTAAAAGAAAATAATTTTTATTATGAGTTAAAGATACTAAGAGTTCATAATAAACCATTAGACGGTGACGACCTTATTTAACTGGTTCATGAGTTGGACTCCAATCGGTGTTAGAAAATAACACAAAGCACAAATAAAAAATGATATGAGATTTCAATCATTTCACTAAAATTTTAAACTTGTATTATACCGTGTTACGCAAATAATATGCAAGCAATCACATGCACTAGATTGAGCTCATAACGACTCGAAAATTTATAAATGTTAATGAACACTAGCGATGCAAGATAAGACAAACGGAACACAGATATGAAGAACCAATGAATTCGTTTAAGCTCGTGAATATTAGGATATTTTAATATAGTGAAATGAGGTTTTAAAAATAAAATTTATAAAGCATATGGGGCAAAATGTAAATTCTAAATTAATTCACATGGCAAAATTGTAATTTATTTGAAAGATAACCAACATGCGAATTTATTCTAATCAAATAAAACTTACTGTCTTTGTAGAGTTTCTGACGAGTTTCGACTCCGATCAATTGGACCCAAATTGGAGGGTTGTGGTGAGCCCCCGCTGCGTTAGAGGCGGGGTTTCGTTCTCGGTCCTTGCACCTCTGAGTGCAACGGTCATTTGACGGTTGCACCAACTGCTGTTCTAAAAAAAATAAAACTTACTAAGATCATTTAAAGAACCGATCTTTTCAACTTGAATTAACTAAACGATAAATAACCCTTGCATACTCATTCGAACAGCCACACGGTCACTCGACATTTTTCTCAATTTGCTATGTGACGGGGTTAAAAATGTAACTAATTGGAAATCAAAACACAATGATTTGGATCATAAGCTCGATCCCTAGTAAACCTTCGAAAGTTTTAACATACGCAATAGGGATTCACAAATCTTCCAGACGTAGAGCACTTTCAACGCAAGGGTTCATATTTGTTCTATTTTGTTGGTAATAACAGAACAATTTTGTTCATAGGAACAAAGAGAAGCATATTTATTCTATACTCGATAAATACCAATACACAATGGGGAATTAAATATCATTTTCTATGTCTTTTTGGTTTCATTTAACATTTAATAATAGTAAAATACTTTTATCTATATGAAATATGGAACGGAGCCCCAAGGAAAAATAATTGAGTCTTTTTGGGGGAAGAAAAGGACTTTTTTTTTCTGTATTTAACAAAAAGTAAATCTTATTTACTAGATAATTGTACATTTCAATATGTATTATCTTATGTATTACAATAAGATAAGACATTTTAATATAGAGAATCTCATTATGGAGGGGAAGAGGAGCAGGGGCCGACCTAGGTTGACATGAGATGAACTGATTCACCAGGATTTGCTAGAATTGCACCTCTCAGATGACATGATCAATGATAGGTGTTCATGGAGATGTAGGATAAGAGTGAGAGAAGCATAGTTTGGTTACAAGATAGATTAGTAGTTTTTGCTTGCTTGCTTGCGTATGCTTATGTCTGTCCTATGCCTGATTTGTTTTTACATAAGTGATAAGTCTGTGTGTTTGACTATAATGTTTGTTGCCTACTTGTGTGTTCTTGTTCCTAAAAAAATTTAAAAATAAATAAATAAATAAATAAATAATAAAAAAAATTATAACAATAATAAGTCGTGTATACACATACATACATACATACGTACCTACGTACCTACGTACCTACGTACGTACGTACGTACCTACGTACGTACTACATACATACATACATACATACATACATACATACATACATACATACATACATACATACATACATACATACATACATACATACATACATTTTGAGCCGGGGGTCTCTGAAGAAGCAGCCTCTCTACCATATTGGGGTAGGGGTAATGTATGTCTTCATCTCTCCCTCCAGACCCCACATAGTGAGATTGTATTGGGTACGTGTTGTTATGTATTACAATAAAATGGAGGTTTTTCAATGCGAGATGTTTTTAGATCTTGCATTGAAAAACCTCTATTTATTGTAATACATAAGATAATACATATTGAAATGTACAATGATCTAGTAAACGAATTAGTAAACTAGACAGGATTCCTTTGCACATAATAAAAAGTCGTATCAATACTACATAGTATCGTCATAATATCAGCCAATTTCATTCTTTTAACTAACTGAGGAAGAATTTGTATATTAATAAACCTGGTGGGTGTCACACCCCGAGCCGGCGGGATAGGATCGGTTGTCCCGTCGGGCGGAAGGTTCCCGGGGCGCGATATCGTGAGTGATAATCGTGATGATCAGATTGTTTACATTGCACATGATACAAATGAGAAATGCTAAACATAATAGAATTACAAAGTTAAATTACATCAGTATTGTTTATAATTTAACAATGTAAATCTACCATTAACATCATGTATTTCTATCTTGTATTTACACAAGATATACAAAATAATTTGCATAATGATGTCTTCAAAAATAATGCAAGTCCAAAAGCTAAGCCTTCTATCTGAAGTCCTAGTACGAAAGGAATAACTCCTTAGTTGACCTGTTCGTCACCTGAGAAGTCATGCAAAAAGATCAAGTCAACACATGGTTGGTGAGTTCATATAGTTTAGTATTTGAAAATGATTTGGAAATGGTATGATAATGATTTGAAAATGACTTGATAATGATTTGAAAATGACTTGATAATGATTTGAAAATGACTTGATAATGATTTGAAACCTCTTTTGGTAAAGACCCTAACCTCATTAACTCCACATGTAATATCCACATCGGTATGCTTATATATAGGGAATCACGAAAGGGTCAAGCCCAGACTCTATCCCACCACATACTAATATGTATATGACACTGTTGTTAATGATAATTAAGCATTTTTACCCAACACCTCTGATTTAGATCATGATATTGAAATCTGATATGCCTTCGATTTATTGGGTTCCTCATAGATATATGATTTCCCAAAAAGACAGTGATAATAGTAAAATGTCAAATATTTAATTTATTAATTAAATAAAACATTTAAATACAACTAAGACATGATGATTGGGTATGATTTTACTCAATCAGTTAGACTTAGCTGTTGGTGGTTGTCCAAGTTGTAACCTCTCACACGTGACCCATGTCAGGCATAACTCACAAGGAGTACACCTGAACTGAGCGGGATTTTAATGATTTGCCCTTACAGCTTGACCCAAAGGTCTTTTGTACAAGCGGGGACTTTATTGTTTTGCCCTTACAGCTTGACCCAAAGGTCTTCTGTACAAGCGGGGACTTTAAGGATATCCTGTGATTCTTGATCTCTTGATTCTCCTGATTTTTGACTTTGATGATGATTTCTTTTGATCGTTCATGTTATTGCCCGTTACAGCCTGACCCGAAGGTCTTCTGCATCTGCGTGGGACTTTATATGTGTGTTACACGTGATCTTGATTCCATATACAACTGACATCCACCTTACATGAGTATTAATGAGTTCATTAGATCATAATGATTTCATTAGTTCAATGATTCACACACACTTATGATTTCTGATTTCCTGAGTCTTTTGATTCTTGATTCTTTGAATTCCCATGATTTCAATGATAATTGATTTGATTATGATTCTTGGGCCTCAGTTCACACACTGAGTTATGATTCCCTTGAATATGATTTATTGATTTTGCTCATTTGATTTCACTTTGAGTTTAGGTTCTTGAATTTGAACTTGATGGACTAAGGGTTGAATTAGGATTTAAATTTAAGGTATTCTCATAAGAGTACTTAAATTTATTTGATAACTTGATCTATTCAATAATTTCCTAGACAGGAGTCCAGGAGTATCAACAACATATATATGTAAAAACATATAATAAATAAAAGCATTTAAATAAACAGTTTAAATAAAACAGTTTACGCATGCTTCTCAGCCCCGCGTTTAAAAACAAAAATGTTTAGAAAAGGGGCAATGAACTCACCTGTGTTGCTCTGAAATGAATTACCACGAAAGATATGCGCGCTCTTTGATTGTTGCCTAGGTATCTTCAGTTCCTGAGTTGTTTTAAAAGAATTCGAATACGATAA
This sequence comes from Mikania micrantha, assembly GCA_009363875.1. NCBI lineage: Eukaryota > Viridiplantae > Streptophyta > Magnoliopsida > Asterales > Asteraceae > Mikania > Mikania micrantha. The sequence goes on along the minus strand of CM018693.1, from coordinate 109,918,724 downwards.
GTACATACGGTAGTTTTCGTAACTAGGGTTTGGTCTCGGTGTGCAACTAAGTGTCCTAGGTTTCTACTGTGTTTCTATGACTTTATCTAACTTAATCTAACTTATTACCCGTAATAGACCCATGTCCCCACATTATTAACTACTAAACCCTATACGATTAGGGTTTATTTTAGTTATATTACAAGTCCTTATTCAACACATTTTTAAGATAATTTATTTTAAGTTAAACTTTTATTTATAAATCATTTAATTATTTTAATAAGGTTTAAAATTTAATTTCTTTTATGAAAGACATAATTAATTTAAGAAAAGTGTAATTACACATGATGGGCTTGAGTTTAGCCCATTGGGCCGACCTTGGGCCCATTATTAGACTTTGCTATTTAAACGATTACTGGATAGTTCACTAATTAACTCGTCCTAAATAATTCGTGCGAATCATCTAGGTCAGTTACACAACCTTATGAATTTCCAGAAAATCAGATGTTAGTAGTTAAACTAACACTTTTAGCCCTAATTTATGATTTCTCAATGTTTTAAATTCCGAATTTGTGTTAACAAATGGTTAGATGTTTGTATGTTTCGAGAAAGCCCTTGCTATTGTTGCTTAAATCTTTGTCTAACCTCAATTCCATTTGATAATTAAGATGTGTGTTTAGCATTTTCTTGCTAAAACATCGATGTCCTAACCCTTAGTGTAAAGAGTTTCCCATCTTATCATCTTTATTTAAACTAAGTTAATTTCATACTAAGAAACCCTAACACCCCCATGCACACACACACACACACATCATGCAAGTGTAACATGTGTGTGTAAGTGTTTAAACCTTGACACAAATCTTCGTGACTCCCTAGCCGACTGAATGGGCCTATTGGGCCGAAGCAACTGGGCCAAATGAGAGGTGCTGGCCGAATGAGACCTTAGTCGACTGAACTTGTTCTAAATCGATCGATTGAACCTCTTGGCTGAAAGAGATCAGCCGAAAGAGGAAGTCCGGTCGGATAAGGTTTGCCGTATGAAGGGTTCTCGAATGAGTGTCTGGCCGAAGGAAAGTGAGGAGAATAAGCTTAGGCCGAATAGGATTTGGTCGAATGAAGTTTCTGGGCCGACCGAATGAGAAGTAGTCGAATGACTCAACTCCGATCGAATGAGTCCCAGCCGAAAGGAGTGTAGCCGGCCGAATGAAGGTTGAGTCGAATGAGGGCCGACCGAAGGAGCCTGCTTCGCCCCTTGACCATTCGGCGAATGGAACTGGATACTCTTTCGGCGAATGAGGTTAGGTATGGCTAAGGCCATTCGGCCGAATAGGGTTTGAGCTTCATTCGACAGCCTGCTGTCATGGGTCATTCGGCGGCGTGAATTTGACACAAGGGTAGCCACGATTTCTCACAATTCGACTAGTTAAGATAGGGGAGTTTGTTTCTACACATCCTATACATGTTAGTAGGTGGATCCTAAGTGTTGGAGTGACTTAAAACCGGTTCTAATGGGGTTCGAACAAGAGGGTTTGAAAACCCTAAAAACCGTGACAAAGAACTCGATTTTACCTCGATTCAACTGGTTCAAAGCTTAGATCGGTTGTACTTCCGTGTTCTACAAGTTGTGGTGGTTGTTTTGACACCAAGAACACATGATTTCATCAAGAAATGGGGGAGAAATCTTAGAGAGAGAGTGGAAAACTCTAGAGAGAGAAAGTGACGGGAGAGAGGTTTTAGAGAGAGAGGGTGAAGAGGTTAAATGAGGAAGAAGACTCATTCCGGGTATTTATACTCCGGGTGAGTTCGGGTTCGTTTCGGTTGCTCGGTTTCGCGTAAAACGTCGGTTTCGTTTCGTTTTCGTAATGAAACGACTCGGTTTTAAAATAGAAGTTACAAAATTATTTTAGGTTGTGATTCCTAATAAATTAACTAAATATATTTTATTTATTTTAAATTTTCGCAATTATTTAATTTACTGTTCGAAATCGAATCGTACGGTTATCGCGCGTATTCGTTCGGATCGTCATCCGTACGAACAGGGCGATAACTATACTTTTCGATATTGTTTTCTAATTATTGGATATCATTCAGAATGTTAAACTTCCAGATTTATTTGTACAGATCGTCACCTATACGAATAATCCGTCGGTTTAGCATTCACGTAACAACATCCATATTGTTTTGTTCAGTAAAGCCTCACATACGTTTATACATAATAACATCCTAACAAATAGTCATGTGATGGTTCTGTATTGCCAGATAATTATCTGACTCAAGAACCCTATTTCTGAACTTGTTTTCTGAACTTGAATCTGAACTGTGCTATGATAACATGAAATGAAGGTGATATACAATTGATGACTGAAATATGTACCTGATTTACTGTTCATGTACTGTAGAGATCAATGTTCCGGTGACGTTTCCGGCACTGATGTTACAGTGGGCGAATTTTATATCGCTAAGGAAAAACACCCTTATCTCCTATCAGAAAAATTCCCAATTCTCCCTTTGGTGCTTCGACTCTCGCATAAAGTTCTTGCTTCGACAATCCTAATCCCTCCTCTTCGCCTATAACTTTCATTAACTCGAAATAAATTTATGCTACAATTTTGCCTCCCATATGCTTGGGCGTTTATAGGCTACAAAACTTGGGAAAAGAAACTAGCTAGATTACAATTAGGACTCTAATTTATCATATCTAATTAATTCAAAAAGCCAAAGTGGTGTTTGTTTTTTTTTTTTTAAAAAAAAACCCATGACTTCTTCTGTTTGTGCTTATGATTCTTCAGATTCTGATGAATCATTATGATTAGGGGTAGGGGTGTAAACAAGCCGAGCCGATCCCGAGCTCGTTAAGGCTCGAGCTCGGCTCGTTTAGATAAACTCGGGCTCGAGCTCGGCTTGTTAAGATCTTTATTTACTAGACTCGAGCTCGGCTCGTTAGAAAATTTTTAGGATGGAGCTCCGCTAGGCGTTTAGATTTTATTTATTTAATTTATTTACTTTAATTACTAATTTAATTATATTTATAATTATATTTTCTAATTTAACATAAAATATTTTATTTAAATATATTTATCATAATTTTATATATAAAAATAATTAATTTTATAAATAAACACTTAATATAATAAATAAAAATTATATATTCAGAAAGCTCGTTAAGGCTCGCGAGCTGACTCGAGCTCGATATGTAAAGCTCGAGCTCGGGCTCGATAACTAAACGAGCCAAATTTTTGGGCTCGAGCTCGGGCTAGTTAAGACTCGGCTCGTTCGAGCTTTTTACCGATCCGATCCCGAGTATTTCACGAGCTGCCTTGGTTCGTTTACACCCTTAATCGGGGGTTGATTTTATCTATATTCTTTACGGCTAAAACTTAGAATTAGGTTCCATGTCTATTTGTGTGTTTTCTAGGGTTCAAATTTTCAACAATAAGAACATTATAATTAGTTACAATTGTGTTTTCATATAGCTTGCGAATTTGTTCTTATTATTATTTTTTTAACTTTAAGCATTTATATTTGGATCTGTTAATCTAACTTTTATTTTATGGCTTTATTAATCTAATTTTGATTTTAAGAACGTGGATCTTTTAAAATGATTTTGATTTAGGACAAAATGGGTTCGTTTAAACTGCAGAAATTTTCTTCATTTAAATTTTTAACAAAAGGTAAAACCATTGGAGATTGCAAATGTTAAGAAAACAAAAATAGATAGAGGTTTTGTTAACTCTTTTTCTACGGAGGTCTACAGATGTGGTTCACATGCTGTAAACATTTTGAATCTGAATAAACAAAATCACTCATAATAATTTCATACAACTGCTTAGTTAAGTGCCTAAAATAAACATAAAATGAGATAAAGTAGAAATCACTCAAATTAAATAACCAATATCAATGGTATTTTGTTAAATTAAGAGTTTTTTTTAAGGAAAAGATGAATATACATGAAAGACAACCAAATTTTTTTTTAAAAATATCGAATAATGTGAATCATTGCGTAGAAATTTTTTAATTGTTGATTGAATCTAAAATTTGGTTAAAAAGAAAATTAAAATTATGTAAAGAAAAGAAAGTTATAAAAAATGATAAAAAAATGAATAAAGTAAATATATAACTTAAATGATAAAAGTACTCTTTTATTATGATAGATATATGATAATAAATGCATATTGATATTTATATCCATAACGTTAAATTTGTAATTTCACACATCTTTTTTACTAATAAACAAGTAAAGAGACATGTGTGGCTCTATAGTTTATTCTCACTCTTATTTTATCTCTTCTTTGTCTTATTAATTAATAATGCTGAAAGTATTTTTAAATTTTAAGATTAATTTATGTATTATAAAAATAAAATAATAATAATAATAATAAGATTTTCAAAATTTTATTTATTATTAATTAAAATGTCCAATCGTCTAATAATTTTTAAATTTAATTACATATTATTCAATATCATACGACATATATGCAATAACAATTTCAACATGTTTTATTTGCCGTGCGTGCGTGCATGCATACATACAGTTCAAGTAAAAAGTTCAAAGCCTAGCATGACAACTTAAATGTTTGCCGTTTCTTAAACTGTTTGTTTGAAGCTATTTTCTTATCTAGCTTTGTTGTCTTCACCATGTTTCGGGGGTTTGGACTGTGCAGACCAAGCCACCTACGAGAGCTTTGTTGTCTCAATGACTTTCTTATGTGTTTCCACACATATCAAGTGGTGGCTTTTACTCCATGGTTACTAAAGTAAAGTCCGTAGGTTCTCTACATTCGAGATTGTTTATTAGAATCACAACTTTTGGGAATCACATGTGAGTAATATTGTGTAAATTCTCTTTAATTTTTTAAGTGCGTTGTTTTTGTTGATAATGAGATCCGTTTTACTCATATTTTTTTGTAATCTATAATTTGGTATTGGATTGGGAAAAATAGAATCTTGTAAAGGGGGTATTATGGTCATGTAAGGCCACTCGGAGTGGTTCACGGGAGAAGCACGGGGAGCAAAACACCGGTTCGGGAATGGAAGGGAACACCGCCCCCCGGTTTCGGGGTGGGGTATTTCGGGATCTACTCACCGATGGAAGCCGAGCGTGGGAAGGAGAAAGATCCGTTGAGGTTTAAAAAATAAAAAAAATCCAATTTTTTTCCTATTTAAACAACTCTAAAACAACCACAAATCTCACAATTTTCTCTCATCTTCTACAATCTATACACTAAATTTATAAAATTTTCAAGTAAAATGGAAGGATGTTCATCACGTGGTGCGCCGTCAACCAAAAAATTTAGAAAACCACGACAAAAAAATGTTCAAACGCCTCAAATGAACCCGTTCAACACACCCGGGTATTATCCACAAATGTCATCTCCGAATCAACCAACATTCTACTACGATCCAATGAATCCGGCTCCATATTTGCAATATTCACCGGACACTCAACAACAATTCAATCGGTGAGAGCAATCGTATCAACAAGATCAACAAAGTTACCAACTATTCGATCAACAAGCTTTTCAACAACAATCTCCATTTCATGGTATGTTTTATACGTTTATTTTTATATTTTATTTTGATATGTTTATTTTGATACGTTTATTTTTATACGTTTATTTTTATACGTTTATTTTTTTACGTTTATTTTTATACTTTTATTTTTTTACGTTTATTTTTTTACGTTTATTTTTTTACGTTTATTTTTTTACGTTTATTTTTATACGTTTATTTTTTTACGTTTATTTTTATACGTTTATTTTTATGTTTAGACTATCGTGACCAAAATCAAGATGACTCGGATTCAAGCGAACATAATAAAAGTGTTCAAGTCGAGTCGGAAGAAGAAGAAGAAGAACCGGTTAGGCGAACACGAAAGAAACCAATAGGAAAGAAATCACCGGCCAAGCGTTGGTCCGATGAAGAAGAGGTTGCGTTGGTCATATCTTGGCTAACTATTTCTGAAAATCCCGATGTTGGTAATGTACAAAAACGGGATGGTTTTTATAGAAAGATATTTTTTAACATTGTTTAAGTTAACAAAAAAAGTCACGGTTGATACTTAAATTTGTGTTGTTTATATGTAGGTAACCGAACATTTTCACCATCTCGTGAAGGACAAGTCGAGGACTGTTGATCAAATCTATTCCAAATGGAACGATATGAACTCCTCCATGAAGAAATTGAATGGTTTTTACCAACAGGCTTCAATGAATCGCAAAAGCGGTGAAGGGGATGAACAAGTTTTGAAAAAGGCCATGAAAAACTACAAAAGCATGGTCAAGTCAAAGGGATTCACTCACATCCAAGCGTGGGAGATGGTTCGCGATTACCCTTTATGGTGCGACATTCCACCAGTAGGTTGTGAGTCACAATCTACAACAAAAAGGTAGAAGCCAAACGAGTCAATGGGTAGTGCGAATGCCCACATCAACATCAACCTTGATGATGACGAAGACATCAACATCAACCTTGGTCGTGATGGCCCATGCATTTACTATGAACCGGATAGACCAACAAGAAAGGGCAAAAGATCGGCCGCGTCCTCCTCGTCGCATGATGAGTTAATTCAACAAATGGCGGAATTCAACTCGTTCAACAAAGAGGAATCCCAACAAAGATTCCGCCTTCGAGAAGAAAAACTCTGTGTTTTGCAAGAGGAGAAAGACGCCCGCGTCCAGTTAATGCGCTGACAACAACATGCTTTAGACGAGCAGCAAAAGGCTGTAGATTTAGAGTTCATGATAAAATACCACACAATTTATCAAGAACCAATGCTACAACTGATTCTCGATCGTAAACGAGAAATTGCTGCTCGTTGGGGATGACATTGCCCTTTCTAGGTTTTTTAATTCAATTTTTTAGGTTGTATTCTTCTTGTTTTTTTTTTGGTTGTATTTTTTTTTATTTTAAATTTAATGAATCTTTTTTTATTTTATTATTATTATTATTATTATTTATTGTTAAAATAATTAATTAAAAATAAGATTTGAAAATGGGGAAAAGTGGGACAACACCGTGCAAAATGAGGAAAAGTAGAGAAAGCTGATGTGGCGCTGATGTGGCAATGGGGAAATGTGGGATGACTCCTTGTGGCCTAAGTAGCCTGTAATCAATCTCTTGTTGAAGCATCTTGTTATGCAAAGATTATTTTCATTTTATTAAAAAACTAATAATGTGTTGCTTAGTGAGCAATGGTAATAGCTAAAAATAAACCCACGTCATTACTTTAAAAACTACGATACAATCAATCTTGTGTCCTGTTGTTTTCTTTCTTTTAAAAATATAATAGAAATCTCTTTCAAATCCTTTTAAAACTCACGACACCATCTCATGTGTGTTTGTGATTTTTGTCTAATGTTTGTTTAACTATCTTAGAAGTAAATAAAACATTATTGAAGTTGTTTATTAATGTTGTTTTGCATTTACTCGGAGGAATAAAAATGAGATTTTGCCTTCATTTTTTCTTTTGTTAGATCTTGGACGGTACATATAAAAATAAAGAGTGTGAAATCCATGATGATAAGAGATTTTCCCTTTATTTCATTGAATTTTTACTAAACTCGCATCTTGTACTAAAAATAAAGAGTGTGAAATCCACGATGATCCGAGATATAAATACATGCCTATTAAAATTTAGCCCCAAATTTATGATTTTATTTGTAATGTGTAATGCAATAGGATTGTGTGAGAGGTGTTATTGGTATACTTTTTCAATCTAATTTCATTGTTATTGACATGTTGAAGCCTTGTAGGTAAGTATTTCTTTATTAATATCAGAATGGAAGACCAAAGATGGGTAATCTAACTAGTTTAGGTTTGATTGGCTTTCTGCTTTGTATATTATTAGTTAGTTTGAACTATAGTTATGTTTCAGATAGTAGACGGTCAAATAGCCCGGTCACGTGTGATACTTCAGTTGACCCAGATAATTTGTCCAATTTTTTATTTTTTTTTGCTTTAAAAAAAATTATGTCAAATTGCCAGGTCAACCTTTGACCCTTTTTATTGTTTTTCCTTTTTTATTGTTTGTTTGGATTAACACATAACTATTGTTTGTTACCAATCCAAATGTCTCAAAAGGGGCATGTAAGCTAAGGGATTATTATGTTACAAGCTCCAAGGGGATAAATGTTGGTCAAGAGTTGACAAGATGGTAAGTTAGTAATGAGTCTCGAGATGTCCCGCAAATTCAAGCCAAATTGGATCAAAGGAAGTTAACTATCAACTGGGAACAATGCTTCATTTATTCTAAATTCAGAGACTTTAAAGGTGTTATTATGGTTTATGTTGTAACAAACTTTTCCTGCCTTAGCTTCTTCATATGTAGGTTTAATTTTAATACATATGTTTTGTTTCGCTGTTTAAACAAAAAAAAAAAAAAAAAACTTAAAGGCATTCTTTATTTTTTTTTTTCTGTTTGATTTTTATAATATGAAATAAGTTTTTCGGTACACATTATATATGGTTTAGGCTTTTTTATTTTGTTCATGGCTTTTCACCTGCCTCAAGTATGATTTACATTGGTCTTAGGGTATCAAAACCAATATGCGAATACAATGCTTTGTTTTAAAAACTTATGAGTAGTTGATTGATTTTTATCTTGAGATGATTGCAAGTCTCATGGGGGTTGGTTGCTCAGGACATCTGATTACAACTTGAAGCTACATTCTTACAACTTCTACTTATGGTCTTATAGCATGATTCATGTTTCTATAGGATACAGAAAGTTTCTTCCATAGAAAATTACTTTAAATAAAAATTAGTTGTAGTTGTAGTTGATGTTGCTACTGCTCTGGTGGTTATGCAAACTATGTCATGGTTGTTTTGTAGTCACTGGCTTGCGGTTAACTTTGTACGGCTTTTATGTGTTGGTGCCTATCAATCCTTGTCTACAAGTGCTACTTATTTGTTGTGGTTTTGTGTCTTAGAACCCAGGTTTCTCATTATCTGCTCACAAGATGGAACCGCCCCCTGTTCTGGTTACATATGATTTACTCAAAAAAAAAAGGTCCAATGGAAGGGTGTTACTAGAAAGACAGGTTGATTAATCGAAGGGCTCCCCTTTGTCAAATTGGGGGTAGAAATTCCATTACAAATTGGATCTAAGTTGTAGAAAAAGAAAAAAATCAAATCACAAAACAGCAGGACTAGAAAGATAAAAGTAAAAGATGTGTTGTTTCATGCTCATTCGATTAAAAGGCAAACCTGGGGTTGGGTTTTGTAAATCAATCATTGATTCTCCTGAGAAGTGAAGCAGCCCATCGACGGAGTCGGCGTTTGAGGGTGAATCCAACCATAATCCCAGCAACAAAGCAAACACCACAAAGCTTGGAGCAAGTCAGCAGTGATACTGATCTCCTGCAAAAACAGAATACAAAATAAATTGATGATTGAGTCAATTTTTTTTTTTTTACTCTTGAAAATCATGCATCCTATTAACATCAATATGGATCCAATTACAATAGAAAGGCAGGTAAGAGAGCAACAAGCTGCGCCGACACCTCATTTTGAATGGCAAATCCGATCCTACTGAAAACAAAGTTAGCGTTCTTCGGTGTCCATGAATTACTGTGCACAAATAGATCGAAATAGGTGATTCATACCTACCTACCTACCTGAAGGTGAATGTGGGGGTCCTGGTGACCAACACAGAAGAGGCCTCCGATTGAAGGTTGGCTATGGAAGTCTCCTTCGTTGCACCGCTCCTAAACCCTTCCATCAAATCTCAATCTCCCCCTTCATTTCCTCTCTCACTTTCCTATATATTAATAATATAACTAATAATAATAACTCGATTACATACACACATTTAACTATTTAAATTTTAAATTTTATTTTTATAAATTACATAGTATATATTTACAAAAGCTTTTTGTAAAAAAAAAAAAATTAAAAAATTAATCTATAATATAATTACTAAGTTTAATAAAATAATTAAAAATTAATAATCAAATTTTAATAAAAAATACCATATATATAAATATTTAATAAGATAAACAAACACGAAAAACAAATTGCAGGTGCTCTACAAAATTTAAAAAATTAATTTATTTATATAAAAGAGGTCACACCTCACTTTTTTATTTTATTTTTTATCTTCTTTATTTTTTACATATATTCTCTTACTAAGGGTCTTTATTACGTATCACCTCATTTTTAAAATTAATTACATATTTCTGCTTGAAATATAAAATATGTAATTGATTTTTTTATTTGAAAGAGTAAATATGTTTCATGAAGGACAAATATGTAATTAAGTTTTTTACTTGTGTAATATGTAATAAATAATCTTAGTAAGAGATGTATGTAAATGACCTCTTTTTTTTTTTCTTTTCTTCCTTGTCTTTTCATGTGTGTGTCATAGTTAGGCTCTAAACCACCTTGTGAAAACTGAAGATCATATAAAAAAAGCGTAAACATATCAAGCTTAAAAAATATGAATCATTAATTTTTGTTATCTAAAAATATGCCCCCTAGAGGAATCTTTATTGCATATTCAAGAGGTGAAATATACACTTGAACTTATGTATGAAGATTATTCGGATATTTTTGATGCTTCTATTAGGGAAAGTGTTAGCCATAAAAGTGAATCTTGTAGAAGGAGCACTAGTTCAAGAGCTAACAAATATTCATTTGGATCATGATGGAATGCATTTGGAGAGTTTCTTAAACATACAGATGTAGATAGACTAACATAGTTTGAACCAGAATTGTATTTGGAAAAAGGTTTACTTAGAGGCAATATAGGAACTAATTTCAATGTCTTATGTTGGTGGAGCATTTACAAGCTAAAGTATCATGTTTTATCAACAATGACGATAGATGTACTTATACTTTTAATTTCCACAATTACATCTGAGTCAAAATTTAGCGCGAGCGGAAGAGTTATTGATCCATATCGATCAACATTGATGGCTTCCACATTTGACATGTTGATTTTCGGACGAGATTGGTTTAGGCAAATATATATGCAGTTAAGAAGAAGGTTAAGGTACATTATAAAACTTTAAAATAAATATGACTTAATATTTCTTATTATGAACTACTAAGTTATTTTTATAAAAAGAAAAGGAACTGTGTGAAGTTTTTGTACCTAGTGAAAAGGAAATCTAACTCAAGGTACACATATAAATGTGGTTTGTGTATCTATATAGTGATTATTCACATATTATGGTTGAAACACTTACTTAACTAGCAAAAAAATAAAATCAGAAATTAGGTTTTTATGAAAAAACAAGCTTTTCTGTTTTTATTATTATTATTTTTGCATATACATTTATTGTTGGTAATCAGATTTTAAATTGAATGAACAAAACACAAGAACTTGATAAACTTGCTTCTGATGGATGAATTTTTTTCGTACATTCATACATACATTGACATACTTCATATACACGTACTTGGAGGGTTTTTATTACCCTAATTATGTTAAAAACTATTAAATCGACAAAATTTAACTTAATAACATACTAACCCATAAATTATTTAGATATATATAGAAGAGCCAAACTATTATATTTAGTTTATTTTATCAACACCCCCCCCCCCCTAAACTAAATATATTTTAATTAGGGTCTTCAACTTACTTGACTTGCTTTTTACAATGAAGTCCGTTCTTCATCATAGATGAGATTGGGTTCTTCTTGCTTGTCATTCTCCTTGTTCTTCTATTTGGTGCAATTATTCTTAAAATGACCAAAATCACCATAATTATAACATCTAAACTTGTTTTTTTTCTTTACTTCCCAGACCTATGGCTCTTTCATATGCATTTTCTCCTTTGTTAAAGTGTCTGCCTTGTCCTCTACCATGACCTTGATTGCTTGAACTATCCATTAGGAGTTTCCATAGATAGTTTTCCTCGGGTTCATCTACGCTTTTGAGGCGTTCTTCAAATGTTATTCTTCCAACGACTTCTTCAAATGACATTTTGTCTCTTTCTTGATATTGCTCAATAGATGTCACGATTAGTAAAAACTTATTTGGAACTGAGTTAAGAAATTTCCTTAAAAGCACTTTATCTTTCAAAGTACCATCAAGACATTTAAACATGGCTTTTATGCTGCTTAACTTTCCAACAAAGTCACATGTTGTTTCGTTTGGTTCGTTTTCATAGTCTCAGGTACACTTCTAAAAGTTTGTAATCCATTTTTGAACTAGATTGATTCTAAGATAATTGACTTTGATTGAGTCTCAAACTTCATTTGTAGTCAAGTATCGTGCAACTTGCATTAATACATCTTGATGCAAGGTTTGGAATACCATTGCCTTAGTTGTATGCCTTTCTTTGTATTAACTTGTTCTTTAACTTCAATCGGCCAAAGGCCTCAATAGCATCATCCTTTGTCATCGTAAAGGCCTTAGCCTTAGCGTTCTGCTTCTCATTCTTCTTTTCCTCTTTCTTGCCAGAATCTGAAGCATCGGCCCTGGGTTTTCTGCAATCCTTGGACAGATGTCCAATCCCATTGCAGTTAAAACATCTGACTGCACCGAGACAGTTGGATGAAAAGTGTCCCAGCTTCCCATGTCGAAAGCATAAATTAGTGCCCACACGGCAAGGCCCCGAGTGGCTCTTGCCATACTTATCGCATGAACCAGTTACTTCTCGCTTGACCTTCTTGCCAGAAAACTTTCGTTGCTTTGCTCGGCCTCTTATGGTTCCAAGGAACCCTTTCGTCTTCGACTCTTCCTTAACCGACTCGTTAGCCATCACATCATCCCATATTATCCCACTTAGCTCCACAGTGGAATCAAACGTCTTTGGTGTGTTTACCTTTACAAGAATCCGAACCTTTGGAGGCAAACCCTCCATGTACAATTTCACCCTTCGCTCCTCTCAACCAATAAAGTGATGAACAATCCTTGCCATTTAATTGAACTTCGACGTATACTGTTGATGATTCAGACTCCCAGCTTTCAAAACCAGAAATTCCCTTTTCACCTTGTCCAACTCATTCTTTGGACAGAACTGTTTCATGACCAATTCCTTCAATTCTTCCCATCTCATCTTTTCCATGTCTGCAACACCCTTTGTTTGTTTGAATGTATTCCACCAATGAAGTGCCTCCTCAACAAAAGAGTGAGCTGCAGACTTTACAGCTTGGTCGACTCGGCACTCACTGATGGAGATGACAGCCTCCGTAGCCGATACCCAGTTACAGGTGGCCATTGCATCCTTCTTCCATCAAAGGTCGGTGGGTTGCATCCTTTGAAGGACTTGTAATCACAACCCTTCGGTTTCCCAGACTGAGAATCACCGCTATTTGTTTCGATTATCTTGACCTCATCATCATTCTTGGAGTTTTCTTTGGAACCTTCGGTATTATCCTTCAGCGCATCCTTTAACGCATTAGCAATCATTTCCGGCAACTTCTAATCCATGACCTTGTAGACCTCATCAGAAATAGCCTTTATCACGATAGGCTCCAGTGTGAACTCTTCATTTTAATGTTGTTCACTGGTCTCGTTTTCTCCTTCATGCTTGTTTCCTCCCACCTCGACATGTGGTTCTTAAGGTTCCTGTGGTTGCTTTCGTGGTCTACCCTTTTGTCCTGCCATCTATTTTTCTAGAGGATGCAACAAACGATGAGTCAGTAAAGGAATTGGTTTAGCACGAAATAAGTGTTGTAAATCGTTAATGACGTTGATCAGGTGTTATGAACCATTTGCCCAACTTATAGGCTCTAAACATCTCCCATCTAATCTCATCAATGTGCACACCCTTTACTACTTTCCTAGTTTCTTACCTGTTTCTCTTACATAACTCCTTAGTTCATACATAACATTCAGCTCGTGGCATCCATTCATCCGTGGTTGGCAATCTGCATTACTTAATCCCATTTTCAGTTTAAGTCTTAGGCATTTGGGATGCCAAGATCTCTCAAACTATGGCTCTAATACCAACTTGAGAGGCCTCGATCCCAGGTACCTCCTAGAGTTGGGTTTACGTCATCATCACATAGTTCTTAAATAAAAAACTTTCATAAATGCAGCAGAAATTTAAACATAGTTTGTTTAAAAATTAAAGACATATAAAAGTATGTATCAAGAACATTCTTGATTGCCAAAAACCAAATTATCTTATGTATGTGTCACACCCCGACCCGCAGCAGAAGACTTAACAGAGTCTTGGTGTCAACAGTAAATAACATAAGCATAAGTTAAGCGAACGATTTTAAATAAAACATGGATATTTATATATAAAAAGTTATCGATAAATGTTAAAACATTACAAGTTTAACAAATATCATTTTTAACATCTAAATAACAGTCCTAGATAAATATCCCAAAACACGCTCGCTTTCAAGAACTGGTTTTTCCTTTCCCCAAACAACAATGCTACTTACCCGAGAAACATGCCAATTTAAAAACAAGTGTCAACCAAACGGTTGGTGAGTTCACATGTTTTATAATAAAACATTTCAACAGATTATCATGGAAAAGAAGGTAATATTTCAATGTTGTGCTAGTGAACATCTCGTAGACTAGCTAAGTCATACGAACTGATAGACACCATGAGCTCATAATCAAACTGAAACCAAGGAGTAGACTCCCTGCAACATATATTCTCCCGTTACTCAAGGACCATGAAACCTGGCCGGGGAGTGGGTTGTCAAGCCCGATAGATCTACCAATATATCATGCAGTTCCTCGCGAGACTAATGATTACGACTACGGGCACAAAAATTTATCAATGCGCAAAACCACTCGGGAACAATCCACGAGAACCAGGCCCAACTGCACTTACTCAAGAGCTATCAACCATCACATACCACACAAGCATAAATATTACAAATATCATTTTCCAAAACATAGGCATGTTTCTCCCCCGATTTATAAAAACAAAACAGTTTAAAAAAGGGTCGAGAAACTCACCTTAATGTGTTCCTGCTAGCAATAGAGATTTCCCAATAACCAGAATGTTCTCACTAGCGCCCTAAAACCCAAGGGACACATTAACAGTCTAAACACAAGTCTACTATGTAAGTTGTTCATCCAACTTAACTTAGACTTAAACACATTCCACTAAGGGAAAACATATTTCACACAAACGACCCGTTGGTGACTCGAATTTAGTTATTTATCATAAATCATAAGTTAACGTTTTTAAGTCATATTATATCCAAGTAATTAAGTTATCTTTGTTAAAAATCCATTTTAACTCCAAACTTAATTATTTGTCAAGTTTGACAATTTATTCGTGTTTTACCGACAAAACCGACAACATAACACACAAGCACATCAACATGCATTATGACCTAAGTGACTTCTAACACAACAAAATAAGTATTTAATACTTATTTTTATATCAAATTTTCTGATTAAAGTTAGCCACAAAATTATGTCAAAATTTTGCGTTAAAAGGACGTGTTTACACCATTTTTAGATATAGTTTTCAAATATTTCATTTTATACTTTTCTTACAACACTTATATATTATAAATTACAATTTTTTATCTTAAAAACTTATAAATTTTCTGATCAAAATCATATTCATAAAATGTCTCTTTTTATATGTTAAAAATAGTCGAAAACGCGTATTTTCGGTCCTCAATAACCGTTATATCATTACATTTGTAAAACCACTTGAGTTTATACTTTAAATATGTTATAAAATTTATTTTTACAGTTAGATAACCTGTTCCCAATTATTTTTATAGAAAAATCTATTTTTATAGTTTTTATCTTATTAAACATCTATTTTAAAGTAATAAAAATTATGGCTAAGTTATCTAACAATTCTTTATTCATTTACCATAGAAATATTTATATTTATAAGTATATTAAAACTTTTAGAATATATTTCATAAAATATCAATTATTATTATTATTATTATTATTATTATTATTATTATTTTTAAAATTCAATAACTATATAAATAGTTACATACATACCCATGCATGCATACATATACAACCATCATGCATGTCATGTTTTCTACCATATATATACACTTATGTGTATATACATTATCCTCATGCACATGTATACTTGAAATAATCATACATACATACCTATACATACATTCGTATGTATACATACACATGCATGCATGTACAATCAAATCATGTATCCATCCATACATGCATGTAAAATCAACATTATGCTTACATATACATACATACATACATACATACATACATACATACATACATACATACATACATACATACATATATATACACACTCGATCACATAAATATATATATACATGCATGTCAACAAAACCCACTTATACATACATATGAGTTCATGCATGTAACCATCTCACATATACATATATGTTCATGCATGTGATTAAAATCACCATCCGAGCAACTCATCCATGTATTTATGTATATTTTGAAAGAACATAAACACCCATATATATATACACACACACACACACATTACGACATATACATATATTTATACACACACAATATCATCTTTTATACAAAACCCACTTGATTTTAACACATTCTTTGGGTGAACAACTTATATAAAAGCCCATAAGATGTGAGTTTGTTACCTTAGTTGTGATGATAGAATATGCTGTTTATCTTGATCAACAATTCACCACGAAATCTTTAGAAATTGAGAAATATGGAGGTTTGAATAAAGAAAATGGTGAAATGTGTGTAGAGAGAGAAGGACGAGAGAGAGAGAGAGAGAGAGAGAGAAAGAGAGAGTGAGGGTGAGGGATTGGTTGGCTTGGGAAGATGTATAAAATGATTGTGTGTAGGTGTTAGGATTTTAAAAAATCCAAGGTTTGGATCACCTTTTAACATGTGTCATACACATGTACTCACAAGAATATTTCATGGATACAAAATAGATAAAGACAGATATATTCTGAGTAATATGGTGTATAAAATTTGTACCGGAAATTAAATAAAAATCCTATTTTTATCCTAAAATTAATAGAATATTTAATCGTACTAAAACGATCACTTTTTAGTAGAAAATAACATCCTTAAATATTATTTGGATAACTAATTCCATTTTGCCCGGCTAAAACGCAGATAAAGTCTGTTTCAATAAAATCAACAGTTAATACCAAAATTCACGGTTTTAATCGTTAACTTTATTTATCCATTTATGATTTATCTTTTTATGCTAACCCAAGCATATCTACTAAATTCATTAACTGAGTCGTCACCAACGTTCGTTAAACACCGCCGAACAGTACCAAAATCTCAAAAATTTACCAAATGCAAATCCGTGCATTTAGACAACACTCTATGCTAGACTTTTTAATCAACATTAATTTAATAATAAATATTAAATTATTAATGCATTAAATAAATCAAGTTTAGTACACTAACCATTACGGATCATCGTTCGTAAAAATACCGGATGTCACAGTCTCCCCTAGTTACGAAATTTCGTCCCGAAATTATAAACCACTACGACCTTTTCACCTCATAAGGAAACAGGTGGGGATACTTCTTTCTCATCTGATCCTCACGCTCCCATGTAAATTCTGGGCCGCATCTTGAATTCCATCTCACTTTCACTAACTTGATCTGACTACATCGAAGTTTATGAATTTCCCAATCTGAGATTTCAATAGGCTCTTCGACAAAATGAAGTCTTTCATCAACATGAATCTCTTCAATCGGAACAACAATCGTCTCATCAGAAATATATTTCTTCAAGTTAGATACATGGAATACATCATGCACACCACAAAGCAACGACGGTAACTTGAGTCAATACGCAACTGGACCAATTCGATCCAAAATCTCGAAAGATCCAACATAACAAGGAATAAGGTTCCCTTGATTGCCAAATCTAACGAATCTTTTCCAAGGTGATATTTTTAACATAACACGATCTCTGACCTGGAATTCTTACGGTTTCCGTCTATTGTCAGCATAACTTTTCTGCCTATCCATGGAAGCTTTCAATCTATCATTTATTCGAAAGACCTATGAGTTGTCTCTTGAATAATTTCAGTTCTAGTAAGTTGTTTTTCACCAACTTCTACCCAACATAACGGTGAGCGACACTTTCTACCATAAAGGCTTCGAATGGTGCAGCTTTAATACTTGAGTGGTAACTATTGTTATAAGAAAATTCCGCTAACGGTAAATGAACATCCAAACTACCACCGAAATCAAGCACAACATGCCCGAAGCATATCCTCAAGTGTCTGAATAGTTGTTTCACTCTGACCATCTGTCTGTGGATGATAAGCAGGACTCATATCCAAATGAGTACCCAAGGCTTTTTGCAAAGATTGCCAAAACCTTAATGTAAACAAACTGTCCCTGTCAGATATGATCGACACAGGAACACCATGCCTTGAAACAATTTCTTTCAAATCTTTATACATCTTATCCAACCCCGGATGTATTGAATAACGTGACTTGTGAGCTTCATCCAATACTAGCTCACGAAAGTTGCCAAAACAAGGTACCCATATACGATCCATGAAATATAAAATTTCATCGGATTTTAGGATTAATTCTTTAACCATTCGGTGTAGGCCTTCGGCTTTGACATTTTCAACTTTAAGTGCCTCAAGTTGTGCCTCGGTAAGGCTCGTTTGGATAGTTAAACCCAATGCACGCACTCGTAAAGTTGTCTCTAACCTTTCTGCTCAAGGCATCTGCCACTACGTTCGCCTTTCCAGGACGATAACAAATTTCATAATTGTATTCATTGAGCAGTTCGACCCACTTACGTTATCTCATATTCAGATCTTTTTGATCAAAGATGTGTTTGATATTTTTATGATCGGTGAAGATAGTACACTTTTTTCAATAGAGATAATGTCTCCATATTTTGAGTGCAAAAATAACCGCCCCCAATTCTAAATCATGGGTGGTGTAATTCTTCTCATGGATTTTGAGTTTTCGCGAAGCGTACGCCATCACGTTATCTTGTTGCATCAAACAAAACATCAAAGACCCTGTCGTGATGTGTCACAATATACCACAAATCCATCATTCCAATAAAATAGGCACAGTACATAGTTTATGCTTCAATAGTTGAAAAGCTTCTTCTTGCTTGGCGCCCCAGTCAAACTTCTGATCATTCTGAGTCAATAAAGTTAACGATTGTGCAATGTTAGAAAATTTCTCAATGAACCTTCTATAATAACCAGCCATTCCAAAAAAAAAAACTGACGTATTTCAGTTGGAGATGTAGGCGTACTCCAGAATTGACATTTAGAAAACTTGGTATAAAGCTTTTCATTCTTTAATAACTCCAAAACTAGCCTCAGATAACGTTCATGATCTTCCTTTCTCTTTGAATAGATCAGTATATCGTCGATAAAGACAATTAAAATTTATCCAAATAAGGTCTACAAACCCTATTCATTAGGTCATAAATGCCGCAGGTGCATTTGTTTTCCCGAAAGGCAGGACCAAGAACTCATAATGCTCATAGCGCGTTTTGAAGGCAGTTTTCGAAATATCTTCCTGCACAATCGTCAATTGGTGGTATCCTGAGCGTAAATCAATCTTTGAATAGAAACTCGAACCACACAACTGATCAAACAAATCATCAATCCTCGGCAATGGTACCGATTCTTGATGGTGAGTTTATTCAACTCTCTATATTCAATGAACATCCTCATTGACCCATCTTTCTTTTTGACGAATAAGACCGGTGCTCCCTAAGGAGAAAAACTTGGTCTAATGAATCCGTTGTCCAATAATTCTTGTAACTAATTGGACAACTCTTGCATTTCAAAAGGTGCTGGTCGATATGGGGCCTTCGCAATAGGTGCCGCTCGTGGCACAAGGTCGATTAGAAACTCTATATGTCTTGACGGTGGTAATCCTGGCAGGTCTTCTGGGAAAACTTCTTGATATTCTCGAACAACAAATATATCTTCGATCTTTGATTTCTCAGCTGTTGTATTGACAATACTAGCTAAGAATGTAGGGCATCCTTTACGTAAAAAGTTTTGTGCCTTCATAACGTTGATCATCTTCAAGGGAGGTTTATTCAGTTCACCACGAATGACCAGGACTTCACCATTTGAAAGGGGAAGATGAATCACCTTTTCAAAGCATACAACTTCCGCCCGATTCTTAGATAACCAATCCATACCGACTACAATATCAAAGGTACCAAGTTTTACAGGTAAGAGATCGATGTTAAATGAATGATCCTCTAGCTGTAGCTTACATCCCTTAATAATTTCTCTAGACTCAATAACCTTACCATTTGCCAACTCTATATGATAGTGCTTATCTAATTTGCTTGATTTAATTTCAAGCAAAGGTTCAAATTCTTTTGACACAAAACTTAGATCGGCTCCAGTATCAAACAATATAGATGCAAACTATTTATTAACAATAAATGTACAGATGACCACATATGGGTCTTCATGAGCAGTACCCTTATTCATCTCAAATTCTTGACCTCTAGCATCAGTAGGCTTCAAGTTTTGTCTATCCTTCCTAAAATGATTATTTGCTCCTCATTCGAAGCGACTTCTATTTCCTCAACTTGGTCCTAGATGTAATTTAACTCTATATTTTTGAATTTGGTGCCCTATCTTATACCAACCTACAACATGAAAATCCATATGTGTTTGCAGTGTAGAATTTACCGGACCATGATTCCTACTTTTCTAATTACCAAAACAATTATCAAAATTTTTTTTCTCTTTCCCTCAAAGGGTTTCTTCTCTACACTATCAGGTGTCTTACTTGATTTCATCACCTTCTTGTCTATATTACCAACTTCTGATAGAGTTCCCATTTACACAAAGGTGAAAGTACAAACCCAAGAAAATTCTTAACACCTTACCTATTTTCAATGACCTTAATATACAATGATATCCATAAGACCTTATTCATACCATGGGAGCACTAATATGTTGGCCAGACATAGTAGTATACTCATCATATGTATGTTTTCTTATTTCTCTCATTTCACACTTGTGACACCCCGCAATTTCCAGGTCAGATTTTATTTAATTAAATGTTTATTTAATTAGCATTTGCATACGTGGCACTAAAATTAGCTTAATTTAGTGTGACATGTGGCATGACAGTACAAGCATAGACACACAACAGGATAATTCGAGGAATTATCGAAAAACCGCACACACGTGTCAGAAATCACGAACGTTGGTGAACGTCACAACAGCTAAGCACAAGAACACTTCACAAGTCAATTATGATTAATAATTGGCAATTAGAGTTCAAACTATACTAAAACGATGCATTACAGCCGAAAAACTAGCGAAAACGGACTCAAACTATGAAATTGGGCCTATTGGGCTCAACCGGAGGCCCAGGCGCTACGCCCGGAACCAACTCTTGCTGCCTGGCGATGCGCGCGAGAAGGAAAAGGGGGAGACGGATGAGGGTCATAAACGCGCTACGCCCGATGTCGGTGCGCCACGTCAGGCGATGCGCTTGAGAGCCCAGAATCGCAGAAATCTTAAAAGCACCAACCAGAGACTTGATGCAACCATACCACTCATTACTCTCGAAACTACCAGCTAAAATCCGACTCTAAACTCTTCCTCTCCATCATTGCAGCCTATGGAAGCCATTGTTGAGCCCTTGGAAGCTCAAGTTTGAAGAGCTAAAGCTTGGAGACCATAGGAGACTTGAAGAAGAAGGTTGGTGGAGCTTGGAGATCATCACCATCGACTTTTTCCTATCAAACACCACTCTCCAGAAGGTTTTTATAGCTGCTACAACATCATCTTGGTGTTACAAGGTCTTGAGAGGTAGTTCTAATGTCCATTTCGCGCATTCACCACACACAAACTCACATGTAAGGCTCAAAGCTTGCATGCAAGCTCTTATTATACACATGCATGACTTTTGGATCTGGTTTTAATGTTATTTCTACTGATTTTGTTTATCTATGATGATTTAAGATGATCTATGATGAGTTTTATTGATGAAAGGGTGATTTGGGTTCATAAACCTATGTGATGTACATGAATACCTACATGGATGCATGATCTATGGTTCTTTGAATTATTGTGGGTATTGATAAGTGATATTTGATGATGTATGGATGCATCATATGGTTTGGTATGCTTAAAATGGTCATAAATAGCTAAGTTGACATAGTTACTATTTTTAGTAACTTTTAAACTACTAGAATTGGTAAATAATGTTTTATGTTCATGCATGCAACTTTGAATGATGATTTATGATATGTTATAATGATGTTTGGCATAAAAATGGATAATGTTTAGGATGATCATTTTAAGATTATTGGTCATAGTTACTATTTATAGTAACTTTATTTGGTGAAAACTTGGTAGATATTGATACTAGATAAAATGGGTTGTGAAAATGTGGTGTAATTGTTGATAATGAGATTATTAACATATAATAGGCAATAAATTGATTTAAAAGGATGCTAGAAAGAAAAGTTGCCATTTTAGGAAACTTTATTATATGAAAACTTGATTTAGTAATGTAATACATGATTTGAACATGCTAAATGACTTAACACGATTTAATAGGATTATTGTGAATTAAGTTAGATGATTCTTGATATTAATCATGCTAGATATGGAAACTTTCCTTTTTAGGAAACTTTAGTAATTGAAAACAATCTATGTGTTTATTTACTCGCAAATGACAACGTGCTATGTGTTAACATGATCACGTAGGACTACCAAGCATGCTAGAATCATTAAAACGATATGTGTTATGGAACTTGCTAAAAATAGAAACTTACTATAAATAGTAAGTTGTCCATGAACGCGATTTGCGCGTTTTGCACACAAGGAGCACAATCATGAATGTTACACGAATCACAAACGACACGCGGTTCACCAACGGGTCGTTGACTTGACACGGTCAAATGCGGTCAAGCACGGTCAATGTGGACCGACACGGAAAAACATAACAACCGAGGGTTGTTGAGCACAAAAACGAGCACGAACACGAACACGGTCGCTTACATGAACTCACGTAAGCTATACGATATAGGTAGCCGGTGACCGGCACCTCTACGACGCAGGAGCTTACGCTATCACTATCAGATTTCACCAAGGTGAGTTTACGGCCCCTCTTTAACTCTTTTACAAACTTTTCAAATATAGGGAGAATACTTGTTGAATCGAGTCAAACATTTATGCTATTACAAACATATTTGTGTATGCTAGTTTATTAGACAAACATAAGTGTTGTAATCGTAACAAGCCCTCAAAAAGTCTTACCATTAATGTACAAACAACGAGGTGAGTTTGAATAGATCTGTTTGGGTGTGACGAACCCCACGTGGCACAATACTGACTGGAGGTCGGGACACGTGAAATTTCGACCTATCTTGCCATGTTATTACAAGACATGGCGGAGGCAAGGACAAGCAAGTCTAGTTCGGTAGTGACGCACTGACACTTGGAGCTTAGGGTTCGAGACTAACATTTTAATAAACAGCATGGCACATGATTTCTGATTATTATCTATGTATATCAAAACCTGTGAACTCACCAACCTATGTGTTGACACTTTTTCTTAAACATGTATTCTCAGGTACCTAGCTGTGTTTGGAAATCAGGATGCACATCAAGAATGAGCATAGGGTCAACTGCATCCATATCATGATTTTGAAAACAAATAATTATTTCCTACGATTATGTATTAACGATGTAGTGTCTGACAATGTACTTTTCCGCTGCATTTTAAACACATTATTTTCCGCTGCATTAGTTATAAACTGTTTGGTTGTGTTTATGACGAACATTGTGTTTTGAAACGCATATAGAGTTGTTCTATATGACCAGGAGCTGTGATTCTGGCCACGTCATGCCCATGTGGACTGACACCACACGTGGGAATTTGGGGGGTGTGACAGACTGGTATCAGAGCCTTGGTTATAGAGAACTAGGTTTGCATGTAGTAAACTTAGACTATAGCCATTGCTTAACATTAGACAATACACTTAGACATTGCACAATAATATGTTATTATTGTTATCTGTTATTTTCTGAACTAAGATTACAGGATGGACAACAACGATACTGGAAGGAACCCGGGGAAAGGCCCGCAGGATACGAGTTGACCGAAGAAGAACGTCAGAGGATTCGGGACATTGTGTCCAAAGTGGACTCTGAGTAATCTGAACGAGCACGACTGATGAGGCATGCTAGATCATGGGGATGGTACCCTGTGACTGTCTGGGACTGGATAGAGGAGGAATGAACATCTCTACCACGATTACCGGGTGACGCACCGAACGCACACCGACTTCCGGCACTAAGAGTGCCACTCGAGCGGGCTTTCGCAGCCCATGTTGCTCGATCGGCCC
Source organism: Mikania micrantha (assembly GCA_009363875.1). NCBI lineage: Eukaryota > Viridiplantae > Streptophyta > Magnoliopsida > Asterales > Asteraceae > Mikania > Mikania micrantha. The sequence continues at coordinate 109,894,510 of CM018693.1, read as the reverse complement.
GCGAGGCCTGGAGCATGCATGAGCTGGCGGAGGAGGTTAGGAGTCTCCGTGAGGAGAACCGACGCCTCCACAGACGGGTGGACCATCTACAGGGGAAGATGGAAGCCGAAGCTGCAGACTCCCGTGCTAGGACATGACAGATAGAAGAGCAGCATGGGGCGATCGTTGTGGTAGTGCAGGAGCATGGTGGACGATTGGCTACAGTAGAGGTCGCATCAGAGGAGAACCATGCGATGATACAGGCCAACGATGCCATGATGAACGCTTGGGTAGAGCAGTTCATCGTGGAGCCGCAACCTGAGCAGGAGCCACAGTTCGAGGCGGAGGACCTTGAAGAGGGGGACTTCGACGAGGATTCGGACGAGGATCCTGAGGAGGACGGGGATGACGGTCCCGCGGACAATGGATATTCACACTCCACGATTGCTTCAGATTAGTTAGGCTGTTTCATTTTAGTTATTTTATTTTGATTGTACGCCTAGATGAGCGGGATGTGCCCATACGAACTGTAATTGGTAGTATTTCATTTTGAAAATCATTGTACTCCAAGCTAATATTAATGAAATGATGTTTTTGTTCTATTAATTGTGTATCTTGATCATGATTGCTTACTAACATGACACGTAACATAAATGACTGACTAACACTCTATCCCTTCCGTATAGAAACTAACTATGGCGGGAAGAGGAACACATACTCGACCACACAAACGACCGATTGGATCGGCGACCATCAAGATGATGGTTGACCGAAGAGTTAGCAAGGCTATCGCTGACTATGAAGCGAGCAGGCTACACAGCGAAACGAGTGGAACGAAAAACGGTACTAACATTTGCTCAACCCGACTAACATAGCATAGCTAACACTATCACTAACATACGAAATTCATTACTCACAAACAGGGTCTCACGGAAGCACCAACAAGGGATGTTCATTTAAGGCATTCCTAAGCTGTCACCCTCATAACTTTAAAGGAACCCAAGGAGCAGTGGGATTGCTCCGGTGGATAGAAAAAGTGGAGTCGGTATTATGTATGTCCGACTGTTCTGAGGAGAACCGGGTAAAGTATGCCACCAGGACGCTGGAGGGACCTGCCCTCACCTGGTGGAACTCGCATGTTCAGACATTGGGACTAGAGGCTGCAAACTCCATAAGCTGGGAGGAGTTCACCAGAATGCCGTGGCCTAGGGAAAACTACCCAAACGAGGTGAACACCTGAAACCTCAGGAGATCCACAAACGTAAGTGGGAACCCAGCCACCACCAGTCTCACTCATCATACCAGCAACAGTCCAGACCAGCACCTTACCCAACCCGACAGCAAGGGGAAGGGTGTATACGAGGGGAAATACCCCCTGTGCAACCGGTGTCATATCACCACTACGGGAAATGCGATAGGTATCGTTGCCTGAAGTGCGGACGACATGGCCACATGGCCTGGGATTGTAAGACCAAGCTACCCAACAACAACAACAACAACCCCAACCACAACCAGAACAACAATAACCAGAACACTTTAAAGGGGTGTTACGAGTGTGGAAAGCCAGGACACATGCGGAGGGATTGCCCGCAACTTAAAAAGACTGGAGGAGGTGCAGCCAAGGGTCGTGCCTTTGTGATAGGCTCAGGGGAAGCCAAGGATGACCCGATCATCGTGACCGGTACGTTTCTTTTAAATAATGTCTATGCAAGTATATTATTTGATACCGGTGCTGATAGAAGCTTTATATCTAGTGAATTTAGCAAACTGCTTGACATTGTCCCAACACCACTAGATTATAAATATACCGTAGAGTTAGACAATGGTAAACTGATAGAGACACAACACATCTTTCGAGGATGCGTCATGGTCTTGGCAGATCACGAACTCGAAATTGATCTGATGCCGGTAACTCTTGGAAGCTTTGATGTGGTCGTTGGAATGGACTGGCTGTCTGCAAACCAGGCTGAGATCGTGTATAACGAGAAGATCGTACGAGTTACGTTGCCGAGTGGAGAATAGATCTCGATTCAGGGAGAACGACGGGGGATACCTCTAAACATCATGTCCTGCAAGAGACTTAGGTGGTCTCCTGCTTAGTCTACCTAAAGTTCATATGATTTAATGCACTATCACCCAGCAGCTGATCCTTCCCCTTGGACATCATACGTCCATTTTGCGTTGTCACCTTGTCATCATCATTGTGTCGTCTCCTACCGAGGTCACGTTTCATCCGGTGTGTGTATACCACCCTAATAGGTGAAGACAATAATGTGAAACCAATATATGTGGGGATAAGGAACATATTTTTGTGGGATCTATCTCGTCATCTGACGCAGATAACCATTTACAATTCTCAGGCCTAAATGGATCTAGGCCTAAAGCAAAATATGAGTAATACGGTAAATCAAGCTCACCACTTGAGCCAAGCAAGTCAATCATAGGATCAACCATCTAGAGAAAGAAGGACATCCATAAAAATTTGGTTAGTCATGTACTAATAAAGACACATCCATGCATATCAATTTTCTCAGGCTAAGTATGCATGCAATACCATATTGGGAAATAAACCATTCTTAAAATAATATTTAATTGGTTATAGTCTAGATTTAAGAAAAATATTTTACTAGTTCGCTATAACCTAGGCTCTGATACCACTTTTACTGTCACACCCCGACTCACACCGGAAGACTTAACAGAGTCTTGGTGTCAACAATATATAACATAAGCATAAGTTAAGGGAACGATTTTAAATAAAACATGGATATTTATATATAAAAAGTTATCGATAAATGTTAAAACATTACAAGTTTAACAAACATCAGTTATAACATCTAAATAACCGGTCCCAGATAAATATCCCAAAACAAACTCGCTTTCAAGAACCGGTTTTTCATTTTCCCAAACAACAATGCTACTTACCTGAGAAACATACCAATTTAAAAACAAGTGTCAACCAAACGGGTTGGTGAGTTCACAGGTTTTATAATAAAACATTTCAACAGATTATCATGGAAAAGAAGGTAATATTTCAATGTTGTGCTAGTGAACATCTTGTAGACTAGCTAGGTCCTACGAACCGATAGACACCATGAGCTCATAATCAAAGGAAACCAAGGAGCAGACTCCCTGCAACATATATTCTCCCGTTACTCAAGGACCATGACACCTGGCTGGGGAGTGGGTTGTCAAGCTCGATATATCTACCAATATATCCGGTGGTCCCTCGCGAGACTAATGATTACGACTACGGGCACAAAAACTTATCAATGCGCAAAACCACTCGGGAACAATCCACGAGAACCAGGCCTAACTACACTTACTCAAGAGCTATCAACCATCACATACCACACAAGCATAAATATTACAAATATAAATTTCCCAAACATAGGTATGTTTCTCCCCCGATTTATAAAAACAAAACAGTTTAAAAAGGGCCGTGAAACTCACCTTAATGCGTTCCTGCTAGCAACAGAGATTTCCCAATAACTAGACTGTTCTCACTAGCGCCCTAAAACCCAAGGGACACATTAACAGTCTAAACACAAGTCTACTATGTAAGTTGTTCACCAACTTAACTTAGACTTAAACACATTCCATTAAGGGAAAACAGATTTCACACAAATGACCCGTTGGTGACTTGAATTTAGTTATTTATCATAAATCATAAGTTAATGTTTTTAAGTCATATTATATCCAAGTAATTAAGTTATCTTCGTTAAAAATCCATTTTAACTCCAAACTTAATTAGTTGTAATTATTTGTCAAGTTTGACAATTTATTCGTGTTTTACCGACAAAACCGACAACATAACACACAAGCACATCAACATGCATTATGACCTAAGTGACTTCTAACACATCAAAATAAGTATTTAACCGACAAAACCGGCAACATAACACACAAGCACATCAACATGAAGTTAACGAAATCCCAAAGTACATGAAATCTCTAGACTACACGAACCTCAAAGTACACGAATTCATGAAGTTCATGAAACTTGAGTTCACGAAATTGAGGTTCACGAAGGGGGTTCGTATACTCCCATTCGTGTACTATTTCTAATGCTCATCTTTTCATCATAAATCATCTCAGAAAACTATCCAAGACTTGAGGAGCTAGTTACAGGTTCCTTATGGCCTTATCAACGCATTGAAACAAAAAAGGAACGAACTTTATGCATAAATGTATGACCTTTAAGAATAGGTTTCTTTTTGTCTAAAAATCATAACTTTCTCAAATCAAACACTTACCTATTGTTTGATGATCCTCTCGTAGCTTCCCGTGCGTTTCCTCCTTCTTTTGGTCCAGCAAAAGTCGTTTCTTGTAGTTCACGAACCTGCCCACTTCGAGTACTTGAGAGAGAGTGTTTCGAGCCAAAGGTGTGTGCACGTTTCCCAAGGCACTACTATATATAGGCTAGGTTCACAAAGTTGGTACTCAAAATGAAGTTCACGAAGTGGGTTCACAAAGTCGGTTCAAGTACTCCATTTTGTGATCTTTTATTTAGTTTATTTTTCTTCTCTTTTCTACAAGTTAATATACCGTTAACCATTCGTAAGTTCAATAACTTGTATATATAAAATTTAGAGTGACATTTTTTTCCAATTTTTTTATTATAACATTTTTAACCTTATCATAAAAAATTATGAAATTTTTTTTTTAAAAATTTATTGTTTAGTATGAGTTTTCTTGACTTTTTCCAAAATTATGAGTTTTCTCATGAACATTTCTTTCTCTCTCTCTCTCTCTCTATATATATATATATATATATATATATATATATATATATATATATATATAGGGTACGAATCAATTGGTAACTCAACTAATTGAGAGAACTTAATAACACAATATGATTGGTTGTCTAATTTAATAAATTTAAAATGTGTGTTTCATGTTAATTATGGGAAAAATGAGTGAATTAGATTAGTTTAAGGGTATTTTAGGGCATTTGATAAGTGTACTTGATTTCATTTAAAAAACATTTTACCCCCCAATTATTTAAACCTTCATAACTTTTACATACATTATTATTTTTTTTATAAAAGTTACACCATTAAATTTGTCTCATTTTTATCTTTAATTCAAGTATAGTCTTGTCAAAATTTTTCAAAGTTTTCGAAATTATACTGATGTAACGAGCTTAATTTTCTCAAAGTGTTCGTAATTACACTGATGTAACAAGCTGATTTTTTCAAAGTGTTCATATTTACACTGAGGTAACGAGTTGTAACATTGATGTAACGAGGTGAATTTTTTCAAAGTGTTCGTAGTTACACTGATGTAACGAGTTGGAGTTTTTTCAAAATGTTTGTAATTATAGTGATATAACGAGCTGAATATTTTAAAGTGTCATACTTTGTAATTACGTTACAATTATCTAACTTTCTATCTTATATTGATATAAATTTATTTAATGAACTAATGTTTATAATAAAAGTTAAGTTGGTAATGTATATTTAAAATAAGGGAAAAAAAATTTAAAGAAGGAAAATTTTTGAAAACGAAGATAAAATTATTAAAGTTATTGTTCGTTACGTTAGTGTAATTACGAACACTCGAAAAAAATATGGCATGACTATAATGGAATTAACGAGAAAAATATGACGAGTTTGATGATGTAACTTTTATAAAAAAAATAACATAGTATAAAAAAAATAACATAGTATTATAAAAAATTAAATCTGATTTTTGTAATTAAGACAAATGACTAAAATACCCTTTTATATTTAAAGTAATTTGTAACACCCCAAATTTTCTAATACAAGTTATTTGAACTTACGAATGCGTAACGAACGATTAACTTACTAGAAAAAGGGATGAAAAATAACTAAGTTTAGGCCTCGAAGTTGTGTACTCGAAATGGGATTTCGAGTACAGTAGTTCTCGAAAACCATAGTATTGGAAATTTACAATTTCGGGTACAGGACACTGCCTATAAATAGTAGGGCCTGGGGAAACGTGCCAACCTTTGGCTAGAAACACGTTCTCTCTCGAGTACACGGAGTCGGGACCAATAAACTTCAAGGATCGAGCTTTGGTTGATCAAACGGACGAGGATACACACGAGAATCTACAGGAGTGATCCTTTAACCTCAAGTAAGTGATCCAAACTGAAAAGTTAGGATTTTTATATAAAAGTTAGGGTGGTTAAACAAAGAGTGAACTTATGCATAAAGCTCACACCTTTATGCATAAAGTTCGTAACTTTGAGGTTCCAATACGTTGGTAACAACCTAAGGAACCTAGAACTAGCTCCCCAAAGCCTTAGATGAATTTTCTTACATGTTTTATGACGAAATGATGAGTACACGAAATCATGAACAGAGGGTACTCGAAATCATACATGTTATTTCGAGTACAATAGATATTTCGAGTACATGGCATTTCGGGTACAAGGGCCATTTCGTGTACACATGCTACTTCGAATACACTGGGTATTTCGAATACACTAGTTATTTCGAATACAGATGATGGTTCCAAGCACCAGCCATTTCGTGAACTTTGTAATTTTGTGTACATGGGAACCTAATGGACTTCAAGTGTTTCGAATACTTAGCTAAGTTTCGAGGACATGGAATTTAGTAAGGGGGACTAGTAGGCTATGAGGACTTGAATAAATTCTAAGTCTAAGAACGGGATGTAATGAGATGATGTAACTGATGTAGGTTCCTAAGCCCTAGCTAAGGAGTTCAGCTAAGGAAACAAGGGTCTACTATCAGGTGAGTTCTAGACGCCCTATTTACACTTACTGTTTTGGGCTGGCATGCATGCTTATTGTTATGTTATGTGCTTATGTTATGATGATTTATGAATGATGTTATGCCATGATGATGTATATATGAATATGTATTACTCATGATGAAATGTGTCTGGGGATATGCTAAGGTATGATACGTGCATGGTAAATGAGTTATGATGACATAACAGGTCAATGAGAGCATGCATTATGATGTTAACTAAGGCAATAGTTAATAGATGCTATGACGAGGTTTTAGAATACTAGGATGCATGAATGTTGAATGATGATTATATGCTAGCATGGTACGAAAATATGATGCCATGATGTATGAATGAGGAAATGATGCTAGCATTACATGATGCCATGATGTATGATAATATGTTATGATGCTTGCATGCTATGTATGTGATGATAGAATGTTATGATGAATTCCTATACATGTTATAGGATATGTATGCACGATGTACTAGTACCAGTACTAGTAAGTATGGACGATGACCTGAACATATCAGGATATGAACAGCCGATCGGGCTATAAACACAGAGTCGACCGCACTATAAACATGAGAGTCGATCGGACTATAAACATGGTAAGAGCCGATCGGGCTATAAACACGGGGCCGATCAGGCTATAAACACAGAGCCGTCCGGGCTATAAACATGGTAAGAGCCGATCGGGCTATAAACATGGTAAGAGTCGATCAGACTATAAACATGGAGCCTTGTGCCGGCATAAGCCCACTGCTCATGTTGATGACAGTGGTTTGATGATGACGATGGTTATATGGCTACGATGATGACGATGGTTATATGGCTACGATGATGACATGGTTATGTGTTATGGTTTATGTGTATGATATAACGCTTTCATGTTAAAATGTTTAACTCACTAAACGGTTATGATATTTTATGAAAACTAGAACTCACCAGCGTAAGCTGACTTGATTTAGCATGTATGTCAGGTTAAAGCTATGATAAGAGAAGGCATGGAGCTCGGGCATCAATTCAGACGATCCGTTGGTTTTGGCAATTTGATATGATTTTGATACAGACAATTTATTGAATTCTGTTTATCAACTATGTTTACATTTCCGCTGCATGATTATGAAAGTTTTTAGTTTAAGAGCTATGTGTTATGATGAAAACCAACCTCTGCGAGGTGCCCGGTTTCGGGGCCTCACAAGTTGGTATCAGAGCCATAGTTTGAGAGATCTTGGCATCCCAAATGCCAAGACTTAAACTGAGAATGGGATTAATTGACGCGGATTGCCAACCACGGATGAAAGGATGCCACGAGCCGAATGTTTATGTATGAGTTAAGGGTTAGATGTAAGGTTATGTAAGTAGTTAGTGTCATGCACATTGAAGAGATAGGATGGGAAACGTTTAGAGCCTATTAGTTGGGTAAATGGTTAATAACACTTGATCAACGTCATTAACGATTTACAACACTTATTTCGTGCTAAACTGACTCATGTACTAACTCATCAATTGTTGCATCCGATAGATAGTTAGATGGCTGGACAAAAGGGTAGACCGCGAAAGAAACCACAGGAACCTGAAGAACCACATGTCGAGAATGAAGAACCCGTCAATGAAGATGACCACGAGCACAACGAGAAACCAGAGAATGAAGAAGAGTTCACTCTTGAGCCTATCGTGGTGAAGGCTATTTCTGTTGAGGTCTGCAAGGTAATGGATGAGAAGCTACCAGCCCTGATTGCTAAGTCACTGAAGGATGCTCTGAAAGACAAGTCTGAGGGAACTAAAGAAAGCACCAAAGAAGATGAGGTGGTGATCATCGAGGCGAAGAGCGACGACTCTATGACTGGGAAACTGAAGGGCTGTGACTACAAGTCCTTCAAGGGATGTAACCCACCGACCTTCGATGGTAAGAAGGATGCTGTGGCCACCTGCCACTGGGTATCCGCGATGGAGGCTGTTATTTCCATCAGTGAATGCCGAGTCGACCAAGCTGTTAAGTTCGCAGCTCACTCTTTTGTCGAGGAGGCACTTCACTGGTGGAACACCATTAAGCAGTCCAAAGCTGCAGCTGATGTAGAGAAGATGACTTGGGACGATCTAAAGGAACTGGTCACTAAACAGTTCTGTCCCAAGAACGAGCTGGATAAGGTTGAAAGGGAGTTTCTGGTTCTAAAAGCTGGGAGTCTGAACCACCGTCATTACACGTCGAGGTTTAATGAGACGGCTAGACTTGTTCCTCACTTGGTTTCTACCGAGGAACGAAGGGTGAAGTTGTACATGTAGGGTTTGCCTCCCAAGGTCAGGATTCATGTTAAAGCGAACGCCCCAAAGACTTTTGATTCTACTGTAGAACTCAGTGGTATTGTATGGGATGATGTGATGGCTGATGAGCCAGTGAAAGAGGAAGTCAAGGTGAAGGAGTCCTCCGGGACAAAAAGGGGTCGAACAGACCAACGAAGGTTTTCAGGCAAGAAGGTGAAACGGGAAGATGCTGGGCTATGTAGCAAGTGTGGTAAGGGCCATTCTGGGCCGTGCCGTGTGGGCACAAACTTATGTTTCAGATGTGGAAAGGTGGGGCAGTTTTCAGCCAACTGTCCCGGTACGATTCGATGCTATAACTGTAATGGGGTTGGACATCTGTCCAAAGATTGCAGGCAACCACGGGCCGATGCTTCGGGCTCGGGTAAGAAAGAAGAGAAAGGAAAGGAGAAGCAGAAGGCTAAAGCACGAGCCTTTACGATGACGAAGGATGATGCGATTGAGGACCCTGATGTGGTCACAGGTACCTTTTCTATCAACAATATTCCTGCTTCTGTATTGTTTGATTCTGGTGCCAGTATGAGTTTTGTATCTTCTACTTTCTGTGATGGGTTATCTGGGAAGGTTAAGAAGATAGATCGGGTATTTGATGTAGAGACGGCAAATGGTAAGATGACCAGGGTGACTGAGGCTATTGATGATTGTTATGTTGAGATAGGAGGTCATAGGTTTCCAGTACGATTGTTTCTTATTACCTTAGGAGGATTCGATGTGGTTTTAGGTATGGACTGGTTAGCCAAATATGAGGCTAACATTGTATGTCGACGAAAGATGATATGTTTACGTGCGATGGATGGGAGCTCCGTGACGGTTTATGGTGATAAAGCGATGTATGCGCCTAAGATCATTTCGATGATCAAGGCTGATGTTATGATGAGGCGAGGGTGTGTAGCCTACTTGGCCTACGTGATTGAGGAACGTATGGATATGAGGACGATTGATGATGTTCCCGTGGTGTGTAACTTCCCCGATGTATTCCCTGAGGAATTGCCTGGATTACCACCCGAACGGGAAATTGAGTTCCAGATCGACTTAGCGCCGGGGGCACAACCCGTTGCCAAAGCACCTTACCGTTTAGCTCCAAACGAGATGAAGGAAATGATGACCCAGCTACAAGAACTCCTTGATAAAGGTTTTATACGACCGAGTGTCTCTCCGTGGGGAGCACCGGTGCTGTTTGTTAAGAAGAAAGATGGAAGTATGCGTATGTGTATCGATTACCGGGAACTGAATAAGTTGACCGTAAAGAACAGGTATCCTCTACCTAGAATTGATGACTTGTTCGATCAATTGCAAGGTGCAAGCTGGTTCTCAAAGATAGATCTCCGATCCGGTTACCATCAGTTGAAAGTTCGAGAGCAGGATATTCCAAAGACTGCTTTCCGTACGTGTTATGGACAGTACGAGTTTCTCGTTATGTCGTTTGGATTGACGAATGCTCCCGCAACATTTATGGATTTGATGAACAAGGTATGTCGACCGATGCTGGACCGATCGGTGATAGTGTTTATTGACGATATTTTGATTTATTCAAAGAACGAGGGAGACCATGCTTGCCACGTACGTGAGGTATTGGAGATCCTGAGGAAAGAGAAACTTTATGCTAAGTTCTCCAAATGCGCTTTCTGGTTACGAGAGGTACAGTTTCTGGGTCACGTGGTGAACCCAGAAGGCATTATGGTAGATCCAGCTAAAGTTGAAACGATTATGAAATGGAGTCCTCCGAAGTCATCGACAGAAGTGCGCAGTTTTCTTGGTTTGGCTGGCTATTATCGGAGATTTATTCAGGACTTCTCCAAGATAGCGACGCCACTGACGAAGCTCACGAAGAAAGACGTAAAGTACGAATGGGGTCCAAACCAAGAACAAGCGTTTTCAGTGCTAAAGGAGAAACTTACCCAAGCTCCTGTTCTAGCACTGCCGAATGGAAATGATGATCTTGTTGTGTATGCCGACGTGTCACGACAAGGGTTGGGATGCGTACTCATGCAAAGGGGAAGGGTAATAGCTTATGCTTCGCGCCAGCTAAAGATTCATGAAGCTAACTACCCGACCCACGATCTTGAACTCGCTGCAGTGGTGTTTGCATTGAAAATATGGAGGCACTATTTGTATGGAGTAAGAAGTACCATCTATACCGACCACAAGAGTTTGAAGTATTTCTTCGAGCAAAAGGATTTGAACATGAGGCAGAGACGATGGCTTGAGCTGCTAAAGGATTTTGATTGTGATATTCTATATCACCCGGGAAAGGCCAATGTGGTGGCGGATGCTTTGAGTCGCAAGACTGATCATCCTGCCATACGAGTAAAATCGTATAGTTTGGTAATAACGCCAATGTGGGTTTTGAACGTGTTTTCGGACAAGTCAAGAACATGGAAGACAATGATCATGGGATAAAGGTACGATTCGGTCGGATGTGGGTACCAAGAAATAGGGACGTTCGGTCGAGGATTTTAGACGAAGCCCACAAATCACGTTATTCTGTGCATCCCGGTGCGAAAAAGATGTATCAAGATCTTCGGAAAGATTATTGGTGGCCGGGCATGAAGTTTAATGTGATGCAGTATGTGAACAGGTGCCTTACTTGTGCGCAAGTGAAGGCTGAACATCAGAAGCCCTACGGATATGTGCAACCTCTAGAGGTACAGGAATGGAAATGGGAACACATCACCATGGATTTCATCACCAAGCTACCAAAGACAGCTAAGCGGCATGATACCATATGGGTGATTGTGGACCGGCTGACGAAGAGTGCACACTTCCTCCCTATCAAGGAAACGTATACATCCGAAAGGTTGTCTGAGTTGTTCGTGAAAGAGATTGTGACCAGACACGGAGTTCCTGTCTCTATTGTGTCAGATCGGGATACGAGGTTTACTTCCAGATTCTGGAAGCAGTTTCATGATGCCATGGGAACGAGGTTAAATATCAGTATCGCCTATCACCCTCAGACTGATGGACAGTCAGAAATGACTATCCAAACGTTGGAGGATATGCTTAGGGCATGCATTATCGATTTTGGAGGGAGCTGGGATGACCACTTGCCATTGGTGGAGTTTTCTTATAACAACAGCTACCACTCCAGCATCGGAATGCTAAAAGTCTTATGCTGACAAGCGTCGGAGACCGATCGAGTTTGATGTGGGCGATCGAGTGTTGCTGAAGGTATCACCATGGAAGGGAATCATTAGATTCAGAAAGAGGGGAAAGTTGAGTCCTAGGTACATCGGACCGTTTCAGATAAAGGCAAGGGTAGGGAAAGTCGTGTATCGACTGGATCTACCAGAGGAGCTGAACGGGATTCATCCTACCTTCCACGTGTCACATCTCAGGAAGTGTCTGGCAGACGAGCAAGCACATGTTCCTTTGGATGACATTGAGGTAGATGACCGACTGAACTACATTGAAGAACCAGTTGCCATTGTGGATACGAAGGAAAAGCAGCTACGGAATAAAACGGTTCGTCAAGTAAAGTTCAGTGGAAGCATCGGAGGGGTTCAGACACGACGTGGGAATTGGAAGACGAGATGAGGAAGTTGTATCCTCATTTGTTCGATGTGTAACGAGGCAGGTTTCGGGACGAAACCTATTGTAAGGAGGGGAGACTTGTAACACCCCAAATTTTCTAATACAAGTTATTTGAACTTACGAATGCGTAACGAACGATTAACTTGCTAGAAAAAGGGACGAAAAATAACTAAGTTTAGGCCTCGAAGTTGTGTACTCGAAATGGGATTTCGAGTACAGTAGTTCTCGAAAACCATAGTATTTGAAATTTACAATTTCGGGTACAGGACACTGCCTATAAATAGTAGGGCCTTGGGAAACGTGCTAACCTTTGGCTAGAAACACGTTCTCTCTCGAGTACATGAAGTCGGGACCAAGAAACTTCAAGGATCGAGCTTTGGTTGATCAAACGGACGAGGATACACACGAGAATCTACAGGAGTGATCCTTTAACCTCAAGTAAGTGATCCAAACTGAAAAGTTAGGATTTTTATACAAAAGTTAGGATGGTTAAACAAAGAGTGAACTTATGCATAAAGCTCACACCTTTATGCATAAAGTTCGTAACTTTGAGGTTCCAATACGTTGGTAACAACCTAAGGAACCTAGAACTAGCTCCCCAAAGCCTTAGATGAATTTTCTGAGATGTTTTATGACGAAATGATGAGTACACGAAATCATGAACAGAGGGTACTCGAAATCATACATGTTATTTCGAGTACAATAGATATTTCGAGTACATGGCATTTCGGGTACAAGGGCCATTTCGTGTACACATGCTACTTCGAATACACTGGGTATTTCGAATACACTAGTTATTTCGAATACAGATGATGGTTCCAAGCACCAGCCATTTCGTGAACTCTGTAATTTTGTGTACATGGGAACCTAATGGACTTCAAGTGTTTCGAATACTTAGCTAAGTTTCGAGGACTTGGAATTTAGTAAGGGGGACTAGTAGGCTATGAGGACTTGAATAAATTCTAAGTCTAAGAACGGGATGTAATGAGATGATGTAACTGATGTAGGTTCCTAAGCCCTAGCTAAGGATTTCAGCTAAGGAAACAAGGGTCTACTATCAGGTGAGTTCTAGACGCCCTATTTACACTTACTGTTTTGGGCTGGCATGCATGCTTATTGTTATGTTATGTGATTATGTTATGATGATTTATAAATGATGTTATGCCATGATGATGAATTTATGAATATGTATTACTCATGATGAAATGTGTCTGGGGATATGCTAAGGTATGATACGTGCATGGTAAATGAGTTATGATGACATAACAGGTCAATGAGAGCATGCATTATGATGTTAACTAAGGCAATAGTTAATAGATGCTATGACGAGGTTTTAGAATACTAGGATGCATGAATGTTGAATGATGATTATATGCTAGCATGGTACGAAAATATGATGCCATGATGTATGAATGAGGAAATGATGCTAGCATTACATGATGCCATGATGTATGATAATATCTTATGATGCTTGCATGCTATGTATGTGATGATAGAATGTTATGATGAATTCCTATACATGTTATAGGATATGTATGCACGATGTACTAGTATCAGTACTAGTAAGTATGGACGATGACCTGAACATATCAGGATATGAACAGCCGATCGGGCTATAAACACAGAGTCGACCGGACTATAAACATGAGAGTCGATCGGACTATAAACATGGTAAGAGCCGATCGGGCTATAAACACGGAGCCGATCGGGCTATAAACACAGAGCCGTCCGGGCTATAAACATGGTAAGAGCCGATCGGGCTATAAACATGGTAAGAGTCGACCGGACTATAAACATGGAGCCTTGTGCCGGCATAAGCCCACTGCTCATGTTGATGACAGTGGTTTGATGATGACGATGGTTATATGGCTACGATGATGACGATGGTTATATGGCTACGATGATGACATGGTTATGTGTTATGGTTTATGTGTATGATATAACGCTTTCATGTTAAAATGTTTAACTCACTAAACGGTTATGATATTTTATGAACACTAGAACTCACCAGCGTAAGCTGACTTGATTTAGCATGTATGTCAGGTTAAAGCTATGATAAGAGAAGGCATGGAGCTCGGGCATCAATTCAGACGATCCGTTGGTTTTGGCAATTCGATATGATTTTGATACAGACAATTTATTGAATTCTGTTTATCAACTATGTTTACATTTCCGCTGCATGATTATGAAAGTTTTTAGTTTAAGAGCTATGTGTTATGATGAAAACCAACCTCTGCGAGGTGCCCGGTTTCGGGGCCTCACATAATTAAAATTATTGAACCAATATATATATATACGAGTAAGATGCCCGCGCGATGCATCGGAAAACAAAAAAATAGGCTAATGATTTTGGCTCGTAAAGAGCTTAAACCGCATAATTTTTGTAAAATCAACTCTTTTAACTAATATTATAATAAAATTAATAATTTAAAATGACAAATATGATATGACAAACATGTGAATAAGGAATTTATTTGATTTGAGAGAGTTTTCTTTTATATATATTATATGACACTTTATTTTTTAAATGTATCAATGTATGACAAACTAAAAAGTAAAAAAAAACCATTTAGTTTATGGCTTTTAAAGCTTTTTTGTTGTACTTTATGTTATAAGAGTTGTAAAACTTTTAATTTTAAAAGTTTTTGAAAAAAGACCATTGTGTCCTTTATATATGTATTATATAGTAGTATATATATATAGGGTAGGGTTATAATAAAAAGGGATAGATTGGTGAGAAGTGTGAGAATGATTGTAGGCAATTAGATACATAATTTAATGGTTAAGATCAAAATTGTATAAAAAAGTTAGTGAAAGGGTATTTTAGTCATAGACACTTTTGTTGACTTTTTATCATGTTCCCTCAATTTTTTTAAATGACCATAACTTTTATATACGATATTATTTGTTTTAAAAAACTACACCAAAAAAACGAGTATTTTTTATCTTTAAAACGAGTATAATATTGTTATATAAAAAATAAAAAAAATATGTTTTCCTCCACCTTTTATATTTGTAATGTGTCATTGTGTCTTTTTGATTGTTATTGTGTCTTTTTGTTTGTGATTGTTTCTTTTTGTTCGATGTTGTATCTAACTATTTTTTTTATAAAATGATGAGCTTTAAAGATAATATTGGCGAAACAATAACCTAAACGTAAAACACAATGACCTAAACGTAAAACACAATAATGAGTATATTACGCAACCACTTGAACGTAATACACAACTATGAGTATATATTACACAATAACCTGAACATATAACATAAGTATGTGTATATTACACAATGACCTGAACGTAAAATACAATTATGCGTATATTACACAATGACCTTAGCGTAAAACATAAAAATGACTATTACACAATGACTTTAACGTAAAACATAATAATGATTATTACACAATGACCTGAACGTAAGACACAATGATGCATATATTACACAGTGTTCTGAAGATAAAATATAATGATGAATATATTACACAATGACCTGAATGTAAGACACAATGATAAATATATTACACAATGTTCTGAAGATAAAACACAATGATTAATATATTAAACGTTGATCTAAACATAAAATACAACGAAGAAAATGTATTTTTCAAAAAATTACAACAATTTATGTTTTTTAAAATTATGAGTTTTAAAAACATAATGGTGAAATAATACAATTATGTACTTTTAATAAATAAAACATAAAAAATAAATAAGAACAATTTATTCAATGCATAAAAAACATTAACAAAATAACACAAGATATAAAAAAGAAAACACAATAATAAAAACATTAAACACAATGACCTGAAGCATTAAACACAATGACTTGAAATATTAAAAACATTGACCAAAATACCCTTTTTATAAAATTAGAGAAATGCCACTTGTCATCTTCATAATCCTTCTCACCCTTTTCACCAATCTCACCCTTTTTACTTGAACATAATCCTATATATATATATAGGGGATAGTTCGAATGTTAACCATTCCTTATTACGTTAACCGAATAACTACATCTTTTAACTTTGGGCACATATTAAAGTAAATATAATGGTTTAGGTTTTTTTTTCTTTTTTTATTAATGTTAGTTAGTCTTACATTAATTAAAAAAGAAAAAAAACATACATCTTTATATTACTTTAATGTAGGCCCCAAAATAATAAGATGTAGTTATTCGGTTAACGCAATAAATATGTGTTAACATTTGATTCTATATATATATATGTAGGGAAGTGTTCAAATGATAACCCATGGATAGAGCAATAACCTATTAACTCAAATCTAATATCTAGTCAAAAAGTTCAGTGTATAATATTATGCCATGTGTCATTTTTCATATTAAAAGACAGAAGGGTATTTTATTTATTTGCACCATATTAAAAAATTGTAATTAATTTGGTGGTGTTATGTGTCACACTCTAATATATTTTAATATATTTACTTTTTTTATTTAAATTTACCCCCTCTTTTTTTATACGTGCATAACTTTTTTATACTATAATACTTTTTTATAAAAATTGCACCGTTTTACTCATATTATTTTTCTCTTTAATTTCGTTATAGTATTGAATACTTTTTTTTTATTTTTTTTCGAAAGTTAGTATTTACACCAATGTAATAAGTATAAAAATAACAAATTATTTGTAACGAGTTGCAACAAATTTGGGTTTACACTCTTAGACGTAACCCCTATTTAATCTACCACAATATAAACCAAAATTCGTTACAACTCGTTACAAATAATGTGTAATTTTTATACTTGTTACACTGTTGTAAATACGAATATTCAAAAAATAATAATAAAATAATCAAGACTATAACGGAAATAAAGAGAAAAATAAGAGGAGTAAAATGGTGCAATTTTTATAAAAGAAATATTATAGTATAAAAAGTTATGGATGTATAAAAAACGAGGGGGTAAACTTTAAATAAAAAAATATATATATTAAAATATATTTGAAGGTGACACATGTTATCACCAAATTAATTCCAGCTTTTTAATATGATACAAATGACTAAAATACCCTTCTGTATATAAATATAAAAGATGACACATGGCACAATCATGTACACTCAACTTTTAGATTAGCTACTAGATTTAATTTAATGGGTTATTGCTTTGTCAATGAGTTATTATTTTGTTTCCAATCGTATGTATATATAACCACTTAAAAAGAAAAGGTGCAGAATACAACAAAAATGACATTGGTATCCCAGTTGTCTGGTAGGTACGTGTTTGTTTTCAACTTTTCTCAAAAGGCTTTTTCTTTCAACATGTTTTCCATTTAGTTTTATTTTCACCAATTTTCCATTATCTTCTTTCTTATTATTTTAAAATCTGAAGCATTTATTGAATATTAAAGCTCACAATATATAAATAAATAAATAAAGCTTAAATAAATAATTAATTAATTAGAGGTTTTGATACATGTATAACTATAAAAGACTTAAAGGTACGTAGGTAGTAAGTAACATGCAGATCGATTACACATAAGTATGGGTATATTACACAATGACCTGAACGTAAAACACAATTATGCGTATATTACACATTGACCTTAACGTAAAACATAAAAATGACTATTACACAATGACTTTAACGTAAAACATAATAATGATTATTACACAATGACCTGAACGTAAGACACAATCATGCATATATTACACAGTGTTCTGAAGATAAAATATAATGATGAATATATTACACAATGACCTGAATGTAAGACACAATGATGAATATATTACACAATGTTCTGAAGATAAAACACAATGATTAATATATTAAACGTTGATCTAAACATAAAATACAATGAAGAAAATGTATTTTTCAAAAAATTACAACAATTTATGTTTTTTAAAATTATGAGTTTTAAAAACATAATGGTGAAATAATACAATTATGTACTTTTAATAAATAAAACATAAAAAATAAATAAGAACAATTTATTCAATGCATAAAAAACATTAACTAAATAACACAAGATATAAAAAAGAAAACACAATAATAAAAACATTAAACACAATGACCTGAAGCATTAAACACAATGACTTGAAATATTAAAAACATTGACCAAAATACCCTTTTTATAAAATTAGAGAAATGCCACTTGTCATCTTCATAATCATTCTCACCCTTTTCACCAATCTCACCCTTTTTACTTGAACATAATCCTATATATATATATATATATATATATATATATATAGGGGATAGTTCGAATGTTAACCATTCCTTATTACGTTAACTGAATAACTACATCTTTTAACTTTGGGGCAAATATTAAAGTAAATATAATGGTTTAGGTTTTTTTTCTTTTTTTATTAATGTAAGTTAGTCTTACATTAATTAAAAAAGAAAAAAAAACACATCTTTATATTACTTTAATGTGGGCCCCAAAATAATAAAATGTAGTTATTCGGTTAACGCAATAAATATGTGTTAACGTTTGATTCAATATATATATATATATATATATATATATATATATATATATATATATATATATATATATATATATATATATATATGCAGGAAAGTGTTCAAATGATAACCCATGGATAGAGCAATAACCTATTAACTCAAATCTAATATCTAGTCAAAAAGTTCAGTGTATAATATTATGTCATGTGTCATTTTTCATATTAAAAGACAGAAGGGTATTTTAGTCATTTGCACCATATTAAAAAATTGGAATTAATTTGGTGGTGTTATGTGTCACATTCTAATATATTTTAATATATTTACTTTTTTTATTCAAAGTTTACCCCCTCTTTTTTTATACGTGCATAACTTTTTTATACTATAATACTTTTTTATAAAAATTGCACCGTTTTACTCATATTATTTTTCTCTTTAATTTCGTTATAGTATTGAATAGTTTTTTTTATTTTTTTTTCGAAAGTTCGTATTTACACCAATGTAACAAGTATAAAAATAACAAATTATTTGTAACGAGTTGCAACAAATTTGGGTTTACACTCTTAAACGTAACCCCTATTTAATCTACCACAATATAAACCAAAATTCGTTACAACTTGTTACAAATAATGTGTAATTTTTATACTTGTTACACTGTTGTTAATACGAATATTCAAAAAATAATAATAAAATAATCAAAACTATAACGGAAATAAAGAGAAAAATAAGAGGAGTAAAATGGTGCAATTTTTATAAAAGAAATATTATAGTATAAAAAGTTATGGATGTATAAAAAACGGGGGGTAAACTTTAAATAAAAAGTATATATATTAAAATATATTTGAAGGTGACACATGTTATCACCAAATTAATTCCAGCTTTTTAATATGATACAAATGACTAAAATACCCTTCTGTATACAAATATAAAAGATGACACATGGCACAATCCTGTACACTCAACTTTTAGATTAGCCACTAGATTTGATTTAATGGGTTATTGCTCTATAAATGAGTTATTATTTATTTCCAATGGTATGTATATATAACCACTTAAAAGAAAAGGTGCAGAATACAACAAAAATGACATTGGTATCCCAGTTGTCTGGCAGGTACGTGTTTGTTTTCAACTTTTCTCAAAAGGCTTTTTATTTCAACATGTTTTCCATTTAGTTTTATTTTCACCAATTTTCCATTATCTTCTTTCTTATTATTTTCAAATCTGAAGCACTTATTAAATATTAAAGCTCACAATATATAAATAAATAAATAAAGCTTAAATAATTAATTAATTAATTAGAGGTTTTGATACATGTATAACTATAAAAGACTTAAAGGTACGTAGGTAGTAAGTAACATGCAGATCGATTACACACACAGAGATAGATAGATAGATAGATAGATAGATAGATAGATAGATATATATTAAAGGATTATAGGATGTTGGGTTGGATCATATTTCTTCGTCTTCATAGTCACGACTGTTGTAAGGGCTAAAGGCTTCAGCAAACCAGTTGTTCTTCCTCCATGAACTCCATCCCATTTCTTGACATATTTCATCAGTGTGATTAATGCTGAAAGTTGAAATGCAAGTTCTCTTGTAAAACCTGGTAGTCTTCTTCATTATTTGGGTTTCTGTGTTTATCTGATCCACCATTTTCTCCATGCTTGGGAGCTTAAACTTACCACCTATCAATCGAGCCAACCATTTGCACCGTATCTCTGAAGTATGAAGGTTTGAAACACTCTCCACATAACCCATGAAGGCCATGTTAGGAATGTAGGGATTAATGGTACCCCTGAATATAATTGACATTTAATTAATATATATGATGATGATCATCGATCAGTGGTTATATATATATGAAATTAAATTAAATAATACATATGAAATTAATTATATATATACCTGTATAATGGCATTATCCCAGATGGAAATTCCAAGAAACTAGAAAATGGTTGGGGGAGTACAGCTTTAAGCTTCTTTTTGCCATCATAACCAGTGGCAAGAATCACAAGATCAGCCTCTAACTTGGTTTTGTCTTCAAACTCAACACCACCTTCCCAAAACCACCAGTCTGATGCTCTTTTGAAATTGATCATTCCTTTATCCGCCTCCTGGAAGAAGCTTTCAGGCAGGATGGCCATCTGACATGACGCGTAATCTTCCTCGAAAGGGTGCTCTGGTTTCAGCCCGTACTTGGCCAGGGGAAGCTTCCATAGCAGATAAGACTCGATCATCTTTGATGTTGCTTTTCTCTGAAAGTACGTACGTACATGTACTTATAAGTAATATGTACCATGCATGCATACAGCATACAGCATATATATGTATTAATGTATAATATGTATAATATTAGGTAGCTAGGTAGGTGTAGGTTACCGCAGGTGATAAAAGATGACATAGGAGATTCCTGAAGGTTCCTTGGTTTGGTCTTTGATGGAGGAACTGAGAGAACCTGGTTGAATAGAACAAGTAAAATGGCAAACCCCATATGGAATAGTGTGGAACAATCCAATGCAAAGTCCTAACAACCATCGTGCAGCTTTTCCCATCTTCACCTAATTAATTATTTATATATCATTAATTAATTCCAAAACACAAATAATTCAAAGTCAATTTTCTTTCTTAATTAAGAAAGTTTAAGGATATATATGATATTAATTAATTTGCATAAGTCAATCTATCATATTTTATTTGTCTGATATGAAAATTAATTTGTTAAATCACTCACATCTCTCTCTCTCTCTCTCTCTCAATTAAAACCATAATATATATATATATATATCAATCAATGTTTGACCCATCAAACATTAATATATATATGTATGTATATGCAATTACCTTTACTACCTACACAACTACCTAACTAAATAACTAATTAACTAACGCATGCATGATATATATTGTATATGGTAGCAAGGTAATTAAGTGCTAATTAATAACTAATGTGTATATATATATATTTTAGGGTTTAAAATGAATTAATAGATAAGGTAGGTACGTACCTTGGTTGGCCTGTGCACACTCAACAGCAAGATCTATGGCTGATTTCTTGTAGCCTACGACCACCACCTTCTTTCCTTTGAGAAGAGTGGATGAGTCTTGTGGGGTGAGGTCACTGTACTCTTGAGAATGCATCACCTTCCCTTTGAACACTTCTGGCCCTTTATTCTCTACATACTTTGGTATTATTGGTACGTCTCCATACTTTCCCATGCACACAACAACAAACTCGAAACCATACCACTGCATGCATTTCCATCCATATATAATATATATATTATATATTATATATTAAAACTAAACTAAAAGCTGATCGATCGATTAACCTACCTGAACATGATCGCTTGAACCGTTGGTAGTCTGGACAGCAACCTCCCACACTGGTTTTCCAGGAGAAACCAAATTATTATTACTATTATTAGGGTTTTCATGGTCATGATCAATGGCTAATCTGATCTCAGTCACCCTTGAATTGAACCTAATGAATTTGAACAAGTCAAAATGGGTGGCATAAGAGTTAAGGTAATCAAGTATCTCGGTGTATGAGGGGAAGCTGGAGTTGTCCCTGAGCGGCCAAGGGAAATCAGAGAACTCGTAATCGCAACGAGGGGTCTGAAGCTTAGTGGTCCGAAAGGAACAGTGCTTCCAAACCCCACCAATCGAGTCAGTAGCCTCCAGCACCACAGGGTTGTATTGGGCCAGCTGTTTGGCGGCGGCTAACCCACTTATGCCACCTCCGATGATTCCTATCTTGGAGAACATGACAGCCATTATAATATTGATGAATGCTATATTATTAATAATTACACAAATTAATTAAGGTAGGTTCAATTCAGATGTGATGCATTTGAAGGATGTTGTACGTAGTATTTATAAGCACCTACCACCTGCATAATTTGCCATATATAACGAATGCATTACTTTTTCACATGCATTGACTTTTTACCAAATTAATATTATATATATATTTGTGTTCATATTTCATTTTGTTGTCTGGCTTTGAATTCAAAAGCTTTGTTTTTACCGGGAAAAAATATGTGCATGTGTTAGCTAGCTAGCTACATCTCCATCCATTCATTCATAATAAACTACTAAATAAATATTAAATTAAATGTATCAAATCTAGCCAGTTTAAATATTTGATACATCATATCGTCTAAGACGTAATATAAATATATATAACAAGATTACCTTTTTTTATTATACTTAAATAACCTTAATTTCTATTTTAATTATGGTCAGTTTCATGGTATCTTCAATTCCAATTTCTGGTAATTTAATCAGACATTACAAACTTAATTAAAATCCATGCGTGGCATTAATTATAACCAAAACACTAATGACAATTAACCTTCGATCTATTGATAATGATTTTGTGAGTTTTATTAACTTTTTCTTGCTTTTCTTTTGTATGATAATTTATTATGTACATCATTGTAAATTATTTTGTGCACATTATATTATTTAAATTAAATTTAAGAAACTATAAGGAAACTTACACTTACCTAATATTTTATGCTTTAAATCGTGATAACAGACTCTTGCAAAAATACAAAGCATAGATGTTTATATCAGAGTCAAGTGCCGTGATAACATGTTATCACTTGTGATTTTGACGGTTCTAAAATAATTATTGCAATTTTATCTAATATTAGTTTTTATGCTTGGTTAATTGGTTGTAGTTTTTATACTTAATTGCCTTTAGCTTTAAGCGTTCGGTAATTTTTTTTAATTTACTTTCAAATGAACGCATGGTTCTCCGACTATGACTAAAGTATGTATTGAATAACTATGCATGATTCTAACCATTAACCTCAGCATCATACCTGATCGATTATAAATATTTTTCTTGAAACCAACACAAAACCTATAGGGCATATATCATATATTTACCGATCATATATATCGTGTATAACCATTAGTTTATTAAAAATATCCGTTGATCGAGTATATCCAGCTCAACACCCATAGGGCATATCATATATATATTTACCATAGGGCATATATCATATATTTACCAATCATATATATCGTGTACGTATAACCATTAGTTTATTAAAAATATCCGTTAAGTTGATCGAGTATATCCAGCTCAACACCCATAGGGCATGCATGTATCAGGCAAGAAGAAGGAGAATCGTATATCGGCCGGGTATATCTCATACCTAGTCTAGCATTTGGTTTTTGTGACCATGTAGTAATCCATAATGTTTTGGGTTTCAAGTATTCTCATTATTTTCAAGTTTCATCATTATTCATCCCTAAACGTACTACATGTAATTTGCTTGTTTCTTTTTTAATCAATTTGCTTTTAGATGCAATATATATTGTCAATTGGGTTAAGGAGTCCCGGCCAAAAGCTAATTAATTAAGTTGTAATAACGTAGAAGAGAAAAAGAAAAGAAAAGAAAGATAAAAAATAAAAGTTTGAGGAAAGCTCGAGGAAACTAGTTAATAATGCATCATGCATACTAATCAAGATTCAAAAAGAGTGTACAAAATTCCTTCCACGTACGACACATATCCCTTTTCTTATTACATTTCTTTGCTCTCCATTCCATGGAATTCTTCTTCACTAATGACATTGATTGTCCACAATTCTTTTTTTTTTTTTTTTTTTTTTTTATATATTTCTTGATCAATTGTTATGTTTGTACGTTTATTAAAATAACAAGGAACTACCTAGGTTTATTACATCGCACGTCAGAATAGATATACATATATATATATATATATATATATATATATATATATATATACACACACATAAAAATAAATAAATAAAAACTAATTAAAGTAGCTAGCTAGATAATTAATTTGCATGGGTACGAGAAATGAGAGTTAAGATTAATTAATTAAGTTTATTGGTATTCATTAAGACGTACAACACACTAACTAAATATAGATCTTTTAATTAAATTAATACAAGAGACCAAGCTACCTATATATAATTAATTAATTAAGCAACTAAGCTTGCCGTTGATTCTATTTTAGTTCATTAAATTTATATATAATTTACCGTTAACTCCTAAGAAATATCAGAGAAAGTCTTGATCATTCACACTTCCTAGCAACTACCTTCATATTTCCACACCTTCACCTACTTGGCTAATTAATTGTAATGTGTGTGTTTTCTATTCCTCAATTAGTCAAACATAGATACGATGCATGTATCTTATCAAAAATGTATGGAAATATGTATTCACCTCAATTATTAAACATGTTTTCTTTAAACGACCAATTTTTGGATCATTGACAAATTACTATAGTATTATTATGTCACCAGCAGTACAACCCGATCATATCCACCACCAAGTCACCAATTCTGGAGGAAACTAAGTATTTTGGGAAAACCCGGCCCCTTGTGGGATTCGAACACATGACCATTTGATTCCTAAGCCTTATCCCACCACCAAGATACTACTAGGCTTTAATGACTTTGGTAATTATTAAACATGTATCTAAGCTACTTCTAGATTAATCGGAAATATATTCTTTTGACCGTGGAAGATCGATGCATTTCCCTGCTATTCCCTTTTTCTTGATTGATGTGTCATAAGATTCAACTCTCCATAGATTTGTAGTAATTATACGTACGATTTTGAAGTTATAGTCATATATAGTTGCTACATTCAATGAATGAAAAATTTTCACCAGGTAGCGAGACATTAGCTAGGATTGGCATGCTATTTGCTAACTCATCGAATGCAACATGTGGATTTAGTTTCTAATAATCTATAACTATAAAAAAAGCGTACTCATGTTTGACCCAACTTTCATGTTACGCAGTGGTCAAGGAGGAGGCGGGATAATGGGCCTAGACAGTCACACACCTAGCTAGCTTACGTATTTGACCAAACAAGACATTATCTTACTTAATAGTTTAAACACACAACCTAATATTATAAAGATGAAATTATGATATAGCAATCTACTACAATTTCATTTGTGTGACCTCGAACATATGTTCAGGTGACAACTTCTCCAGCTTTCTTGACTTGAGACAAATATTTATATAACGCTTAATATTATGAGGATACCAGAACAAGATAAATTATTTACCTTTTTAAACATTAAAGTTCTTCAAATATATGGAAATTATCATAAATAAACTATTTATCTCTTTTGAATCCAAAACAATTTACATAAGTTTTCTTTTAAGTAAAGTACTTACACATATGTAAATACAGATAAATACAAAAATTGAGATCCTTTTTGTAAATAATTTTTTATTTGCGAAAAAAATACGGTTTGTAATTTCTAAAAAATAAAAAAAAAATATATGTTAATTGATCTCTATCTACATAAATTTACTTATAATTAGAGTTAACCAATGATAATCACAAATGCTATAAACAAAGAATGCTAAAAAAATAATGCTTAGTGATGATATTTTATAACGATTTCTGCCTCTCTTTGTTAATTAGCTTAATTACCCAATTACCCACTAGAAAGTTTGTCTAAATCTGTCACTCGTACCTTTAATAAAAATATTTATTAAAGGTGTAACAAAAATGTAGAAGGTCTAATTATTTGAAAGAAAGAACCTTAAACAAACATATTTTTAAGAATATGAAACGACTCTCAAATTTTCCAAATTCAAAATGATAAAATAAATAATCTAGACGATAACCCAAACGGTTGGGCCCAAAAATTTGAGGGTCAGAGGCCTTTGCCTTTATATTTATGAGGAGAAGCATGCATTGTGTTATAACATTTATAGCTTGTTTTACTTAACATGTGAAGATAAATAGTGTAACACCCCAACCTGACTAAGGATTGTAACACCCCGACTGATGGCGGAAACGTCGGGATGTGTAACATCAGTGCCGGAACCGTCACCGGAACAGTGATCGTAACAGTGCGTGAACAGTAATCAGGTACAATTTTCATGTAATTCAGTGTATTTCATGTTCATATCGAGTTTCAGTATCATTTCATATCATCAAAACAGTGAATTCACAGTCATTTCAGAGAAATCAGTTCAGAACAATGATTCTTGAGTCAGATAATTATCTGGCAACACAGAATCATCATGTGATTTATTTGTTAGGATTTTATTATGTATAAACGTATGTGAGGCCTTACAGGACAAAACAACACGAATATCGTTAAGTGAATGCTAAACCGACAGATTATTCGTATAGGTGACGATCTGTACGAATAAATCTAAAAGTTTAATGTTCTGAATGATATTCGATAATTAGAAAACAATATTGAAAAGTGTAGTTATCGTCGTATTTGATTCGAACAAATACGCGCGATGATCGCGCGATTCGATTTAAACGCTAAATAAATATTTTGTAAATTAAATAATTAAAAGATATTTAGTTAATTTATTAGGAATCACAACCTAAAATAAATTTTATGATTCTATTTTAAAACCGAGTCGTTTCGTTACAAAAACGACGCGAAAACGACGTTTCTACGCGAAACCACGCGAAACCGAACGAACCCGAACGAAACCGGGTATTTTCCCCCACATTAATTGTGGCTTTTAATGCCACAACAACCCCCAACCAGCCACCATCACCTCCATTCACGTTCACTTCTCTCTCTCTCTAACCTTCTCAAGAAAAACCCACCTTCTCTCTAAGATCTTGAGCTCAAATCTCAACCATTTCTTGTGTTTTTGGTGTCAAAATCACCACCATTACGTGTAGATCAAGGAAGTACAACAGATCGGGGCTTGGATCCGTCAAAATCGTGGTGAGGATCATGTTTTGTTTCGGATTTTAGGGTTTCAAAACCCTATTTCGACCACCTTGTAAAAAACCCACTAAACCACTTCAAAGCCTTAGGAAATCACCTCACACACTCTTAGGATGGAGTAGGAACCAGGGGGATACCATTCTCGTTGTTAAAGCAGGACTCTTGGGGGCTGTACCTGAAGGTGTTCGAAGGGCCGAATGACCCCAAGCAGGTCGGCGAATGGCTAGTCAGTCGGCTAGACCCATTCGACCGAACCAAGTGATTCGAGCATATCTCATTCGATCGGCATTTTCTCCTTCGGCCACCACCTTCATTCGCCCAGGTC
The DNA here is from genome assembly GCA_009363875.1 of Mikania micrantha. NCBI lineage: Eukaryota > Viridiplantae > Streptophyta > Magnoliopsida > Asterales > Asteraceae > Mikania > Mikania micrantha. The sequence continues at coordinate 109,866,491 of CM018693.1, read as the reverse complement.
CTAGTCGCCCAAACCCTATTCGACTGCATGAACGGCGAATGAAGCAGCCCCTCAGTCGGCCAACTTCTTCGGCCGGACCACATTCGCCGAATGGGCAACTGCCGAAACAGTCCTGGTTCGCCGAAAGACCACTGTCGAAAGAACCACCATTCGATCGGCCATAGTCTTTCGCCAGTCATTCGTTCGGCCCAAACATTGGCTCATTCGACCATCACCCTCCTTCGGCACTTGGACATTCGAACAGCTCTATTTCATTCGACCCTTACCTTCTCATTCGGCCATCCTCTTTTTTTTTAATTGGATCAAGATTTAGTCGGCCCAGCCCTTAATCGTTCAAGTAATTGGAATCGAAGGGGACGGGTTGTGACTAGAAAGGGTCGGTATTTTATGTGAGATATGAGTGTGTGTGTGCATGGAACTAATTAGGGTTTCCTACTCATGCAACCTACTAAATATGGGTGTTAATATTCATTTCCAAATTCTAATACATCGGGAATTCTTCGCAAAGTCTCATGGATCAAAATGATTATAAGGAGATTTCAAGTGTTGATTTAATTATTAACATTTAAACCTTATAGGATTTCCTAAGAACTTGTAATCAAATTAAGATGATTCACTCAAATTACTTATGGTGATCAAACAAGTCAACGACTAGTGATGGGCCCAAGGGAGGCCCAATGGGCTTAACCCGAGCTTGTCATGTATAAGTTATATCTTTTCAACTTAATTATGTTATTTTAATAAAAGAAATTAAATTGTAAATTTATTTTAAAGTAAGTAAATGATTTTCTTAAATAAATGTCTTAACTGTAGACTTTAAGTGATATTGTGGGATTAAGGTTACTTAAGGGTAATAAGCTTAACTTAGTTAGATGAAATCATAGGAACATATTAGTATCATAGGACACTTAGTCGCACACCGAGACCAAACCCCAGTTATGACGTCTAATATATATACTTATCGTCTACGAATCTTCTTAAATTAATTCAGGTGATAAAGATACCTAAGCTACAGTCAAAGAGCGCGCATTCTCTTTTGTGAATCATTTGCACAGCAACACAGGTGAGTTCATTGCCCCTTTTCTAAACATTTTTGTTTTAAACGCGGGGCTGAGAAGCATGCGTAAACTGTTTTATTTAAACTGTTTATTTAAATGCTTTTATTTATTATATGTTTTACATATATATGTTTGTTGATACTCCTAGACTCCTGTCTAGGAAATTATTAAACGGATCAAGTTATCAAAAGAATTTAAGTACTCTTAGGAGTAATACCTTAAATTTAAACTCTAAATCAACCCTTAGTCCATCAAGCTCAAATTCAAGAATCTGAATTCAAAGTGAAATCATATGAACAAAATCAATAGATCATATTCAAAGGATCATAACTCAGTGTGGGATCTGAGAACAAAGAATCATAAACAAGAATCAAATATCATTGTGAATCATGGAAATTCTAAAGATCAAGATCAAGAGACTCAAGAAATCAGATATCATAAATGTGTGTGAATCATGTTAATAATGAAATCATTATGATCTAATGAACTCATTAATACTCAATTCAAGGTGGATGCCAGTTGTATATGGAATCAAGACCACGTGTAACACACATATAAAGTCCCTTCAGGTATAGAAGACTCATGTAGTCAGGCTATACGGGCAACAACGTGAACAATCATTGAATTCATTATCAAAGTCTAAGAGAATCAAGAGATCAAGAAACAAAGGATATCCTTAAAGTCCCCGCATGTACAGAAGACCTTTGGGTCAAGCTGTAAGGGCAAATCATTAAAATCCCGTCACGCCCAGGTATACTCCTTGTGAGTTATGCCTGGTATGGGTCACGTGTGAGAGGTTACAACTTGGACAACCACCAACAACTAAGTCTAACTGATTGAGTAAAATCATACCCAATCATCATGTCTTAGTTGTATTTAAATGTTTTATTTAGTTATTTAACTAAATATTTGACATTTTGCTATTATCACTGACATTTGGGAAATCATATATCTACGATCAAAATCAAGAGGATCAAAGGCAAATCAGATTTCAAAATCATAATCTAAATCAGAAGAATGTTAGGTAAAAATGCTTAATTATCATTAATATCAATGTCCTATGCGGATTAGTATGTGGTGGGACGTCGTCTGGGCGGGGTTGTAGCCTTGACCCAGGGGTATGCCCTATATATAAGCATACCGATCTGGATGATACAGTTGACGTTAATGAGGTTAGGGTCTTTACCGAAAGAGGTTTTCAAATCATTTTCATATCATAAAACTATATGAACTCACCAACCATGTGTTGACTTGATTTTTGCATGACTTCTCAGGTGACGAACAGGTCAACTAAGGAGTTATTCCTTTTGGACTAGGACTTCAGATAGAAGGCTTAGCATTTTGGACCTGCATACTTTTGAAGACATCATTATACAAATTTATTTTGTATATCTTGTGTAAATACAAGATAGAAATTTATGATGTTGATGGTAGATTTACATTGTTAAATTATAAACAATACTGATGTAATTTAACTTTGTAATTCTATTATATTTAGCATTTCTCATTTATATCATGTGCAATGTAAACAATCTGATCATCACGATTATCACTCACGATATCGCGCCCCGGGAACCTTCCGCCCGACGGGACAACCGATCCTATCCCGCCGGCTCGGGGTGTGACAGATTGGTATCAGAGCCATGGTTATAGAGAAATATAGGTCATTTATTTAAACGGTTTGGCCTAGACTATAACCTAGGGACCCTACATGTAGAGTACTTAGGATTTAAGACTTATTGCATTGCGTCTTCTGCATTCGATCATTGCACTAACCAATATTCATTTGGTTATGATCAGAATGCCGCCACGAAGACAACCTCCGCTGTTGACATCAACACAAGACCAAGCTCCACACTCCTCGACGCCATCGCCAAATGACTCACCACCGCCACCTCCTCCACCGCCTCCACCTCCTCCTCCACTGATCACCGAGGCATCAGGTTCGGGAACAACTCCTATACTAGATCCTACCACCATCGCTTTGGTGACACTACTGAGCAGCCAGATGACCAATCAGATGAAGGCGGCGATACCGGAGATGTTCAACCTTCTCCGTAATGAGATGAACAACACTGGCAACTCATCTGGAGAAGCCAGTGGGAATACTGGTGGTACCTCACACTACTCCTACAAGTCATTCGTAGGATGTAAGCCGACTAGCTTTAGCGGATCTGAAGGAGCCGTTGGATTAATCCAATGGATTGAAAAGATTGAGGCTACTCTGGACCTCTGCAGCTGTCCAGAGCACCATAAAGTCCGCTACTCTGCTGGAACATTCAACAAGCGGGCTCTGACCTGGTGGAATGGTCAGATCAACGCCCGAGGAAGAGAAGAAGCCATGGCCATGCCATGGGAGGATTTCAAGACACTGCTGCGAACAGAGTTCTGCCCCAAGAATGAGCTGCAGAAACTGGAGGTTGAATTATCCAACCATGTGATGAAGGGGGCTGATCACATGGGGTATACAACTCGTTATCATGAGTTGGTTGCTTTGGTACCTGACATGGTACCAACCTTGGAGAAGAGAATAGACAGATATGTGGGTGGACTTCCCGCCTGCATCCAGGGCATGGTTGTTTCAGCCAACCCTACTACTGTTGAGTCTGCAGTGAGACTGTCTGGAAAACTCACTGATTTGATGGTTGCCTCTGGAGTTCTGAAGAAAGAGGCTGACACCGGGAAGCACAAGGAAGAATCTTCAAAGAAGCCACAACATCAGCAACACCAAAAGAAGAAGCAGAAATTAATCAAGAACTACACTGTGGCTACTCCCCTGAATCAAGTAGCAGCGGCACAACAAAATGTGCCCAAGAGACAATATACTGGCCCACATCCTTTGTGTACTAAATGCCAGTATCATCATGCTGCAAACAACCAGTGCCGTCAATGCACGCGTTGTGGAAGAAAAGGGCACTGGGTTCAGCAGTGCAGACTGACACCAAATCCAGCAGTTAACAATGCTGCTCTAGCACTTCCTCCACCAGCTAATCAGAACAATGGTGGATGCTTCAACTGTGGCGAACAAGGCCACTTTGCAAAGAACTGCCCGAAGAAGGCTCAACAAGCAATTCAAGCTCCTCGTGGAAGAGCTTTTGTTATTGGAGCACCAGCTGCACGCCAGGACCCGAATGTGGTCACTGGTACGTTTCTCTTACATGACTTTTATGCATCTGTTCTATTTGACACTGGTGCGGATCAGAGTTTTATCTCTGCCGATTTTGCATGCCAACTAGATTCTATAGAGGAACAGTTAGACTCCCCCTACATTATAGAAGTAGCTAACGGAAAACAGATCACAGTTAGTACAGTTCACAGGAATTGCCCATTGACACTTAACGGTCATACATTCTCTATCGATTTGATACCGATGGAGTTGGGTAGTTTTGACATCATTGTTGGAATGGATTGGCTTTCCTCTAACCGAGTGGAAGTTATCTGTTCTGAGAAGCTGCTTCGAGTTCCATTGCCCGATGATCGTGTATTGGAAGTCAGAGGGGATCAAGCAAAACGAAATGTCAAAATCATTTCATGCATAAAGGCGCGTAAGTGTTTACAGAAGAAGTGTGTAGCGTTCTTGGCACATGTAGTGGAAAAAGAGAAAGACAAGAAGAAGATACAAGACGTACCAGTAGTGAAGGAATATCCAGAAGTATTTCCTGAAGACCTACCAGGTTTGCCTCCTGTGCGACCGGTAGAGTTCCGAATTGACTTAGTTCCTGGAGCAACTCCTGTTGCTAAATCTCCTTACCGGTTAGCACCTTCGGAGATGCAGGAATTGTCGAACCAGTTGCAGGAGTTATTGGATAAAGGATTCATTAGACCGAGCTACTCGCCTTGGGGAGCTCCGGTCTTGTTCGTGAAGAAGAAAGACGGATCGTTTAGAATGTGTATCGACTATCGAGAGCTGAACAAGTTGACTATCAAGAATCGGTACCCATTGCCGAGGATTGATGACCTGTTCGATCAGTTACAAGGAGCTCAGTATTTCTCGAAGATAGATCTACGGTCCGGGTATCATCAACTTAGAGTTCAAGACGAAGACATACCGAAGACGGCTTTCCGAACCAGATACGGGCATTACGAATTCCTGGTGATGCCTTTCGGATTGACAAATGCACCAGCGGTTTTCATGGATCTCATGAACCGAGTGTGCAAGCCGTATTTAGATCAGTTCGTTATCGTCTTCATCGATGACATACTGATTTATTCCGAGAGCAAAGCAGAACATGAACAACATCTCAGGAAAATCTTGGAACTGTTGATGGAACAGAAACTTTATGCCAAGTTCTCTAAGTGTGAATTTTGGTTAAGGGAAGTTCAGTTCTTGGTCACGTAGTCAACAGTGAGGGAATACACGTAGATCCCGCCAAGATTGAAGCAATAAAGAACTGGGACACTCCGAAGACACTAACGGAGATACGGTCTTTTCTGGGATTGGCAGGTTATTATAGGAGGTTCATCTCGAACTTTTCTAAGATAGCCTTGCCTCTCACTAAGTTAACTCAGAAGAGTGAACCGTTTGTCTGGGAGCAGAAACAAGAAGATGCTTTTCAGACACTGAAGCAGAAGTTATGTGATGCTCCAATCTTATCTCTCCCAGAAGGATGTGAAGACTTTGTTGTGTATTGTGATGCATCCCATCAGGGACTCGGTTGTGTTTTAATGCAACGGGACAAGGTCATAGCCTATGCATCAAGACAGTTAAAAGTTCATGAGAAGAATTACACTACTCATGATCTTGAACTGGGAGCAGTAATCTTCGCATTGAAGATTTGGAGACATTATTTATATGGCACTAAGTGTACCATATTTACAGATCACAAGAGTCTGCAGCACATTTTTGATCAGAAGGAGCTCAACATGCGACAACGCCGTTGGGTTGAACTTCTGAATGATTATGATTGTGTGATCAAGTACCATCCGGGAAAGGCGAATGTTGTAGCTGATGCCTTGAGCCGGAAAGAACGGGTCAAACCCCTACGCGTTAGGGCTATGGGGATGACTGTGCAGACAAGTTTACAAGACAGGATCATTCAGGCACAACAGGAATCAGTTGACAGAGGGAACTTGAAGAAAGAACTTGACTGCGGAGCAGAGAAACATTTAGAGACCAAGCCTGATGGAATGATCTACTACCAGGATCGTATATGGATTCCGGCGGTAGACGAATTGAGAAGACTTATCTTCGATGAGGCACACAAGACTAAATACTCAGTTCATCCAGGCGCTGATAAAATGTACCAAGACTTGCGCGGATTTTATTGGTGGCCGGGAATGAAGAAGGACATAGCCGAGTATGTCGGTCGGTGTCTGACGTGTGCGAAGGTAAAGGCGGAACACCAGAGACCGTCTGGTTTACTGGAACAGCCTGAGATTCCGCTCTGGAAGTGGGAACAAATAGCTATGGATTTCATTACCAAGCTACCCCGCACTTCCAGTGGTCACGATACGATTTGGGTGATCATAGATCGTTTAACAAAATCTGCTCACTTCTTGCCGATGCGTGAAACCTTCACGATGGATAAACTGGCAAGATTATACATCAATGAGATAGTGGTACGCCATGGTGTGCCATTGTCAATTATTTCTGATAGAGACAGCAGATTTACTTCAAGGTTCTGGCAATCACTGCAGAAATCTCTAGGGACACAGTTAAATCTGAGTACAGCTTACCATCCACAAACGGACGGCCAAAGCGAACGTACGATTCAGACCCTAGAGGATATGTTAAGGACCTGTATCTTGGATTTCGGTGGAAATTGGGATTCTCATTTGCCACTGATTGAGTTCTCCTACAACAACAGTTACCACAGCAGTATCGGATGTGCACCATTCGAGGCTCTCTATGGCCGGAAATGTCGATCACCGATCTGTTGGACTGAAGTTGGAGATAATCGCATAACTGGACCAGAGCTTATTCAGGAAACTACTGACAAGATAGCTCAGATTCAGAGAAGATTGCAAGCTACAAGAAGCAGACAAAAGAGCTACGCTGACAAACGGCGTAAGCCGTTGGAATTCCAAGTGGGAGACCGTGTCATGTTGAAGGTATCCCCATGGAAAGGCGTACGTTTTGGAACAAAAGGCAAGCTAGCACCACGATACGTAGGACCGTTCGAAATCATCGAACGTATTGGTCCTGTGGCGTATAGACTGAGATTACCAGATGAACTCAGTGGTGTGCATGACGTGTTTCACGTCTCGAATTTAAAGAAATGCCTTGCTGACGAATCACTCGTCATTCCACTCGAAGAAATTCAAGTCGATGATCAGTTACATTTTGTCGAAGAACCTTTAGAGATTATGGATCGCAAAGTCAAGCAACTGAGACGAAGCTGTATTCCGATAGTAAAGGTTCGATGGAATTCAAGACGCGGACCCGAGTTTACTTGGGAACGTGAAGATCACATGAGGTTAAAGTATCCCCAGCTGTTTGAAGAGGAAGCCGTACCCGATAACAATTCTTAAATTTCGGGACGAAATTTCTTTAACAAGGGGAGACTGTAACATCAGTGCCGGAACCGTCACCGGAACAGTGATCGTAACAGTGCGTGAACAGTAATCAGGTACAATTTTCATGTAATTCAGTGTATTTCATGTTCATATCGAGTTTCAGTATCATTTCATATCATCAAAACAGTGAATTCACAGTCATTTCAGAGAAATCAGTTCAGAACAATGATTCTTGAGTCAGATAATTATCTGGCAACACAGAATCATCATGTGATTTATTTGTTAGGATTTTATTATGTATAAACGTATGTGAGGCCTTACAGGACAAAACAACACGAATATCGTTAAGTGAATGCTAAACCGACAGATTATTCGTATAGGTGACGATCTGTACGAATAAATCTAAAAGTTTAATGTTCTGAATGATATTCGATAATTAGAAAACAATATTGAAAAGTGTAGTTATCGTCGTATTTGATTCGAACAAATACGCGCGATGACCACGCGATTCGATTTAAACGCTAAATAAATATTTTGTAAATTAAATAATTAAAAGATATTTAGTTAATTTATTAGGAATCACAACCTAAAATAAATTTTATGATTCTATTTTAAAACCGAGTCGTTTCGTTACAAAAACGACGCGAAAACGACGTTTCTACGCGAAACCACGCGAAACCGAACGAACCCGAACGAAACCGGGTATTTTCCCCCACATTAATTGTGGCTTTTAATGCCACAACAACCCCCAACCAGCCACCATCACCTCCATTCACGTTCACTTCTCTCTCTCTCTAACCTTCTCAAGAAAAACCCACCTTCTCTCTAAGATCTTGAGCTCAAATCTCAACCATTTCTTGTGTTTTTGGTGTCAAAATCACCACCATTACGTGTAGATCAAGGAAGTACAACAGATCGGGGCTTGGATCCGTCAAAATCGTGGTGAGGATCATGTTTTGTTTCGGATTTTAGGGTTTCAAAACCCTATTTCGACCACCATGTAAAAAACCCACTAAACCACTTCAAAGCCTTAGGAAATCACCTCACACACTCTTAGGATGGAGTAGGAACCAGGGGGATACCATTCTCGTTGTTAAAGCAGGACTCTTGGGGGCTGTACCTGAAGGTGTTCGAAGGGCCGAATGACCCCAAGCAGGTCGGCGAATGGCTAGTCAGTCGGCTAGACCCATTCGACCGAACCAAGTGATTCGAGCATATCTCATTCGATCGGCATTTTCTCCTTCGGCCACCACCTTCATTCGCCCAGGTCCTAGTCGCCCAAACCCTATTCGACTGCATGAACGGCGAATGAAGCAGCCCCTCAGTCGGCCAACTTCTTCGGCCGGACCACATTCGCCGAATGGGCAACTGCCGAAACAGTCCTGGTTCGCCGAAAGACCACTGTCGAAAGAACCACCATTCGATCGGCCATAGTCTTTCGCCAGTCATTCGTTCGGCCCAAACATTGGCTCATTCGACCATCACCCTCCTTCGGCACTTGGACATTCGAACAGCTCTATTTCATTCGACCCTTACCTTCTCATTCGGCCATCCTCTTTTTTTTTAATTGGATCAAGATTTAGTCGGCCCAGCCCTTAATCGTTCAAGTAATTGGAATCGAAGGGGACGGGTTGTGACTAGAAAGGGTCGGTATTTTATGTGAGATATGAGTGTGTGTGTGCATGGAACTAATTAGGGTTTCCTACTCATGCAACCTACTAAATATGGGTGTTAATATTCATTTCCAAATTCTAATACATCGGGAATTCTTCGCAAAGTCTCATGGATCAAAATGATTATAAGGAGATTTCAAGTGTTGATTTAATTATTAACATTTAAACCTTATAGGATTTCCTAAGAACTTGTAATCAAATTAAGATGATTCACTCAAATTACTTATGGTGATCAAACAAGTCAACGACTAGTGATGGGCCCAAGGGAGGCCCAATGGGCTTAACCCGAGCTTGTCATGTATAAGTTATATCTTTTCAACTTAATTATGTTATTTTAATAAAAGAAATTAAATTGTAAATTTATTTTAAAGTAAGTAAATGATTTTCTTAAATAAATGTCTTAACTGTAGACTTTAAGTGATATTGTGGGATTAAGGTTACTTAAGGGTAATAAGCTTAACTTAGTTAGATGAAATCATAGGAACATATTAGTATCATAGGACACTTAGTCGCACACCGAGACCAAACCCCAGTTATGACGTCTAATATATATACTTATCGTCTACGAATCTTCTTAAATTAATTCAGGTGATAAAGATACCTAAGCTACAGTCAAAGAGCGCGCATTCTCTTTTGTGAATCATTTGCACAGCAACACAGGTGAGTTCATTGCCCCTTTTCTAAACATTTTTGTTTTAAACGCGGGGCTGAGAAGCATGCGTAAACTGTTTTATTTAAACTGTTTATTTAAATGCTTTTATTTATTATATGTTTTACATATATATGTTTGTTGATACTCCTAGACTCCTGTCTAGGAAATTATTAAACGGATCAAGTTATCAAAAGAATTTAAGTACTCTTAGGAGTAATACCTTAAATTTAAACTCTAAATCAACCCTTAGTCCATCAAGCTCAAATTCAAGAATCTGAATTCAAAGTGAAATCATATGAACAAAATCAATAGATCATATTCAAAGGATCATAACTCAGTGTGGGATCTGAGAACAAAGAATCATAAACAAGAATCAAATATCATTGTGAATCATGGAAATTCTAAAGATCAAGATCAAGAGACTCAAGAAATCAGATATCATAAATGTGTGTGAATCATGTTAATAATGAAATCATTATGATCTAATGAACTCATTAATACTCAATTCAAGGTGGATGCCAGTTGTATATGGAATCAAGACCACGTGTAACACACATATAAAGTCCCTTCAGGTATAGAAGACTCATGTAGTCAGGCTATACGGGCAACAACGTGAACAATCATTGAATTCATTATCAAAGTCTAAGAGAATCAAGAGATCAAGAAACAAAGGATATCCTTAAAGTCCCCGCATGTACAGAAGAACTTTGGGTCAAGCTGTAAGGGCAAATCATTAAAATCCCGTCACGCCCAGGTATACTCCTTGTGAGTTATGCCTGGTATGGGTCACGTGTGAGAGGTTACAACTTGGACAACCACCAACAACTAAGTCTAACTGATTGAGTAAAATCATACCCAATCATCATGTCTTAGTTGTATTTAAATGTTTTATTTAGTTATTTAACTAAATATTTGACATTTTGCTATTATCACTGACATTTGGGAAATCATATATCTACGATCAAAATCAAGAGGATCAAAGGCAAATCAGATTTCAAAATCATAATCTAAATCAGAAGAATGTTAGGTAAAAATGCTTAATTATCATTAATATCAATGTCCTATGCGGATTAGTATGTGGTGGGACGTCGTCTGGGCGGGGTTGTAGCCTTGACCCAGGGGTATGCCCTATATATAAGCATACCGATCTGGATGATACAGTTGACGTTAATGAGGTTAGGGTCTTTACCGAAAGAGGTTTTCAAATCATTTTCATATCATAAAACTATATGAACTCACCAACCATGTGTTGACTTGATTTTTGCATGACTTCTCAGGTGACGAACAGGTCAACTAAGGAGTTATTCCTTTTGGACTAGGACTTCAGATAGAAGGCTTAGCATTTTGGACCTGCATACTTTTGAAGACATCATTATACAAATTTATTTTGTATATCTTGTGTAAATACAAGATAGAAATTTATGATGTTGATGGTAGATTTACATTGTTAAATTATAAACAATACTGATGTAATTTAACTTTGTAATTCTATTATATTTAGCATTTCTCATTTATATCATGTGCAATGTAAACAATCTGATCATCACGATTATCACTCACGATATCGCGCCCCGGGAACCTTCCGCCCGACGGGACAACCGATCCTATCCCGCCGGCTCGGGGTGTGACAGGATGCCACGAGGGATGTGTAGATTGTTCATAAGCTCGTGGGCATCTAAATAAATCATCACATATCAATTAATCAACCAAATTAATTTCACAAAAATCATGTTTATCATGAGCTAGTTACATCAATTACACAAAAGATTTAGCTAAACTAACTAAACTCTATTCTACAGAATTTCAGTTATTCTAGCTAAGTCCAAGAATCCTATGTGATGATGTCCAAGAGATGTAGAGTTATCCTGCTCTACCTACTTCTCCTCTTTCCCTGAAACATGTAGAAAATCAAGTGTCAACTACGAACTAGTTGGTGAGAAATCATAAGTTTTTATGTATTAAAAAATGTTTATAAAATGTTTATGAAAGTTTATGAATGGGTTTATAAAAGTTTATAATTTCCTAAGAGAATATCCACATGTGCACCTGCGTAATAATCCAACACTGCCAATATCCAACAAACACAACATTCAAACATTCCAAGTAATCACATACACAATAATCACAAATAATTATCCACATTAATTCATCCAATCACATCAATTCAATAATCATCAATCAACATAATCATATCAATATAAGTTACTGCGGAGGACCTCAGTCAACTCAATCAACGGCGGAATCATCGCGGAGGACCTCAGTCAACTCAACCAACGATATTCCTATAAGTGTCTTCGTGCACTGCGGAGGACTGCAACCAACTCAACCAACAGTGGAATCACTAAGGAGGACGGTAGTCAACTCACCAACAGTAATTCAATCATCGCAGAGGACCTAAGTCAACTCAACCAACAATGACTCACGGATAAATAATAATAATTAATCTCAATCCATAATCAAAATAATCCATTAATATGAATATCACATTGATAATCCAGGTGTCACCCATGTGTTATCAAAATAATATTTAAATTGGTATACATGCTCCACCTCCAAATTTAAAAACAAACCGGTTTTAAAAGGAGGTTATGAGAACTCACCTGAGTCTTTAGAATCAGTGTTCTTGTAGTATGCGCGCTCATGTAAGAGAATCAACAATGACTCAACAACCTGAATTTAATATGCGTTCGGGTTTATAAGTATATGCGTTTCATTTCAATTGATTATCCATACGTGTTTTCTTCAAATTATTATTTGTGTCATTGACTTAGTTATTTCATCTGAGTTAGAGTGTTTCAACCAATATTTTATAATTAGTCAACACTAATTTATAACTTAAACTTGTTATTTCTTTTGTCATAACTTAAAGATAAACAAGTCTCGAGATTCTATGTATACACTTATAAGTATGTACATGTAAAGTAATAGCTCAACTCATACGCACACTTATACCTACATGCATGATTTGATTCAAACGACCACCATTATTTAAGTTATGTTACTCCCCTTTAGTTTTGAGAAAATTGTATTTGGTTATTCACCCATAATGTTAAATTTTACTCATTAAGTTCAACATTTACATAACTCCATAATTACTAAAGAACTTAAATTTGAAATAGAAAAAGGTGGTGGTTGTTGTCATTCCTAATGCATGCATGAACAGATATAACCATCATAATCTTTAATTTTCCCTTGATCATAGTTCAACATTTTCGGTTTTGTTAAACATGGTTCCAACGAACCTTTTGCTTGGATATCCTCTAGGTTCGGCTAACAATATAGGTTCGTGGGGTTAGCTTCGTCTGAATCAAAAGGAGGTTCGGCCAAGCTCAAGAGTTTGTGTGGCAGCATGGTTCGTTGGACATAGGTTCGTCCCACCTAAGAAGGTTCGTGGTTATTAGGGTTCGTGAGCTAGGTTCGCATGGGCTAGAGTTTCGCCCCTTAGAAGGTTCGGTTGAATGAGAATAGGTTCGGCTGAGCATGGTGCAAGGTTTGCCCCGTGGGTTCGCTGCTGGGAGGTTCGCCTAGACCCACTCAGGTTCGTGTGGTGCAGGTTCGTGGCGTGGGTTTGGCTCCACTCCTGTTCAGCAGTACCAGGTTCGTCGGGGTAGGTTCCACCCTCCCAAGTTCGGCCATGCATTATGTGTCGCAAACCTGTAACATCTTCAGCCCAAAATCCCCCATTTCCTACGGATTCAAGACCATCCATGGCCCCCATACACCCACCCATATGCGTTTTAGGGTTTTCAAGATATACAAGTCCTTAAAAATGAAGGATAACAACCGGTTGTGTTTAGGTGACAAAACAAAATTAAAACTCGTGATTTACCTCTGGATGTTGGCCAAACTGCGAGTTTCTTCGTGGGTTTGTGTTCTCCTTGATCACACGAACGCGTAGGCGCCAAGATCTTAAATATCCGTTGAGAGATGAGTGAGTTCTCTTAGAGAGAAGTTAAAGAGAGAGAAGATGGACGAATTTTGTTGGTTTAGAGAGAGAGAGAGAGTAAAAGATGGAAAGTTAGAAAGAAGAAAGAGATCTTCTTTCTTAAGGCGCGTATCATCAACCCGTGCTCGGTCTCGTTGTTATCGCGATAAAATTTATAAAGTGTTCGGTTTTCCTCGTAAATTATATTTAAAATAAAACCCGTTTAAATATTTATGTTTTATAATGAAAAAACGTTTTTAATTAGATCATTTCGTAAAAGCGATTCAGTTTTATCTCGTTAATTAATTTGTTTAAATAAAACGATTTATTCGAATTTGTTTTAGATTGTGATTCCTAATAAATGTCATTAATCTGTTATTCTTATTTTAATATTGTTGGATAAAATTTCGTTATCTCGTCGAAACGCGTTACTCACGTACGTATTCGTAAAGATCGTCACCTTTGAGAATCCAACGCTCGTAACGTATTTTGATTCGATTTATGATCTCTGGAATATCGTTCCAGAATGTTATTGTTAGTAATTATATTCGTGTGAATCGTCACCCACGCGAATACATTATTACGTTAATATTTCTGAAATAACATTCGCGTCAAATTAATAATCGTAACCTCACCATCGCGTAATTATTTCCAATATCCCTTTCATTTTTTTATTATCTTTATATTATAAATTCCCAATCCAAATCTCACTAAACCATATCACTGACACATCCGTGATAGACCGAAATATGCATATGTATAGGCCATATGTAGGGGTTAGTCGCAACTGCCCCAGCCCCCGTCCCACCGCTATTTCGATAAACCATGACCATGTGTCCTTGACTATGTTTAGTAACCAAACCATGACACACTTCCTAATTCCTTCCATTCCAAAACCACAGTTCATATTGTCTGACATATAAATGCAATAAACTCTCTGGTTCTATTTAGTTATGTTTCAACTAAACTTCCCATGGTTTATGCATATAATAATATGTTCCCAATATGTATACCAATATCAGTAATAACATCCAATAATGTATCATCATTAATAATAATCATATCAGGTCGTAACAGTACAATTAAACCTGTACGGACAACCCGAAATACAGTGATGTTACAGTCTCCCCTTGTTAAGGGAATTTCGTCCCGAAATTCAACTTGGAGTGACCGTAGTGAATAAATGTGGGTACTTAAGCTTCATCTGATCTTCCCGTTCCCAGGTGAATTCCGGACCACGCTTCGACTCCCAACGTACTTTGACAATTGGAATTCTACTGCGTTTGAGCTTTTTAACCTCACGATCCATTATCTCCACTGGTTTTTCAACAAAGTGCATGGTATCATCGATGCGAATTTCATCGAGTGGTACCTGAAGATCTTGACCAGCTAAGCACTTTCTTAAATTGGACACGTGAAACGTTGGGTGTACATTGCTAAGTTCAGGAGGAAGTTCTAACTTGTAGGCAACCTTCCCGATCCGTTCAAGGATCTTAAAAGGGCCAACATAACGTGGAGCAAGTTTACCCTTCTTCCCGAATCATGCCACTCCTTTCCAGGGCAATACCTTAAGTAATACCATATCGTCAACTTCAAACTCTAAAGGTTTCATTCGTTTATCCGCGTAACTCTTCTGTCGACTGCAAGCAGCTAGCAGATTGTCGCGAATTTGGCGGATCTTGTCAGTCGTTTCTTGAATAATCTCGGGACCAGTGATCTGGGATTCGCCGACCTCGGTTCAACAAATAGGTGACCGCCATTTTCTGTCATAAAGAGCTTCAAACGGCGCCATACCAATGCTCGTGTGATAACTGTTATTATACGAGAACTCGACTAATGGTAGATGGCTATCCCAGTTGCCACCGAAATCGATGACACAAGCTCTCAACATATCTTCAAGTGTCTGAATTGTTCGCTCCGTCTGTCCATCCGTTTGAGGATGATAAGCAGTGCTAAGATCCAATCTTGTTCCAAAATGTAACACCCTGACCGACGGCGGAAACATCGGGGCGTCACGAAGTGTAGATTGTTCTTAGCACAAGGTATAAAGTTGTAGATAATTCAAACATATAAACTCAAACATTTATTACATCGCTTCAAATTCTCAAACCCTAATTGTTACATCATTTCAATTCTAATACATTAAATACAAATTAAATGTAAACTAATCCAAGCTCGATAATATAGCTAACTTGTCATTTCCACCTGAAACATGTTTAAAAATCAAGTGTCAACTACGAATAGTTGGTGAGTTTCATAGGTTTGTACACTCACATAAAAATATGTTTACAAAAATGTTATAAATGATGTCATATGTGAACACAAAGCATAATGAACATAGTTGAACTGAACTAGCAAGTAAAGCAGATCAACTGATGTTAACAAATGAAGTTCGACCAATGTTTAGCACTACGAACAATGCTCAAAGCTAGCAAACTATCACCACGGGCTTCCCCAAGAGGGTAAATCAAACACTGGTGGGATGGTCAGTCCAATAGATCTATCATAGTCACTAAACGTGTGTGATTAATGCCTATCCTCAACTAAAGTTCACAAACTATAAAGACATTAGCTAAGTTCTCATGAAAATGTTTAAAAGTTAAGATAAGTTCAATGATTACATGTTTCACCCCAAAAGTTCAAAACAAGTAAAAGAGGGGCTATGAAGACTCACCTTGTTATGTGAGGTAGTCTTTGCAATAGTTGTTCAAGTATAGTTCAACAATATCCAACACCAGTTCAATATTCACCTAAATCATCCAATAGACATATGTTAACATAACTATGTCTTTCTATAGGTTTATCTAAGTTCTAAAAGGATCAACGGGTTCGATTTGTTTTGAATAAACACAACTATATATGTTATGATTTAAATGAAAATAGTAATGGTGTTTTAAATTACAAATGTTAATATAAAGTATTTTTTTTTTAAATTTAGAATGTAATTATTGTGTCTTTAAACAAAATTATCAAAATTCTTGTTTTCACTAAATATTAAATAACTAGTTAAAATAATTTTATCAATAATTTTTTTTTTTGATTTATTATTTTCTCATGAAATATAAGAAAATAAGTTATAAAAATAAAATGTTCTAAAAATTTCTTTGTATGACGACTTATATAAAATTGCAATTCTTTCATAACATAAGTTCATAAAATAACTCACATATTATGACTTAAAACATTTGTAAATGTTATGTTAATATAAAAAAATTATCTAAAATCTTTAAGGTACTTAAATAATTAATTAAATGAATAATTTATAAAACAAATAATTATTTTTTTCTAAAAAAAGCTATGTGAATATAACTTGTATTTATAAAGTTTATAAGATGTAAAAGAAAAATATATGTTTTATTTTATTTATTTATTTTATTTTTATAAAATGTATAAAGCTTTTAAATAAATTCTAAATATTTATTCACTTGACGTAATCATTTATTAATATATACATTCATATTATTTATTTTATGTGTCTTTCTTATTAAAATGTTAATATTTTAATAAAATTAACTTTCTGTAAAAACAGGAATAATAAAATAAAAGAAAATGAATATTCAGGTTAAAATGTAAAAATGTTGGGTCAAAACCGGTTAACCCGGAAAGAACCAGGCTCGAACCGGCGACCACGAGACTCAAACCCAACGCTATAACCAGTTGATCTAGACCGTAGTTTGCGAAAGTATTTGATTTTAATTGCTTTTGACATGACCTGAATTCTAATCCTCCCAATTCAGTTCATAATTTTCGAAACCCTAATCCAAGAATCACCAATTCCTTTCGTTTGTGATCCCGATTGATGGGGAAATCATGGGGTAAATGTTCTAGATGGAAAAACGATTCGAATGAGGTATAGAAAGTGTACCTCGAGTTTAGTTTGAACTGGTTTCAAGTTGTCGAACAGAAGGTGAACGAGCCGCGACTTCAAGGTCTTGTTTCTTGATTGTTTTGAGTCGTGAGTCTGTGTTTGTGTTCACAGAAAGTTTCGTGAGGTCGAAAGGTTTGTTTTGGTCCAATCAATTGAGTTTTTATACACCTTTTGCTCGAATTTGAATTCACGGTCGAGGCTCTATGTTTGGAAGTGATTTCTATGCGTTTAAGGTGATTAATAGGTTAAATTGATGATTTCAATCACTTGCCATATTCGTATACATTCTAAAATTAGTTTTTCTTAGCTGTGATCGGCTGTATTCGCTTGGATTTGTAGACCGGGTCGCGAAGAAGGGCTTTGGGTCGGGTTTGGATGTTTAAACGGGTGAAGGAGATTTAGAACTTTGAGGGATTTACAGTTTTAGTCCCTCTAGGTTTCCCTTTTAGTGATAGTTTTGAATTTGTCACCTTTCACCCTTCAACTTTATTAAAACATTGTTTTTAAATTGTTATAATTTGGTTTAATTTATTTAAATTTTATATATAATTAATATAACTAAATTAGTTATATATATATATACATATATTTTATTTGTGATGTTTTAAATTTTATATAATTAAACGAAGTTATTTTGCAATATTTAATTAAAGTTTAAATTAGTATTGGAAATTTTATAGATGTTTTATTTATTTAATTAAATGTTTTGTGATTCAACTTTTATAGTAAAAATTTATTTATTTGCTTAAATTATCTATTTGCAAATAAGTTTTAAATCTTATAAAACTTTAAAAATATGCTTTTGCTTTTATTTTCTTAACTTGTATAATTTTAAATAATTATCCAAACCTAAATACATACATTGATATCTATATTAAGGTATGTTTAAATTGTTTCTCATATATATATATATATATATATATATATATATATATATATATATATATATATATATATATGGCAAGGTATAAAAAATAACCCTCATCTTTTGCTACAACTACATAACCCATTTCAACCAATCATAAACTTACACATAAGCATTTCATTAAAATATTAAAAAGGGCATCATAGTCATTTTACCCCTTATAAGTTTTCCCCCCTTCTTTTTTAAACATTAATAACTTTTTTATAATATATTATTTTTTAAAAAAAATTGCACCAATATATTCGTCTCATTTTTCTCTTTAATTCCGTTATAGTCTCGACTATTTTTTTTTATTTTTTTTACTTTTTTTAAATGTCCTATATTACATCATTGTAACGAGCTTAAATATAACAAATTTATTTGAAATTTTTTTAAAAATGATAAATTACAGTGATGTAATTTACATTGACGTCATTTATCGTGATGTAATTTACATTGACGTAAAATTCGGTTTCGGTTTTTTTCGGTGAATTTGGTTTAAATTACAGTGATGTAATTTACATTGACAACAAATTAGTTTAAATTTTTTTCGAACAATGATAAATTACATCACTATAATTATCATTGTGAAAGAAAAAAAATCAAAATAATGTGTTCTATTACATCACTGTAATTTATCATTGTAATTATTATTGTTAGAGAAAAAAAAAATAATGTGTTACGTCACCGTTAATTATGTCATTGTAAATTACTTCATTTTGTGTTACATTACTTCATTTTTTGTTACATTACTGTAATTTACCATTGTTAGAAAAAATTTTAATTAATTTGCTATCTTTAAGCTCGTTACAATGATGTAAATACATGACATCAAAAAAATAAAAAAAAAAACTAATCGAGACTATAACGAAATTAAAGAGAAAAATGAGACGAGTATAATGGTGCAATTTTTTTAAAAAAATAATATAGTATAAAAAAGTTATGAATGTTTAAAAAAAAGGGGTAAACTTTACTTAAATATCAAATGTCTTAAATGCCCTTTATATTAAAAAAAAGAAAAAAAAGTAATCTGACACGTGTCATGATCCTATACACTTACCTTTTTAAAGTAACTATTGGATGATGGTTAATGGGTTGTAGCAAAAGATGAGGGTTATCAAAAATTCCATCCCCTATATATATATATATATATGTATATATGTATATGTATGTGCAAACTAATGAATTTCAAATGACGTCATAACTTATTTATAATTGTTTAGAAATGTTTTAAATTGTTTATTATAAATTACAGGGATGTTATCGTAAATTATATTTAAAATAAAACCCGTTTAACTATTTCTGTTTTATAATGATAAAACGTTTTTAATTAGATCATTTCGTAAAAGCGATTCAGTTTTATCTCGTTAATTAATTTGTTTAAATAAAACGATTTATTCGAATTTGTTTTAGATTGTGATTCCTAATAAACATCATTAATCTTTTATTCTTATTTTAATATCGCTTGATATAATTTCGTTATCTCGTCGAAACGCGTTACTCACGTACGTATTCGTAAAGATCGTCACCTTTGCGAATTTGACGCTCGTACCGTATTTCGATTCGATTTACGATCTCTAGAATATCGTTTCTGAATATTATTGTTAATAATTATATTCGTGTGAATCGTCACCCACGCGAATACATTATTACGTTAATATTTCTGAAATAACATTCGCGTCAAATTAATAATCGTAACCTCACCATCGCATAATTATTTCCATTATCGCTTTCATTGTTTTATTACCTAGTAACGAAAGAACAATAGTTAATGATAGTGAAATCTGAGAAAAGATATGATTATAGAAGTGTCCAGGAATAACATGTATGAAAAATTGAAAAGTGAGCACAATCATTACAACTGTAATGATCATAACATTTGTATATGATAATGAATGTCAGAACGAACTAACCGTAAGAATACAATTGAAAGTAATTAGAATGAACACTTAAAAAAATAACCGTATGGTTAGCAGATTTTCATTTGAGAACAATGGTAATATTGTGCACAGACTCATCGGCCTAATATATCAAATTGTGAATTGTGTGTGGGCACACACCATCACTCTCCAAAACAAAACAATTACCATAAGACCAGTCCATAGGCCTCCTTAAAATAGCACTCCTTAATTTCCCGAACATGGAGACGTGGTGAAACAGTACACCATTACAGAAAGTGCCACGCCAGTGATGCCCCAATGATGCGTTGGTATAATCACCGATTGGAGGCTAGCTCGGGCATCAGATTCGAAATAATTTACAAAGACAAGATAATCAAGTATCTAAACAAAGGTCGTATGAAATATTCTCGAAAGTTAATGTATTGGAACATACGATAATGAACACAAATTAATAACTATATCACATGAATAACATGCCACACCCCGACTGATGGAAGAATAATTCTGGGCATGAGCTTGATTGTTCATTAGCTCATGATGCTATTATAATATTTCAATATTTAATGCATCATCATTAATCAACACAAAAAAACATTCAATAAACTCAAATAATTCCATTACTATATTCGAAACCAAACAATTACAATTTGAAATTCAGAACATTGTTTAAATATTAAACTAGGTCATCTAAAGCCCTAGCCTAAGTCTTCACCATCTTCACCTAACCTATTACACATGTAAAATATATTTTTGTCAACTATTTGCATGGTTAGTGAGCAAACATACAATATTTAATTGTGACAACCATTACTTGTTCGGCAGGAACTGTACAGTAGATAGATGTATGGAACTTATTTGTAATGCTTATATGTGAATCCAATGCTAAACATTTTAGAAACAGTTTGAGAAATTGTAATCCCTAGGGTTTCGATCAAAATTCAAACATTGTAATTGTGTTCAATTTGTAATAAATAATAGCTTTGGATGTTCTTTGAAATACTTGAATTCATAAACTTATATATTTGTATATATAAAGATCTAATTCATTAATAATGTAATACTGATAATAATAATAACACAAGACGAAATCTAAGCTTTTATAAGGTCATTTTATAAAAATTTATAATTCCTTTAAAGCTTAAAAAGTTATAATAGGTTTGAATAAAATGATAACATTTTATTAGTAAATAACCTATTATTAAAGTTACAAATATTACATATATATATAATATAACACAATAAAAATAATAACCATAATGAATGATAATAATAGTAGTAGTAGTAGTAGTAATAATAATAATAATAATAATAATAATAATAATAATAATAATAAAAATAATAATAATAAGAATAATAAGATTTTGTTTAAAGAAGCAAGTATTTATAATTATAAAACTTTTATAAAAAATGTGTTTAACATAAAATAATAAAAAACCCTAATCAGGAAGGACTGAAAGTGTAAAACTCAATAAAACAGTTTGTGAGTGAAACAAAGTTAAGAACAAAAGTGACAACATCCGAAAAGATCAAGGGTTGGGTATGTAAAAATTCAATTTTTTTCCTCCTCTCCACTGTTCCTGCGTTTGAACCACTAGCAGCCCGATTTCTTCCCAAGATTCGCATTAGCGCTTTTCAGAAGTCAAAAAATAGATGATTGATCAATCATCGCTTCATCGGGATCCTAACAAGCTAACTAATTCCTGATTTAACAGGGAAATTGCGCGTTAATATCAAGCAAGAACAGCTTAGCAAAAACATAAATGATAATCGGGTAAATTGAAACGAATAAACAAAATTGGTCATACACACTAATGGGCAATCGCACTCTGAAGCAAATGAAAGTACAAACTCTTTCCGACACCTTCTTAAATTGTGTATTTGATTCAAGCTTGAAGACGAACTGTTCGTCGTTCGAAACCATTCAATTCAACATTAAAACATGTAACAAACTAACCCATGTTAATCGTAGTAAGCCTAAAAACAATAGCCCTATACTCGATCAGACTCACATACAACAAAACTTGTGGATTCGATCGAGCTAGGAATTAAGGCTCATAACCTATTTAGATGAAGTTGGGGGAAACTCAAGTTTCCTTGTTTTATTCAACTCAAATGACATTACATCGATATCAGATAATAATTACTGATAAATGCTTGAGAAAAGCGGCTGAGGTTGTGGGTTCTAGGCGGCCCTGAGCCGGTTTTTGTCCCTATTATATATTTTGACCTTTTAACCCATTCCATAAATCCTAAAAATATTTTTTTTACAATCTTCAAATTATTTACTTTACTATTATTAATTTTTATTATTTAAGTAATAATAATCAATATTATATTTATATTAAAAATAATTTCAAAAGCAAGAAATTCTAGAAATATTAATAGTAAGTATCTTATATATTTTTTGTAAAAATCATAATATATAATTGTTGATAAAAAAAGAAAAAGAAATTTCTTTTACAAAGTTTTCATATTTTGGAAATAAAACTAATTATTTAAATAAATTATGGTATTAAACAAAATTCTAAATTGAATAGCTTAAATTTAAAATACTAAAAGGATTATGAAACCTAGAATAATTCTATATAATGTTATATAATGACTTGTACTATATTTAATTATTTAAACAAAACTATTGTTAACAAAAAACATTTATCCTTATTTTTTTTTTACACAATCACATTTATAATTAAAAAATAAAAAGTTGGAAGTATTATATAATAATATTCTAATACTGATTAATTAACAACATTCTATGGAATTATTTATTTACATATATAAATAAATATTACAAATATATCATTCGAACTTAGATATGTTCTTAGAAAATCCGTAGATGCCATAGCAATAGTGCACGGAAACTTGAACTTGAGGAATACTTAGCTTATTAAGTTTTCGTATAATTTTAGGTTGAGGTGTGCTACTTTCATTCATCCATTTTTAATTGAAAGATCTTGGATTTAGATAAGCAATCAAGTGAGTTTCTTCCCACTCCCTTTTACATTTTTGTTTTTGGGATGTTGCACATGTATTATTCAAACTTTATTCATTCTATTATTCATTCAATCTATGATGCAAGCCTTAGACCTAGTTAGCTTTATGTGTTAGATGCTAAGCTTATACAATGCGTTGATTCTATGTCTGTTGCAAGTCAAGCAAGCTAGTACCTAGTAGCCTAAGATGTGTTAGATATCATCTTCGCATTGGCTTTTATCATTGTGTGAAAAAAGTGTAAGTACACCTAGCAAACTTGTTGAATTATAATTGCTAATTTATAGTATGACCATACTTGAATGAACATGTTGTAAGAATATTTGTTTGGACACAAGCTATGGTTATTCATTCATTCATTCATTCATTCAATCTATTCAAACTTGTATACATGCTATGCTTAAATATGTATTCTTGTTAGGCTATAGTTTGCATCCTTTTTATACATATTATTTAAACTTAGTGTGTGAACTCACCAACTATGCAAATAGTTGACAAACTCTATTTTACATGTGTAACAGGATAAAGAAGCAAGATGAAGACTTGGGATAGGATTAAAGACCTAGTTTAATTCTTAAACAATGTATAGAATTTCTATTGTAATACGTTCTGTGACACCAGGAAAGTTTAGGTAAATTGAAACCTTTACGCTCCTGTAATTCACATTCATACTTGTTGCATTTCATTTAATTATGTTTAATGAGATGAGCTAAACACAAACAACTGCGAAACGATAGTTCGAGAAACTATCGAATCGTGCATTGCACAGTGGTTTAGGAAACCAAGTGTCGCAAACACAAACGCAAAACAATAATTTGAGGAATTATTGAATTGTGCATTACATGTTTATTAGGTTTAATCAAGCATGCAAAACAATTCGTAAAGACAAACACAAAAAACCACTGATAATTCAGGGAATTATCGAAACACACATGAGTCTCAGGAACGTTGGTGAAAAAACAATAAACAACACACTGAATCTTCACCATCTTGAGCTCTTGCAGCTCATCCTTAGTAGATCTTGGCTCCTAAGGTAGTTTCTATGATTCCTCTATGCTTAGTTCGTACATGCAAAGTGTAAAAACAGGCATGCAAGTGTGTTTGAACACATGAAACTCCTTGTTGCTCACATGCACAAATTTGTTGGTGTTCCTGTGTGATTTTAATGTATTTTTACTGAGATTGATGTTAGAGATCATCTAGGATTGGGTATTGTTGATTTGATGATGATTTTGAAAGACTTGCCATAAAAGGAAACTTTTATGTTTCATGTTGTAGATTTGTAATGATCAAGACATGTTAGACATGTTATACGGTGTCAAATGTGTATTGAAGTGTTTAGAAACACATTTGGATAGTTGGATTTGTGAAAATATGGTTTTATGGCAAACTTACTATTTTTAGAAACATTTGTAAAATCAAAAGAGGGATTTTATGTTTCAACATGATTTGATGAATATGAACTATTAAAATATGTTTAAAAATGATTTTTAACATATTTGGAACCTTGATTTTGTGCAAACGAATCTTTAAACGGGTACTTACTATTTAAGGAAACTTTATTTGGGCGAAAGGAAATAAATGGTAATTTATGCACAAATGATGTATTTCAAATGTTTAAATATGTTTTTACAAATATACTAGAGTCATTAGTTTTATGAAATGGGATTCCATAACTACACTTTCTAAAAATAGAAAATTTCTAAATATAGAATGTTTCCTAAAGTAGAAACTTACCAAAAATGGAAACATTTACGATTTCATAACATGACTTATATGAAAGTGTTACGAGTACAGTCGTAGGATGCATGTTGATGTTCTATTTACATACGACACATAAACGAACTAAACATAATAAACGTGTCACCAACGATTCTAGAGTCAACACAAGTCAACACACAAACACTCGGTTGAGCACACCGACACTTTGAGTTGTATGGGATACAACACACCACATAACACATACTCATGACCTATATGATTATAGGTGCTCACTAGCAGGTTGCTAGCACTCGCAGTAGCGAACACATAACCGGAACTGCTTTATCAGGTGAGTTCACGACCCCTTTTTATCTTTTCTACCTTTGGGGGAGAAAACATTGCATGATAAACTGTTTTGAAAACAACAAACATATTTGGTAACATATGGACATGCTATATCACTAAATGTATATGTGTGGCACACATCATAACTCAAAGTCCTCACAAACACACCTCTGACCGTTAGTAGCGCGGAGCGCCTAGCGTGGTAATCTTGAATAGTATTATTTGGCCTGACAAGCCCCACCCATCGCGCCTGGGAGGCCAACCAGTCTGGAGTTCGGAATGGTGCAATATTGACCAATACATTTGCCATTGTCTTGTGTGATGGACATGGTGGGAAGCACACAGTGAGCTTCGGTTTCGAACCCACATATAATATAACAGTATTGACTAGCTATCAATCGGTATTGCATTGTAATGATATGTAATCCAACAACACTTACTTTAAACATTTGATGTTTACTGCTTATGAAAACCTGTGCTCTCACCAACCTTTGTGTTAACATTTTACTCGCATGGTTTTTCAGGTAACTAAGGCACGCACACATGGTTTTGGATGCTAGGATGGAGTCGCATGCATCTACTGTAGTGTCTTAGTCTATTGAACGTTTAACATTTGTTTAGATATTTATTATTGAACAACTTAAACACTTCCGCAACTATTACAATGTACTGACTTGAAAACTGTTTAAACTTAAGCTTTCGCAACTTATGAAATCAAAACTGATTTTGATAACTTATACATTAAATTTTCGTCCCAGTTATTGGATGTACTAACTAGACATGTAGTTCTCGCAACTGTGACCGGAGACTGCGATCATGCAGAGACCCTGATGGACCGGTCTCACGTCACGCCCTCAGAAAAGCCGGGAAGGCCAGGGTGTGACAGATTGGTATTACTGCGTATTAGATTTGCATTTAGTGAACTTAGTCTATAACATTGGTCTCCGCACACATAGTGTTTGTAATTATAGTACTAGCATACATGATCATTTACTACTTGCATACATTGTCGTATATACGCTTATTACGCACATTATAGATATGGCAACACCATCATCATCGCATATGTTTGCACACGACGAGGAGGAGCCGATAGCTCCAGCATTACCCGCATCAACGCTACCGGTGGCCATAGAGTCACCTGACTAGCATCCCCTACCATTGGTAGGGAGCGAGACGGACAATCCTGTGGAGGATTTTGAGTAGGATTCTGAGGATGACCCCAATGAAGATTGTGAGGAGGATCCAAATGAGGACCCTGACGAGGATCTTGAGGAATATCCCGATGAGGACCCCGTGGAGGAGTCACCCGACAATGCATCACCCATACTATACCCACCCGAGCCTAAGAGGTAGTGTCTGGAGTCGGATGTTGTCGACAGATTGACTCGAGACCTGGCCTGGGCAGATGACCAAATTGAGTGTCTCACAGAGGAGTTGAGATATACAAACACTTGACACACAGAGCTCTGTAGCGTAGTCAACACGATGGATCGGGATATGACCCAGTTAATTGCACTATTTTGGGCAGCCGAAGACCAAGCTTCCATCGCTTAAGCTAGACTCGAAGAGCTAGAGGACAGGGTTGTCAACCCAGTCCCAGAAGAGGCTGACGCTGAGGAAGAGAAACCAGCAGAGGATGTTGTTTCTGACTCCAGCATTGACAATGCATTTGATTGACTCAGCATATAGCTAATAGGGACGGGTTGTGTCTCTGTACTAAATACTGGGAATCTTAATGTTTTGATATTAAATGAATTGTAACCAGTACAACTTGTTATATATCAAGACTATTATCTACTATTGAAAATCTTGTCTATGCCAATTAATACATGTTTCCTTTACGTACCAACCACACACACTAACTTAATCCTTGGAAACACTCTAACGCTTATTCTCTATATGAAGATCATGGCTGGATGACGTGAAGGACGATGAAATGCGGGAGGACGTGGGAACATCAATTTGACTGCAGCTGAACTCAACACACTCATCAACGAACGAGTTGAGGAGGCGCTTGCTGCACGGGAGACTGCCCGTAATCAAAACCAACCGAACCATGGTGACGAATTTCATTTCACATTCACCTTGCACAATAATCACTTGTTTCCATTTCAACGTGTTTATCGAATACTGAATCAAATTCTTTCCTTACATATCTCAGGAGCAAATCTTAACCCATCTCTCTGTACATTCAAAACAGTTCTGGATTGCAAACTCAACTCATTCAACGGTACTGAGGGTGCCGTCGGACTATTACGCTGGATGGAAAAGGCGGAATCGGCCTTTGCCATGAGCAACTGCTGGAACAATGATCGAGTAAAGTTCGCTGCCGAAACTCTTGAGGGAGCTGCCCTCACTTGGTGGAATGCTAATGTCCAGAACTTAGGGTTGGATGCAGCCAATGCCCTACCTTGGGAGGATTTCAAAAGAATAATGAATCATGAATATTGTGTTTGCAGTGAAGTGGAGAAGCTGGAAACTGAATTCTGGAACCACAAGATGGTTGGTTCCGAGATCGAGGCATGCACTACTCGATCGTAGGAGCTGGCACACCTGTGCCCGGAGATGGTGACACCTTCCTACAAACATATTGAGAATTACATCGAGGGGCCGCCCCCTCAAATCCAGGGAATGGTACTCTCTGCTGACCCCATTACTTTGCAACAGGCGGTACTATTAGCCCACAAGCTCACCGATTCAGTAGTTGCACAAGGATTTTTACCACCCCGTGGCACAGTATCCAAACTTGTTGATAACAAACGCAAATGGGATAGCACCCTTAGCAAAGCTTCCACCCTTCAGCCACCACCATAGCAACGAAAGTTTGGATCACCCTAAGCTTACACTCCACCCATCCCAACCACTCAGAACTCAGGAGCCTATGCAGGAAAATATCCCAAGTGCAACAAATGCAACTCCCATCATGCCTTGGGACAATGTGGCTCTATCCGATGCCAGCGATGTGGCAAATGAGGACATATGGCCAAGGATTGCAGAGGTGAAATACTGGAAAAAACCCCACAGCCACAACAACAACAACAACATGAGGCACCAAAGGCTGCTTTGAATGTCGGAAACCTAGGCATTTCAAGAAGGAATGCCCACATCTGAAGAACAACAATCAACCAAAAAACAATGGGAAGAACAATGGTTCGAATGGACGAGCCTTCATGATCGGGGCAAAGGAGGCCAGAAGAGATCCCAACCTTGCAACAGGTACGTACCTCCTAAATGATAATTACGCTTCTGTATTGTTTGATACTGGAGCTGAGAAAAGCTTTATATCTAAGGATTTTAGTGAGATACTTGCCATAACCCCAACACACTTAGAGGTTAAATACATTGTAGAGCTAGCTGATGGTAAATTGATTGTAAGTAAGCACGTTCTGAAATAATGCACTTTAGAGCTAGCAAACCATAAGTTTAGGATTGATCTTATTCTAGTCACACGGCAATTTTGATGTCCTAGTGGGCATGGATTGGTTTTCTGAATACCAAGCTTAAATAGTTTGGCACGATAAGATTGTGCGCATACCTCTCCCTAGTGGAAAAACCTTAAACATCAATGGCGAAAGGAGTGATACTCCTCTGAACAACATCTCGTGCATGAAAGATCACAAATGCCTACGAAAGGGATACACAACCATACTGGCGCTTATCACCGATAAGACAGAAATAGAGAAGAAACTAGAAGACATCCCAGCTGTATGCGACTATCAGACGTATTCCCAGAGGATCTACCAGGACTACCACCACCTTGACAAGTGGAGTTCCGCACAGACTTCGTGCCGAGAGCAACATCTATCGCACGAGTACCCTATCGACTTGCACCTTCAGAGATGCAGGAACTGTCCAATCAACTACAAGAGCTATTGGACAAGGGTTTCATTAGACCAAGCTTCTCACCATGGGGAACTCCTGTCTTGTTCGTGAGGAAGAAGGATGGTACGTTCCGTATGTGCATCGACTACCATGAATTGAACCAAGTGACTGTCAAGAACCGTTACCCCTTACCTCGCATTGATGATCTGTTCGATCAACTTCAAGGATCAAGTTATTACTCCATGATCGATTTGCGGTCTGGGTACCATCATTTGAGGATTCAAGAAGAAGATACCCAAAGACAGCTTTCCACACTCGGTATGGCCATTACGAGTTTTTGGTCATGCCATTTGGGCTGACTAATGCACCTGCAATATTCATGGACCTCATGAATAGAGTGTGCAAACCCTATCTCGATAAGTTTATGATTGTCTTCATAGATGATATCCTTATCTACACTAAAAGCCAAGAGGAACACAAAGAGCATCTTCGTTTGGCTCTTGAACTCCTATGACAGGAGAAGCTGTATGCTAAGCTCTCCAGATGTGATTTCTGGATCCGAGAAGTCCAATTTTTTGGACATGTTGTTAATGAACAAGGAATACACATGGATAAATCCAAGATAGAGGCTATCAAGAACTGGGAAGCACTGAAAACCCAACTAAGGTGCGAAATTCCTAGGCTTGGCAAGCTATTATCGACGATTTATCGAAGGATTTTCCTAGATAGCCCAACCACTCACAGCTCTCACGCACAAGGATAAGAAGTATCTCTTGACTGATAAGAAAGAAGCTGAATTCCAACTTCTCAAGTAGAAGCTCTATAGTGCACATAATTTATCTCTTCCTGATGGAATGGACGATTTTGTAGTATACTGCGATGCCTTGACACAAGGACTCGGCTGCGTGCTGATGCAACGAGAAAAGGTGATTGCATATGCTTCTCGACAACTAAAAGTCCACTAGAAGAATTACACCACCCATGACTTGGAACTTGGAGCTGCAGTATTCGCACTCAAAATCTGGAGACACTACTTGTATGGTACGAAGTGTACTATATACACTGATCACAAGAGTCTCCAACACATATTCGAGCAGAAGGAACGGAACTTGCTATAGCGTCGCTGGCTGGAACCCCTTAACGACTATAAGTGTGCTATCATGTATCACCTAGGGAAAGCCAACGTAGTGGTTGACGCCCTAAGTCGGAAGAATACCTCAAAACCCAAGTGGGTACGAGCTTTGCAATTCACCATCCATCTAAACCGCCATGAGCAGATACGCAATGCTCAAGTGGATGCATTGAAAGGGGAGAACCTATTGGCTGAATCATGAAGGGGAATGGAAAAAGAACTGGAAGTAAAAGCTGGTAGCTTCCTCTATTTCATGGAACACTCTAGGTTCCACACCAAGGAAATTTACGAGACCTTGTGATGGACGAGGTTCATAAGTCTCAGTATTCCATTCACTCGGGATCAGATAAGATGTATCATGACCTGAAGGTTCTTTATTGGTGGCCAAACATGAAAGCCGATATTGCCACTTATGTGAGAAAATGCTTGACTTGCGCCAAAGTCAAAGTTGAGTACCATAAACCATCTGGATTACTCACACAACCAGAGATTCCCATGTGGAAGTGGGAGCAAATCTCCATGGACTTCATTACCAAATTACCCCGTACTCATAGTGGAAGTGACACTGTCTGTGTAATCGTGGAATAGACTGACTAAGTCAGCACATTTCCTTGCGATCAAGGAAACTGACAATAGACAAACTAGCTAGAATCTATGTCAAAGAAGTAGTCTCGCAACATGGAGTGCCGATCTCCATCATTTCTGATCGAGACGCCAAATTTACTTCCAACTTCTGGAAATCATTGCAAAAATCGCTTGGTACACGTTTGGATATGTGTACAGCATACCACCCTCAAACTGATGACCAGAGCGAACGTACGATACAAACTCTCGAAGACATGCTATGAGCTTGCGTAATAGACTTTGGCATCAGTTGGGAAACGCGTCTGCCGTTGGTAGAATTCTCATACAACAATAGGTACCACACGAGCATCAAGGCAGCGCCTTTTGAGGCCCTTTATGGCAGGAATTGCCGATCACCCATTTGCTGGGCAGAAGTGGGCGATAGTCAGCTCAAAGGTCCGAAACTTGTGCATGAAACAATCGAGAAAATCGTACAAATCTGAAACCGCATGGCAACAACCCTCGATCGTCAAAAGAGCTATGCCGACAAATGCCGAAAGCCTCTGGAATTTCAGGTAAGAGACAAAGTCCTTCTGAAAGTTGTTCCATGGAAAGGCATTATTCGTTTTGGGAAACGAAGCAAACTAAACCCCGGTATATTGGACCGTTTGAAATTTTGAAGAGGATTGGTCCAGTGGCATACCAACTCAACCTACCAGCTGAACTCGATGGAGTTCACAACGTATTTCATGTCTCTAATATGAAGAAGTGTTTATCCGATGAGACCTTTGTGATTCCACTGGACGATATCCAGGTGGATGAACAATTACGGTTCGTGGAAGAGCCAGTAGAAATCATGGACTGTGAAGTCAAACAATTCAAGCAGAGTCAGATTCCAATCGTCAGGGTCCGATGGAACTCAAAACACGGACCTGAATTCAAATGGGAACATGAATACCAGATGATGCGCAAATATCCCCACCTGTTCAAACAATCAACGTCAAACGCCAACAACAATGAATAAATTTCGGGACAAAATTTCCTCTCAACAAGGGATGATATGACAACCAGAAAAATTTTCGTTCTCAATCATACTGACACTCGGAAATTATGTTTAATGAGGTGAGCTAAACACAAAGAACTGCGAAACGATAGTTTGAGGAACTATCAGATCGTACATTGCACAATGGTTTTGGAAACCAAGTGTCGCAAACCAAATGCAAAATAATAATTCGAGGAATTATTGAATTGTGCATTACATGTTGATTAGGTTTAATAAAGCATGCATAACAATTCGTAAAGACAAACACAAACAACCACTGATAATTAAGGGAATTATCGAAACACACACAAGTCTCACGAACGTTGATGAACAAAAAATATACAAACAAACATACGTGTTATTATGAGACTATGTGCTAAACATGAACTAGACATTCAGGATAAACGTTACGAGTTTAACGCGAACGAAATCTTATAACGAATACGAAAAAATCTGAAAAAGAAAGCGTTGCGGTACGCGAAGACCTCTTGGCGAAATGCTCCGCGGTACTCAAAGGATGAGAGGGAAATTTGAAACCCGAAATCCTTGGCGGTACGCCAAGGCCATGCAACAAGGGCGTTGGCGGTACGCGGCGTGTTTCGGGAGGAAAACCGATTATTCTAATCATCGCGGTACTCCGAGGTCATGCACCTTGAGCTTGGCGGTACGCGACGAGGCCATATCAAAAATTCTATATAATTAACCCCATTCCCTTTGTTCGGATCTTTCACTCATTCAACCATTTCCACCCGAACATTCTTGGCAAAACACACCAGAAATCAATCCCCAAACCTCTGGTAACACTATTGAAGCCCATTCCTTCATTCTTGGTGATCTTGGAGTCCTTGGAGCTTAGAGAAGAAGCTAAGAAGCTTAGAACAACCATCAACACACTGAATCTTCACCATCTGGAGCTCTTGTAGCTCATCCTTAGTAGATCTTGGCTCCTAAGGTAGTTTTCATGATTCTTTTATGCTTAGATCGTACATGCAAAGTGTCAAAACACACATGCAAGTGTGTTTGAACACATGAAAGTCCTTGTTGCTCACATGCACAAATTTGTCGGTGATTTTGTGTGATTTTAATGTATTTATACGGAGATTGATGTTGGAGATCATTTAGGATTGGGTATTGTTGATTTGATGATGATTTTGAAAGACTTGCCATAAAAGGAAACTTTTATGTTGCTTGTTGTAGATTTGTAATGATCTAGACATATTAGACATGTTATATGGTGTCAAATGTGTATTGAAGTGTTTAGAAACACATTTGGATAGTTGGATTTGTGAAAATATCGTTTTATGCCGAACTTACTATTTTTAGAAACTTTTGTAAAATCAAAAGTGGGATTTTATGTTTTAACATGATTTGATGAATATGAACTATTAAAATATGTTTAAAAATGAACCTTGATTTTGTGCAAACAAATCTTTAAACGGGTACTTAATATTGAAGGAAACTTTATTTGGGCAAAAGGAAATAAATGGTAATTTATGCATAAACGATGTATTTCAAATGTTTAAATATGTTTTTAAAAATATACTAGAGTCATTAGTTTTATGAAATGGGATTTCATAACTACACTTTCCAAAAATAGAAACTTTATAAATATAGAAAGTTTCCTAAAGTAGAAACTTACCAAAAATGGAAACACTTACGATTTCATAACATGACTTATATGAAAGTGTTACGAGTAGAGTCGTAGGATGCATGTTAATGTTCTATTTACATACGACACATAAACGAACTTAACATAATAAACGTGTCACCAACGATTCTAGAGTCAACACAAGTCAACACACAAACACTCAGTTAAGCACACTGAAACTTGGTGTTGTATGGGATACAACACACCACATACCACATACTCACGACCTATATGATTATAGGTGCTCAGTAGCAGGTTGCTAGCACTCGCAGTAGCGAACACATAACCGGAACTTCTTTATCAGGTGAATTCACGACCCCTTTTATCTTTTCTACCATTGGGGAGAAAACATTGCATGATAAACTGTTTTGAAAACAACAAACATATTTGGTTACATATGGACATGCTATATCACTATATGTATATGTGTGGCACACATCACAACTCAAAGTCCTCATAAACACACCTCTGACCATTAGTAGCACGGAGCGCCTAGCGTGGTAATTTGAATAGTACTATTTGGGCCTGACAAGCCCCACCCATCGTGCCTGGGAGGCCAACCCGACTGGAGTTCGGAATGGGTGCACAATGACCAACACATTTGCCATTGTCTTGTGTGATGGACATGGCAGGAGACACACAGTCAGCTTTGGTTTTGAACCTACATATAATATAACGGTATTGACTAGCTATACATTGGTATTGCATTGTAATGATATGTAATCAAGCAACACTTACTTTAAACATTTGATATTTATTGCTTATGAAAACACGTGCTCTCACCAACCTTTGTATTGACCTTTTACTCGCATGTTTTCTCAGGTAACTAAGGCACACTCACATGGATTAGGATGCTAGGATGGAGTCGCATGCATGTACTGTAGTGTCTTAGTCTGTTGAACATTTAGCATATGTTTTGATATGTATTATTGAACAACTTAACCTGCTTCAGCAACTATTACTATGTACTGATTTGAAAACTGTTTAAACTTAAGCTTCCGCAACTTATGAAATCAAAACTGATTTTGATAACTTATACATTAAATTTCCGTAACTCTGATTTTACAAACTGTTTTATCATAGTTACTGGATTTATGTATTCAACGAGACATGTAGGTCTTGCAACTATTGTCACACCCCGATCCGGCGGGTCGGATCGAATGTCCTGTCGGTGGAAGGGTCCGGGGGCACGATATCGGGATGATAATCAGAGTGGTAAGATTGTTTACATTGCACATGATAATAATAGGAAGCACTAGATGAAATAGAATTACAAAGTTAAATTTCATCAGTATCGTTCATAATTTAACAATGTAACTCTACTATTCAACATCATAATTCATCTATCTTGTATATGCAGAAGATATACAAAAGAAATCATATAATGATGTTCAAAAATATGCACGTCCAAAAATACTAGGTCCTCTATCTGGGCACCCTAGTAAATAGCATGAACTCCTAGTTAACCTGTTCGTCACCTGAGAAGTCATGCAAAAACATCAAGTCAACACATGGTTGGTGAGTTCATATTATTTGTTTAAAATGAATTTGTACAAACCTGACCGAATGACAAGCATAACCTCACCAACAACCACCTATGCTATCCAGTCAAGTATGCTTATATATAGGGCATACGTAGGGTTTAGCCAGCCGCCAGCCCACCGCATACCAAATCGTACAACATATTGGTCTCAATGATAATTAAGCGTTTCATTCCTCATCATCAACACACCCATTGTTTGTTCTTAGTTCTTGTTAGTTTCAACAAAATGTAGAAATCCTCTTGATTCCTTAAGCTTTTTACACATATATGAACATCCATAGCAATTGTAAAAACATTAAATTAAATGCTTAGGTAAATGAATAAATAAACATTTAAAAAAATATAAGACCTAATGATTGGGCCTTGGTCAACTCGAGTAGATTAGTCTAGCAATCAAGGTTCTTAGTAGTTGAGGAAATCTATAAATTTCATCAAACATGCGACCTATAATCAATTAGTCTAGCTAGGACATCTTTTGATGTATAGGATTTTATAGTTCGTCTAGATCGTCCATGTTCGTTCTTGTTCGTATAGATCGTTAGTTCTTTGGCACATGTTATCTTTGAATATTTCCCAGACATTCCTCTGAAAATAGATCGTCGAAAACAGTTCTCCATAATAGTTCTTTAGTTCTTTGAAAATAGATCGTTGCATACAGTTCTTCTAAATAGATCTTTAGTTCTTTGAAAATAGATCGTATAAAATAGTTCTTTGATTTATATCTTTAGTTCTACAAAAATAGACCTTTGAAAATAGTTCTTTGATTTGAAATTTATCTACTCATGATGAATAAATAACCCATTTTGAAAACCTGCAAAGAGTTTACCTAGACAAACTCTAGGATAACAATTATACATGTAAAACATATATGAAGTAAAGGCATTTAAGTAAATATAATCCAAGGAAAATAATTTACGCATGCTTCTCAGTCCCGCGTTTATAAAACAAAAATGTTTAGACAAGGGGCAATGAACTCACTTGTGTTTCTATGCAATGAATCACAAAAGAATTCGCACACTCGTTGATTTTAGATTATGTATCTTGAGCACTTGTGTTGATTTATTATGATTCGAATACGATAAGTATTTGAATTTGACGTATATAGAGTTTTCGGTCTCGGTGTGCGACTAAGTGTCCTATATACTTACTAATATGCCACTAAGTTTCTCTAACTATTATGGGCTACATACCCTATATGAACCCTTATCCCTTAGTTAATATCACAAACTAAACCTTATTTTTATATGGTTTATAAAACATCATTAGTAAATTCTCCTTATGTAGCAAAATATTAAGTTTAGAAATTATCTAAGTTATTTTGAAAACATTTTAATAAAGGAATTTATAAGCCATTTTATTTTAATTAAAACACGAGTTATTTTTTTAAAAAATGTAAGTTAAATTTGTTAGAACTTAAGTTAATCCTACTTGATTAATTCTAAGTTCCTCGTTAGTTCTTCGTTACTACTTTGTTCTTTGTTCGTCAGTGTGTATAACTTACATTAGATTGATCAATTTGTACTATCTAAGTTAGCTATACAATTGCATAAAAATCACTAAGTATTGAGTGTTAACAAGTATAGTCAACCCATCTATACTTAGTTTGTTTCTTGATCTTCCATGGATTTCAACTCGTTTCTCTAGTTCTTTGAACTCATAACTACCCGTCATGTTACCTTTTGTTGTTACCTAGTACTTATAAAGTATCTTATTAACCCACTTAGCTCTTATGAACTTTAGGCTTTCGCTTAGTACTTACATAACTACCCACATCCATCTTTGACAATAACTTTGGTTTTCGTGGTTTTTCTTTGGTTACACTTTAATATTTCTGACTCAAGTCCTTGTTAAAACATATGTTTGTGCATTGTGATAGTTCTTCAAAGTTTTAGTGTTAGAAAACTTAATGTTTTTGAACACAACCAACTTTACTTAGGTTTCTTAATTAAACTTAGGTGTTTTAAACCCGTTTGATTAGACAAAGCATTTGTTTAAGTGTTAGATTATAGAAAAGATTTTGTTTAAAATCCTTTTAAAATCAATGAATGATAAACCGGTTTAAGCATCATGAAACCCTAATGATTCCCCATTGACTAACCCATGTTTAACACCATGTCCCAAACTCGTTTCTTATTTTTTGAGCTGGTTCCAGGTTTATAATACTTGTATTGAACCAAGTAGCTAATGTTGATAGCCTAAGGTCCAATATCGATGGCCTTTGTTGGTTATTATCGATGGAAACTCTACTGTCCAACATCGATACTACAGGTTCAACAGTGTAAGCTCGACAGGCCCATGCTCCTTCGATACTACAGTATCGATGGTGGTTCTATGCATCGAACTTGGAGAGCATCGACCTTATCAAGTTCGAAGTGGTCCCATCGATATTGATGCATCGATTTTAGTAGAATCGATTGATGAACAGGGCTGCAACATTCATTCATTGATATTATTCCCTCCTTGGTGTTCTTGTATCGATTTTAAGATTTCCAGGTTCTATATCGATTCTAACCATACCAAGCTTCCCTATAATGTTATCCTTATGTTCTTACATGGTTTTGGTGCAAGATTTAAGATTTGGAAGCTCAAAACCCGATTGAAATGTGGCTGGGTTTCGGCAAATACAAAACCCAGAAAAACGAGTCATTCAAGCTCGTTTTTACCTCAAATCCGGTGATCCAAGGCTCAATTTTTTCCTCTAATCACGATCTACACGTTTGTACGGTCGTTTTGGTACCAAATTCACCCAATTTCGTTTAGAATTGAGGGAGAAAATATGGTTTTTAGTGAGAGAATTCTAGAGAGAGAGAGTGTAACCGGTTCTAGTGAGAGAAAAGGGTTTTCGGGATGTAATAAATGACATTTATTGTCATTTAATTGTTTTCAACGTTCGGGCTTATTCGGTTCCGCTCGGTTTCGCGATTAGACCTCGGTTTTTGATCATTTTCGTAGTGAAACTCGACGGTTTTAAAAGTAGAATTTATAAATTTAAATTGGGTGGTAAGTCCTAATAAATTAACTAATTATATTTTATTTATTTTTAAATTTTCAAAAGAGTTTAACTTATCTGTTTAATCGAATCGTACTGTTTTTGCGCGTATTCGTTCGGATTGTCACCCGTACGAACACGACGACAACTATACTTTTCGAATTGGTTTTCTAATTATTGGACATCATTCGGAACGTTAAACTTACTGATATATTGGTACAGGTCGTCACCTACACGAATAATCCGTCAATTTAGCATTCACGTACTAACATCTGTTATGGTTTTATTCTGTACATCTCACATACGTTTATACGTAATAAAATCTTAACTAACATCCACATAATAGTTATGTGTTGTCAGATATGTTTCTGACTGTTAAACCATAGATTAACAATCTTATTCTGAAATGAGTCTGTAATATTCTGTAATAAGCATCAAATCATAACAGTATACATGAATTGCACATAGTTCGTACCTGATCTACAGTACACATTACTATTCCGATTACGATTTGGACACTGATGTTACAGTTGTGACCGGAGACTGCGATCCTGCAGAGAACCTGATAGACCGGTCTCACGTCGCGCCCTCGGGAAGGCCGGGGTGCGACACATTCGATATTGAATTAATGTAATGTTTGTTGTGATTCAATGAACATTGTATTTAATTTGCAATAATGATGATTTAAATATTGAAACGTTATAATAGCACCATGAGCTTTTGACCATTCATAATCGCGTCCCGATGCATTCCGCTGTTGGTCGGGGTGTGACAGATTGGTATCTGAGCCATAATTATAAGGATCTAAGTTATTAGAAAATGGTGGCCTAGACTATAACTAAGCTTCCCATATATGATTTTTCTCATATTATCTTTGCTTGTTTATTACTTGCTTATGTGCTATGTGCTATGATCATCCATTATGTGTTATATTATACTTAAGTGTTACTATAGAGGAAAGTCTTAGTTTGTTAATCACCATAGAGGAAAAGCCATAGTTATTAAAAATACCTTGCTTACGCTTAACTAGGAATGCCTTAGACTAACATTGCTTCATATTGTTAATTACTAAGCTAAGCATTTTATCTTAGAAACCTCTTTAAGTAAATTCCATTACAAACTCACGTACACATAAACAATCTTTAAATGGTAGGAATTCAAAATCATTAGGCTTAATGCCTAATATTATTCTTTATACAAAATATGAATTCCAATATTGATTTTTAAGATTATGTTATAATTAAGTTTGTTAAGTGGATATGTATAAACTAGAAGAGCGTAGCACCGTTAGTTGGAACTCTTGTCTAGAAAAGCTATTCGTATAAATCCCCGAGGTATTGTGGGACATGTCTAACTTTCAAGGGGACTTTTGATAAGAGTATTATCACTTATAGGCCAAAACATATCATACCAAACACTTAACAAACTAAAATTATTCTAATATGTCACCCGGTATTCAATTTTGAATACCATTCTTATGTTTTTCAAAAGTTAAATGATTTACATATTTGTGATTCTATTATCCATTCAATTTTGATTTAAAACCTTTTTAGAGTTAAGTTATTAAGATGAACGTGTAGTAACTGGAATGGTGAATACCGGTAGTTGGGACTCCTATATAGGAAAGCGATTTATAATCCCTGACGAAGTACCAGCCTAGCTTTGTGGGGATTATTAATGAGAGTATTTTTCCAATAGGCCAAAGCGTGTCACATTTTGCGTACAACATTAATTCTAATGAGCCAAAAGGTATCCAGTTTGGATACTAATCCTTAATATTTTTAATCTAATTTTAAATAATTTCAATACATTGCTTGTACAATTCAAAATATTATGATATCATACTTAAGATTAGTGATGGTGATTCATCATTACATCTCACAAGCTATGATGTCATTATTCTTTGATGAATTATATATATATATATATATAGGTTATGATTTAAGAAGGTTAATATGTCATACCTAAGATTGTGATGGTGATACATCACTACATCTAAGTGTAATGATGTTATGTTTTCTTGGATTGATAATGTATATGTTTTGATTCAAGAACTCTAATATATCATACTTAAGATGTCATTTTCCTATTGTTGAATAATACATATGTTATGATTCAAGAAATTTAACAATAGCATACATAAGATTGTAATGGTGATACATTACAACATCTAAGGGAAATGTTGTTACCTTTATTGGATTTATAATGTGATGATTCAATACTTTCATGATTCATACTTGATTATAGTGATGGTGATTCATTACTATGTTGTCACACCCATAGCCGGCGGGCTGGATCGACTTTCCCGACGGGCAGAAGGTTCCCGGGGCGCGATATCGGGAATGATAATCGTGATGATCAGATTGTTTCCATTGCACATGATATATAATGAGAAAATGCTATGTAAAATAGAATTACAAAGTTCAATTACATCAGTTTAGTTCATAATTTAACAATGTAAATCTACTATAAATATTATAATACTTATATCTTTTATCTGCACAAGATTTACAAAATAATCTGTAACATGATGTTTCTAAAGTATGCAGGTCCAAAAATGCTAGGTCCTCTATCTGGCATCCTAGTCCAAAAGTAATAACTTCTTAGTTGACCTGTTCATCACCTGAGAAGTCATGTAAAAAGATCAAATCAACACATGGTTGGTGAGTTCATGTAGTTTTATAAAAATGAATTTGAATAACCTTCTGAATGACAACCTTAGCCTCACCATTAACCACCTATACCATCCAGTTCAATATGCTTATATACAGGGCATATGTAGGGTCGAACTTACCGCCCGCCCAGCCACCGTCCCACCATATAGCAAACCACATGATATATTGTTCCTAGCGATAATTAAGCGTTTCATCCCATAACTTTGATTCCATAACAATTGATTCCATAGTCTTTGATTACCCTAAAAATGTTTACCTTGATCCCTCGAAATGACAACTTTATCCTCACCAACGACCACCTATACTATTCAATCAAGTATGCTTATATATAGGGCATATGTAGGGGACAAGCCCTAGCCACTGTCCCACCACATACCGGTCTACTTAGCGTATTGTTGTTAACGATAATTAAGCGTTTCATTCCATTCACCTTCATTTTAGATTTTGATTTCCACAAATAGAATCACCTCTGATTGTTTGAGTTCACCATGTATTCATGATTACTCCAAAGCACTTGTAGAAATATAATGTTAAATGTTTAATTAAATCAATAATTAATCATTTAATTACAACTAAGACATGATGATTGGGCCTTATTGAACTCAATCGATTAGACTTAGTTGTTGGTGGTTGTCCAAGTTGTACCCTCTCACATGTTGCCTATATCAGACATGACCCAAATGAGTCTACCTGTATGCGTCGGGACTTTCATGATGCACATATCAGCTTGACCCTCTGGCCTACTGTACATGTT
The DNA here is from genome assembly GCA_009363875.1 of Mikania micrantha. NCBI lineage: Eukaryota > Viridiplantae > Streptophyta > Magnoliopsida > Asterales > Asteraceae > Mikania > Mikania micrantha. The sequence continues at coordinate 109,824,845 of CM018693.1, read as the reverse complement.
GGGACTTTAGGATATCCTTTGATTCTTGATCGTCTTTGTTCTCTTGATTTCGTTTGATCGTTTTAGTTATGCCCATATAGCTTGACTACAAGAGTCTACTATTTATGCCGGTACTTTCCGTGTAACACCTCAACCCTGTTCAGAGCAGACGTGTCACTCGATACAGTAATCAGAACAATTAACATAATATTTAAGTACTAAATCCAATTGAATCCTTGAATAAATAAAATCTTTAAACTAGTTCAAACTAGAAAATAATAAAATGTCTTAAAATCAAATACTAATAAGTTCAACAATTCTTCAACTTGATATCCTACTTTCCTTGATTGACTCTCTTCACACATTCCCAGTAGCCCCTTGAGTACCTGCCATATATACAAAGAACAACCCACAAGAAAGAAATACGGCTGAGCCAAAATTGCTCAGTAACGGATAGAACAATAGCAAACAATACATTATCGAAACGATAATTGAAAATATGACTTTAGAAAAATAAACAAGTCATATCAATAGGAAATACCCATATAAGCCAGTCTTGGTAAACAGTGATCAGTATGTACATTGGCTGCAGCCCTAATGTATGAGTAATGTGCAATGCAAGCGTGTGCACACACCCTTAACCATTCACCAATAACAGTAAACAATAATTATCCTTGGATCGATCCATACGCCTCTAATTAAACAATAAGTGCAACAACTTAGCACATCAATAAACAGTGAAAGACGCCGTGGACTAATCGCTCCGCCACAGATAGAGCACGTCAAGGGTGCCATAATTGACGCCCTATGAACCCATATGTGGATGTGCTCGGGTATTGAGGCCAAACTAAAGATAAAGCCAAGTCAACAATATCTCAATATAGTATGCTAAATCTCGTTAAGCAACTAATCAATGATCGGAAACATGCGATAATGAGTTCAATTATCTAAATCTATCACATGTATATCATATAAAAAAATAATCTAATACGAGTCGTATAACGATAATAAAGGAGATTCAAGTAGCAATGGAAATTCGGTTGAAACACAAGAGATCAAGTGCAACAATAGGATAAAGGTCGGAATACGTACACTAAACGGAAAATATGAAAAATAAAAGCTACGATCAAAGGACTAGAAATCCGTTCCTTATCAAAAAGTAAAAGCAACAGTAAGCAAAGTTGAGCCACACTCAAGTCGTATGAGAACCTATAGTATAAGTATGTAAAGTCAGGTTAACGAACTTTCATTAAGTCAATCTAAATATTGATTAACCTATTTGGAAAAAGAACATTCTATTGTTTCCTCTGTTATTGTTTGATGACTTAGGGTTACTCATAATAAAATAAATGTTTAATTAAATTTGAAATAATTAAATTGTAAGTTTCATGTCATAAAACTTTCAATTTAGAAGTTGTACAGAACACATGGAGCTGCATTACAAATTCTTTTTAACACCTTAATTTGTCATTGGTTTACAATTTCTGAATTCAATATATACCTTCTTTAACATTGGACTTGCATACCAATTTAAAACATATAACGCTTAGAAGCTGCTAGATATTCTCAAACACTCAAATTCAATGTTTTATTTAGAGATTATAACTCAATCATTCAGAAGTGCCAGTAAGTGTTCCTTCTAATTTTAGTTAACAGATGACCTTTAGATTGGATTCAAGGTTCTCATATGTGTATGTACATATTAGTATACAGAGGAAAATAGGAACTAGTATCATTTATTTGTTAAAAATAGTTGTATACATTTAGTTCTAGTTAATATTAGGGTTACAAAAATTCAATTAGTCTAATTAAACAACAATCTGTCTTAGTATTATTTTAATCATCTTCTTGTTTACTTAAATTTATTTATAGGATTCAACAGCAAGTGACCCACCTAATTATTATTAGTTACAACTATAGATTGTTTTAAAACTTAAATACCTAAGCAATCTAGTGCTACTGTTAATATTTATGTATTCATTTATTTTCCTTCTTCTTCTGTTAGCTTACCCATACTACTCCTCACTACAATTCAGTTTAATTGGCAACTCTCTTATGTGTTTGTGCAGGTTATGGATACAGAGATTAGGAAGCCATTTCAGAAATTAACCAAAAGGTCCTGTGTATACCCATTATTATTATAATTATAGTTTAATGCTCTTAATTCTAAAACTATCAAAGTTTTGTGTTTCAAAACAAACAACGAATGCAGCAATAGAAAAAGGAAGGACATTAAATTTTTGTGTCAATATATCAGTTAATTTGCTTATTTTTTTATATCATTCAAGTTCATATAACAGGGTCTGATTCATCACCCCAACAACATCCTTCTAATATACCTATACCTAACTCAAAAGAAGAGTCGATTAGTTACCTTAATTGCCCTGGTTATGGTAGCAATACCGGTGGACAGCCAGGTCAAGGGTTTTTCGTTGGTTGCAACCGGTTGTGTAACAATGATTTCGTAGTTGGCGATTGACGTTGTGGTAACGGAGATCGAGCACAACCAGGGGGTATAAACCGGTAGGTGGAGGAGACATGAAAACCTACCTCTGATTTCTTGGAGTGTTTGTTGTAAATGGGGGACGATTTGCCGATCAAGAAGGAGTAGGTGATTTACGTCAAAGAAACTTGGTTTGAAACTTTTGGGAATTTTGACTTTTTTTACCTCTCTCGATATTTGCATATAAACCATTAACTTGTAATGGGATTTTTTTTTCATGTTAATTAGTGATTCATTATTTCATTGTTATTATTTTTATTTTTTTACTTTTATTTTTATTTTTTTCTTTAACTTCGGTTATTTCAACTCTATCCCACTTAATTTAATTTCGTCCTCGAAATTTTAAATCAAGTTAATTTTATTCCTAATGACATGTCATGTTAACCAGACTTGTATAAGCACGTAACATTTTCTAACCGAATATAATCAACAGATAGAGATTAGAGAACATACTTTTAGTTTTAGAATAGATTTGGGTACTGAGTACGAATCATCTCTTACGTTTCCCATGTCGCTTCACGCTCAGGGTGATTTTTCCATAGAACTTTAACAAACGGAATTGACTTTCGTCTCATGACTCGTTCTTGACGATCAATGATTGCTTTAGGTTCTTCTTCGTAAGAAAGATCTTCCTGAATCATATGTAATGGGTAGCTCACTACGTGCAAAGGATGATAATTGTATCCTCTTAGTAGAGACACATGAAAAGCATTATGAACGTGAGAAAGCCGAGGTGGTAATGCCAAACGATAAGAGACTTCTCCAACTCTTTCAAGAATTTCAAACGGGCCGATAAAACGTGGACTTAATTTCCCTTTGATTCCGAATCGACGTACACCCCGACAAGGTGACACTTTCTGAAATACATATTCACCAACTTTGAATTCTATGACCCGTCGATGCTGATCGGCGTTACAATTATGTCTAGTTTGAGCCTCCTTCAATTTTTCTCGTGCAATGGCGACTTTTTCATTAGTGATTTGACTAACTCTGGACACTCGATTACTTTTTCCCCGACTTCATTCCAACATATTGGCGCTCTACATTTCCGACCGTAGAGAAGTTCAAAAGGAGCCATATCAATGCTAGCTTGCCAGCTATTATTATATGAAAACTCAACTAAGCACAAGTACTCATCCCAATTGCCTGACCATTCAAGTGCACACGCTCTAAGCATATCCTCTAATGTCTGAATTGTACGTTCAGACTGTCCATCTGTTTGTGGATGAAAAGCAGTACTAAATCTCAACTTTGTACCGTAAGCCTTTTGCAAACCCTTCCAAAAATGTGATGTGAAGTGCGGATCTTTGTCAGATACTATAGAAGAAGGAGTGCCATGCAAACGAATAATATTCTGAGCAAATATATTTGCCAATCGGCTAACTGAAAACCCTTGTTGAATTGCCAAGAAATGAGCTGACTTTGTTAGTCTATCTACAACAACCCATATAGCATCATTCTTCTTAAACGTTTTAAGAAGGCCTGTAACAAAATCCATAGAAATATCATCCCATTTCCAAACACGAATATCTAATGGTTGTAACATCCCACTGGCTCTTTGATGTTCGATCTTTACTTGTTGACAAGTTAAACAATGAGCCACATAATTTGCTACATCTTCCTTCATACCACTCCACCAAAAGTTTTGCCTTAAATCTATATACATCTTGGTGGATCCAGGATGAATAGAAAAAGGCGAACTGTGTGCTTCGGATAATAAGGACTCACGAAGGGTAGCATCATTTGGCACACATAGTCTCTTTCCGCACCAGATAACTCCTTGTTCATCAACTCGAAACTCTGATTGCTTTCCCACTTCCAAGTTTTGTAATATCACCCAGATTTCTGCATCATGTTCTTGAGCTTCTTTAATCCTTGTGATCAGATCTGATTCTATCTTTAGTCTAGCAAGATAACCGCCTGACTGACCGAATTGTAACCCCACTTCCATTTTGTCTAAATCTGATATAATTTGAGGATGAAAGCTAAGACAAGCCAAACCACCTGAACTCTTTCTGCTTAGTGCATCAGCTACCACATTTGCCTTGCCAGGATGGTACTGAATATTAGCATGATTATCCTTAAGTAATTCCAACCATCTCCTCTGTCTCATATTAAGTTCTTTCTGAGTAAAAATGTACTTGAGACTTTTATGATCGGTGAAAATGTCACAAGTTTCTCCGTATAAATAATGTCTCCATGTCATGAGAGCGAAAACTACCGCTGCAAGTTCCAGATCATGGGTCAGGTAGTTCACCTCATACAGCTTAAGCTGTCGTGAAGCATAGGCAATGACTTTTCCATACTGCATGAGAACACAACCAAGTCCTTTCTTCGAGGCATCGCTATAAATTTAATATCCGCCTGAACCCGAGGGAAGAGTAAGTATAGGGGCGGACACAAGTCTCGTCTTCAGTTCTTCAAAGCATTTCTCCTGTTCATCATTCCAAGTAAATTTTACCCCTTTTCTCATAAGTTGAGTAAGAGGTAGTGCCAAGATCGAGAATCCCTCCACAAAACGACGGTAATAAGCAGCCAAACCTAGGAAGCTTCGAACCTCGGTGACTGAGGTCGGTCTAGGCCATTTGGTAATAGCTTCCACTTTTGCTGGATACATAGTAATACCTTCTTCTGATACAACGTGACCAAGGAACGCGACTTGTTCGAGCCAAAACTCACATTTAGAAAATTTTGCGTATAACTTTTTCTTACGTAAGGTCTCCAGAACAATGCGAAGGTGATCTTCATGTTCATCTTTACTTTTAGAGAATACCAGAATATCGTCAATAAAGACAATTACAAATCGGTCTAGATAATCATGAAAGACACGATTCATAAGATCCATAAAGACAGCTGGAGCATTAGTCAAACCAAAAGGCATGACCAGAAACTCATAATGCCCTTAACGTGTACGAAAGGCCGTCTTTGAAACATCTTGATCTGTAATCTTCAATTGATGATAACCTGATCTGAGATCAATTTTAGAGAAAAACTTCGCTCCTTGAAGCTGATCGAAGAGATCATCAATGCGCGGTAGTGGATAACGATTTCTGATGGTTATCTTGTTAAGCTCTCGGTAATCGATGCATAACCGCGTACTGCCGTCTTTCTTTTTAACAAAAAGCATAGGTGCTCCCCATGGTGAAACACTCGGTCTAATAAATCCAAGTTCCAACAATTCTTGCAATTGTTCTTTCAGCTCTTTCAACTCTAATCGGGCCATACGGTATGGTGCCTTAGAAATAGGTTCAGAACCAGGAATTAGGTCAATGGTGAATTCCACCTCACGTTCCGGTGGTAATCCAGGTAATTCTTCAGGAAAGACATTAGAGTAGTCTCGAACAATAGGAATGTCTTCAAGGTGAGGTGCTCCTTTCGATACATCTTTAATAGAAGCCAGAAATTCCTCACATCCGTGCGATATAAGTTTTTGGGCTTTGAGAGCAGAGATGATTTTAAGAGATTTTCGAGGATGATTTCCTTGATAAGTATACTCAGGATGCAAGATATCTCCAAAAATGACTCGTTTAGAATGACAATCAATTGTTGCACGATACGTAGTCAACCAATCCATCCCGAGTATAATATCAAAGTCTCCAATTTGCATTGGAAGTAGATTTGCATTACGAATAGTGTTCCCAACCATCAACGGACAATCTCTATATATATGAGTAATAACCGAGGTGTTACCCATTGGTGTGGAAATAACTAAGGCATAATCTAATAGAGATATAGTGACCTTAAGATGTCTGCTAACTAATTGTGAAACTACAGAATGTGTTGCCCCAGTATCAAATAGCACATACCAATCACGATCTGAACAATAAATAATTCCAGAAACAGTACCTGTAGCATTGGCGGCTTGCCCAGCTGTTAAAGCAAAAACTCTTCCTCCCGTGTTAGGCTTCACATTAGCTCCATTGGCATTGTCATTTGGCTTGTTTTTCATTTTAGGGCATTGTCTAATCATATGCCCCATTTCTCCACAACGAAGGCAAGCTCCCGTAAGTTGTCGACAAACACCCGGATGATGTTTGTTGCAATGGTTACACAGAGGATGTTGAGCAACCCAGTTTCCTGGTTGAGCTTGGATTAGCTGCTTATATTGTTTAGTCTGGCCCTGATTTTGGTTCTTGCCCTTCCATGGTTTAGCTTGATTTCCTTGAGCACGATTATTATCTGAAGGATAACCTTGTGATGATTGACCAGATGACTGAATACGATTTCCATCCCTGTTCCTTTTTCTACTATCATTTGAACCACTGAGAAACTCCTTTCTTTCCATCTCTATCTTTTTAGCAGCTTTGACAGCTTCTGCAATTGTATTAAAGTTTGAGTGTATGATAGCTCGGCGAATCCTGTCACAAACAGCCCATTGAAATTTCTCTGCATGCTCCAAAGGTGATCCAACAGTAGACCCAAGAAATCCAATAAGTCTATAGAATCGGTCAATGAAATCATCAAGTGGCTCGTCATTTCTTTGGCGAATGTTATGATACTCACGCTTATATGCGATTATATCAACATTAGAGAAATACTTCTCGAAGAAAAGAGCACAAAACTCATCCCATGGTAAGGTCTCAGCAAACTGTTCCCCGCCTTTTTCAAGCAAAATTGACTCCCACCAATTCTGAGCATCCTCTTCTAACTTGTACGCAGCTAACCTTGACTTATACTGGTTTTCAACCTCGAGAACTCTAAAGATTTTCTCAATGTGAGAAATCCAATCTTTGGCTTCAACTGGAATGGCTACCTTAATGAAAGATCTAGGCTTTTGCTTCTGAAATCGCTCCAACCATACATGTATGCCCATATTTTGATTAGCCCCAACATTGTTTCCAGCCACAGGAATAGGGTTCACATTAGCATTCGGATCCGCATTAACATTAGGGTTTGGTTTTTGGTTACGCACAGACTCAATTATTGTCGGTAGCAAATTATTAAATGTTTGGTTTATCCTGGCCACGAGTTCTGCATCAGCATCACCTGCCCCACTTGCATTACGACGTACTCGTCTACGTGGAGGCATCTATGATAAATCAAATAAGATTCATGCTATTAGATTGGTCACGAAGGAACTTATGAGAATTTAAGAAACCTAGCCCAATGTCTACCCAATCCTCACATGTCTTAGTTAATTAGGTTATTTTTTTTACAGGAAAGAGCCTAAAGCTCTGATACCATAACTGTAACACCCCAACCCTATTTAGAGCTGACGTGTCACTCGATAACGTAATATTTAAGTACTAAATCCAATTGAATCCTTGAATAAATAAAATCTTTAAACTAGTTCAAACTAGAAAATAATAAAATGTCTTAAAATCAAATACTAATAAGTTCAACAATTCTTCAACTTGATATCCTACTTTCCTTGATTAACTCTCTTCACACATTCCCAGTAGCCCCTTGAGTACCTGCCATATATACAAAGAACAACCCATAGATAGAAATACGGCTGAGCCAAAATTGCTCAGTATCGGATAGAACAATAGCAAATAATACATTATCGAAACGATAATTGAAAATATGACTTTAGAAAAATAAACAAGTCATATCAATAGGAAATACACATATGAGCCAATCTCGGTAAACAGTGATCAGTATTTACATTGGCTGCAACCCTAATGTACGAGTAATGTGCAATAGAAGCGTGGGCAAACACACTTAACCATTCACCAATAACAGTAAACAATAATTATCCTAGGATCGATCCATATGCCTCTAATTAAACAATAAGTGCAACAACTTAGCACATCAATAAATAGTGAGAGACGCTGTGAACTAATCGCTCCGCCACAGATAGAGCACGTCAAGGGTGCCACAATTGACGCTTTATGAACCCATAGGTGGATGTGCTCGGGTATTGAGGCCAAACGAAAGATAAAGCCAAGTCAACAATATCCCAATATAGTATGCTAAAGTATCACCCATAACTAACCCTGATCCCACAACATTCATTACAAGTCTTTAATTAAAACGTTTTTAAATTAATTCAATTTAAGTTAAACATTTAGCTAGAAATCATTTAATTACTTTATTAGAGTTTTATAAATCAATTTTCTTTTATTAAAACAATATCAATTTAAGAGAATTTATACTTCAACATGATGGGCGTGGGTTAATCCAGTTTGATTAACCTCAGGCCCATTAATAACCTTTGTTTGTGCAATGATTCCTGGTCAACGCGTTGATTAACTAGGCCTAGATAGTTTAAGTAAATCATCTAGGTTAGTTACATGTCTTTATGGATTTTCCTAAGGACTAGGTATTAATAATTAAATTGACACTCCAATCCTTATGTTATTGCTTTGATCCTTTATGATTTCTCCAATGTTTTGATCCCAAAATGGTGTTAACAACTCTCGTTTAGATGATATCATGATTTATGAAATTTCTTGTTATTGAAAACCCTAATAGTCCCTTTGTTAACTTCAATTGCATTTGATAGATAAAATCCATGTTTAATCCTTAGGAAATATGTGTTGATTACATATGAAAGAAACCCCAATATCCTTTTTCCCATGCACACACACACATTAGGTTCTCATGCATGCACTCACACTTTCCCAACCCGTGCTTGAGATTGTTTAGCCTCCACTCTATGTATTCACTCGAATGGCCCAAGGTTCGCCCGAAGCAACATGACCGAATGATAAGAGTGCACAGGAATCATTGGCCGGTCGACTCACTACTTGGCCGCATGAGACCCCATCCGAATGAGGGTGTGGCCGACCGAGACAAGCCCCGATCGAGGGAACCTAGACCGAATGAAGTATGACTGAAGACCTTGGGCTGGATGAGAGGGATGGCCGAAAGGGTCCTTGGCCGAACCAGACTTGGCCGACAGAATAATGGCCAAACCTAGATTGGGCTGAAGGAGCTGGGCGAGTGAAGCTCGGGCGAATGACTCAGGCCGAAGGAGGATAAGGCGAAGGAGCCTAGACCGAAGGAAGGCCTTGGCCATTCGGTCGAAAGGGCTTCTTCTGCTTCGGTTAAAGCCCTTCGGCCACCTGATGGCCATCCATTCGGCCGCAGCGCTTGGTGAGTGGCAGCACATGATTTTCGAGCAAATCGACCAGAGAATGAAGGAAGGTTTGTTCCTAGCACACACTAAGGTAATTTCATGGTGTTCTCCTAAGGTTTAGAAGGGTTTTAGCCGGGTTCTCATGGGGTTCGAACCTAGGGTTTTCAAAACCCTAAAACCGAACAAAAAGCTTGGATTTTCCTCAAATCAGCCGGATAAAAGCTTAGATTCGTTGTACTTCTGTGATCTAAAAGTTACAAGGGTCTTTTTGACACCAAAAACGCTCGATTTCGAGAAGAAATGGAGGAGATATGGTAGTGAGCTTTTAGAGAGAGAAAGTAGAGAGAGAGGAGAACGAATTTGGGATAAAAATTCTGGTTGGAGGTGGTGGTGGTTGTGGCATTAATTGCCACATTAAATGGGTTAGAAATACCCGATTATGTTCGGGTTCGTTCGGTTCCGCTCGGTTTCGCGTAAAACGTCGTTTTCCTTCGTTTTCATAACGAAACGTCTCGGTTTTAAAACAAGAGTTTATAAATTTATTTTAGGGGGTAATTCCTAGTAAATTAACTAATTATATTCCGTTTATTTTAAATTTCTGAAAATATTTAATTTACTGTTTAAAATCGAATCGTATAGTTGTCGCGCGTATTCGTTCGAATCGTCACACGTACGAATACGACGATAACTACACTTTTCAATATGGTTTTCTAATTATTGGACATCATTCAGAACGTTAAACTTTCAGATATATTCGTACAGATCGTCACCTATACGACTATTCCGTCAATTTAGCATTCACGTAACGACATCCGTTGTTGTTTTGTTCTGTAAAGCCTCACATACGTTTATACATAATAAAATCCTAACAAATAATCACGTGATGGTTCTGTATTGCCAGATAACCTCTGACTGATGAACCATAGTTCTGAGCTTTGTTTTCTGAAATGATTCTGAGTTTGTTCTTTGATAGCATGAAATGATAATGATACATGATATGAATATGACAACAATGAAATACGTATAGTTTGTACCTGATTACTGTTCATGTTGTTGAGATCACTGTTCCGGTAACGTTTCTGGCACTGATGTTACAGTCTCCCCTTGTTAGAGAAATTTCGTCCCGAAATTTAAGAATCGTTATCAGGGATGGCTTCCTCTGTAAACAGTTGGGGATACTTAGACTTCATGTGATCTTCGCGTTCCCAAGTAAATTCAGGTCCGCGTTTTGAGTTCCAATGAACCTTTACAATCGGAATACGGCTTCACCTTAGTTGCTTAACTTTGCGATCCATAATCTCCTATGGTTCTTCAATAAAATGCAATTGCTCGTCCACTTGAATTTCTTCGATCGGTATGACGAGTGACTCGTCAGCAAGGCATTTCTTTAAGTTTGAGACGTGAAACACGTTATGCATACCACTGAGTTCATCTGGTAATCTCAGTCTATACACTACAGGACCAATACGTTCAATAATCTAGAACGGTTCTACGTATCGGTGTGCTAACTTGCCTTTCTTTCAAAAACGAACCACGCCTTTCCATGGGGATACCTTTAACATGACACGGTCTCCCACTTGAAATTCCAACGGCTTGCGCCTTTTATCGGCATAGCTCTTTTGTCTGCTCCTTGTCGCTTGTAACCTTTGTTGAATCTGGGCAATCTTGTCAGTAGTCTCCTGAATAAGCTCTGGCCCCGTTATACGATTATCTCCCACTTCAGTCCAACAGATCGGTGACCGACATTTTCGACCATATAGAGCCTCGAATGGTGCGCATCCGATGCTACTATGGTAACTGTTGTTGTAGGAGAATTCAATCAGTGGCAAATGAGAGTCCTAATTCCCACCGAAATCTAACACACAGGTTCTCAACATGTCCTCTAGGGTCTGAATAGTACGTTCGCTTTGACAGTCCGTTTGCGGATGGTAAGCGGTACTCAGATTTAAGTGCGTCCCTAGAGATTTCTGTAGTGATTGCCAAAACCTTGATGTGAATCTGCTGTCTCTATCTGAAATGATAGACAATGGCACACCGTGACGCACCACTATCTCGTTGATGTATAGTCTCACCAGTTTATCCATCATGAAGGTCTCAAGCATTGGCTAGAAATGAGCAGATTTTGTCAAACGATCAATGATAACCCAGATCGTATCATGACCACTGGAAGTGCGGGGTAGCTTGGTAATGAAATCCATAGCTCTTTGTTCCCACTTCTAGAGCGGAATCTCAGGCTGTTCTAGTAAACCTGACGGCTTCTGGTGTTCCGCTTTACTTTAGCACACGTAAGGCATCGACCGACATACTCAGCTATATCCTTCTTCATTCCCGGCCACCAATAAAATCCCCGTAAGTCTTGGTACATTTTATCAGCTCCTGGATGCACATAGTATCTGGTCTTGTGTGGTTCATCAAAGATAAGTCTTCTTAATTCGTCTACCGCCGGAATCCCTACTCGATCCTGGTAGTAAATAACTCCATCAGGCTTCGTTTCAAATTATTTCTCTGCTCCACAGTCGAGTTCTTTCTTCAGATTTCCTCTATCAACTGTTTCTTGCTGTGCCTGAATAATCTTGTCTCGTAGACTTCTCTGCACAGTCATTCCCATTGCTCTGACGCGCAAGGGTTTGACTCGTTCCTTTCGGTTTAAGGCATCGGCTACAACGTTTGCCTTTCCCAGATGGTACTTGATTACACAGTCGTAATCATTCAAAAGTTCAACCCAACATCGCTGTCGCATGTTGAGCTCCTTCTGATCAAAGATATGCTGCAGACTCTTGTGATCGATAAATATGGTACACTTAGTGCCGTATAAGTAATGTCTCCAAATCTTCAGTGCAAAGATGACAGCTCCCGGTTCTAGATCATGAGTAGTGTAGTTCTTCTCATGAATCGTTAACTGTCTTGATGCACAAGCGATAACTTTGTCCCGTTGCATCAGTACGCAACCAAGTCCCTGGTGGGAGGCATCACAATATACAACAAAGTCATCACAGCCTTCTGGGAGAGATAGGATTGGAGCATCACATAACTTCTGCTTCAGTGTTTGGAAAGCATCTTCTTGTTTCTGCTCCCAAACAAACGGTTCACTTTTCTGAGTTAGCTTAGTGAGAGGCAGAGCTATCTTAGAAAAGTTTGAGATAAACCTTCTATAATAACCTGCTAATCCCAGAAAAGACCGTATCTCCGTCGGTGTCTTCGGAGTATCCCAGTTCTTAATAGCTTCGATCTTGGCAGGATCTACATGTATTCCCACGCTGTTGACTGCATGACCCAGAAATTGAACTTCTCATAGCCAAAATTCACACTTAGAGAATTTGGCATAAAGTTTCTCTTCCTTCAACAGCTCCAAGATCTTTCTGAAATGTTGCTCGTGCTCTGATTTGCTCTTGGAATAAATTAGTATGTCATCAATGAAGACAATGACAAACTGATCCAAATACGGCTTGCACACTCGGTTCATGAGATCCATGAAAACCGCAGGTGCATTCGTCAATCTTAAAGGCATCACCATGAACTCGTAATGCCCATATTTGGATCGGAATGTCGTCTTTGGTATGTCTTCTTCCTGAACTCTAAGTTAATGATATCCAGACCGTAGATCAATCTTGGAGAAGTACTGCGCTCCTTGTAGTTGATCGAACAAATCATCAATCCTCGGCAATGGATACCGATTCTCGATACTCAACTTGTTCAACTCTCGATAGTGTATGCACATCCGAAATGATCCATCTTTCTTCTTCACGAACAGAACCAAAGCTCCCCAAGGTGAGTAGCTCGGTCTGATGAAACCCTTGTCAAGTAGCTCCTGTAGTTGGTTTGACAGTTCCTGCATCTCTGAAGGTGCTAAACTGTAAGGAGATTTGGCAATAGGAGTTGCTCCAGGAACTAAGTCAATGCGGAACTCTACCGGTCGCGCGGGTGGCAAACCCGGTAGATCTTCAGGAAACACTTCTGGATACTCTTTCACTACTGGCACATCTTGGATCTTCTTCTTGTCTTTCTCTTTCTCCACCACATGAGCCAGGAATGCTACACACTTCTTTTGTAGACACTTACGCTCCTTTATGCATGAGATGATTTTGACACTTTGTTTTGCTTGATCCCCTCTGACTTCCAATACACGATCATTCGTCACTGGAACTCGAAGAAGCTTTTCCAAACAGATGACTTCCACTCGGTTAAGAGAAAGCCAATCCATTCCAACAATGATGTCGAAACTACCCAGCTCCATCGGTATCAAATCGATGGTGAATGTATGACCATTAAGTGTCAATGGGCAATTCCTGTATACTGTACTAACTATGATCTGTTTCCCATTAGCTACTTCTATGATGTAAGGGGAATCTAACTGTTCCTCTATAGAATCTAGCTGGCATGCAAAAATCGGTAGAGACAAAACTCTGATCCGCACCATTGTTAAACAGAATAGATGCATAAAATTCATGTAAGAGAAATGTACCCGTGACCACATTCGGGTCTTGGCGGGCAGCTGGAGCTCCTATAACAAAAGCTCTTCCACGGGGTGCTGGAACTGCTGGTTGTGTTTTCTTCGGGCAGTTCTTTGCAAAGTGGCCAGGTTCGCCACAAGTATAGCATCCACCGTTGTTCTGGTTGTTGGGTGGAGGGAGAGCTAAAGCAGCATTGTTGACAGCTTGATTGGGAGTCATCCTGCAATTCTGGACCCAGTGTCCCTTTCTTCCACATCCCGTGTAGTGACGGCAGGGATTGCTTGCAGCATGGTGATACTGGCACTTTGTACACAGAGGGTGTGGGCCAGTATACAGTTTCTTGTGTACATCCTGAAGTGCCATGGCTACTTGATTGAGTGGAGTAGCCATAGTGTAGTTCTTTATAGTCTTCTGCTTCTTATTCTTCGGGTGTTGGTGTTGATGTGGTTTCTTGGAAGACTCTTCCTTTGGCTTGCCAGTGTCAGCCTCTCTCTTCAAGGTTCCAGAGGCTACCATCAGATCTGTGAGTTTCCCAGATAAACTCACAGCAGACTCCAATGTAACAGGGTTTGCTGTAACAACTAAACCCTGAATGCAGGCGGGAAGTCCACCTACATACCTATCTATTCTCTTCTCCAGGGTTGGTACCATGTCTGGCACCAAGGCTACCAACTCATGATAGCAGGTAGTGTACCCCAGATGATCAGCACCCTTCATCACATGATTGGACAATTCAACCTCAAATTTTTGCAGTTCATTTTTGGGGCAGAAATCATTCCTCAGCAGTGTCTTGAATTCTTTTCGTGGCATCACCATCGCTTCTTCTCTTCCTCTAGCTTTGATCTGTGAGTTCCACCAAGTTAAAGCTCACTTGTTGAATGATCCAGCAGAGTTGCGAACTTTGTGGTGCTCTGGACAACTGCTAATGTCCAGTGTAGTCTCCATCTTTTCAGTCCATTGGATTAATCCAATGGCTCCTTCAGTACCGCTAAAGCTTGGCGGCTTACATCCCACAAAAGATTTGTAGGAGTAGTTTGAAGCACCGCCAGTATTCCCACTTGCTTCTCCTTATGAATGCCGGGTGTTGTTGCTGTCATTCCGGATACGGTTGAGCAATTCTGGTATCACCTCCTCCAGCTGATTAGTCAGCTGGCTACTCAGTAATGTTGCCAAGGCGATGGTGCCAGGATCCAGATCGCTGTCGCGTTCGGATCAACTGGTGGAGTGTGTGGAGGAGGAGCTGGCGGTGGTGGTGTAGGTTGTCTTCGCGACGGCATTATGATCACAACCGAAAAGGAATCGGTTAGTGCAATGATCGAAAGCAGAAGACATAATGCAAGTATATAAATCCTATGTTCTCTACATGAAGGGTCCCTAGGTTATAGTTTAGGCCAAACCGTTTAAACAAATGACCTATATTTCTCTATAACCAAGGCTCTGATACCAATCTGTCACACCCCGATCCGGCGGGCTGGATCGACTTTCCAGACGGGCAGCAGGTTCTCGGGGCGCGATATCGGGAAAGATAATTGTGATGATCAGATTGTTTCCATTGCACATGATATATAATGAGGAAATGCTAAGTAAAATAGAATTACAAAGTTTAATTACATCAGTTTAGTTCATAATTTAACAATGTAAATCTACTATCAACATCATAATTCATCTATCTTGTATCTGCACAAGATATACAAAATAATCTGTAACATGATGTTTCTAAAGTATGCAGGTCCAAAAATGCTAGGTCCTCTATCTGGCATCCTAGTCCAAAAGTAATAACTTCTTTGTTGACCTGTTCGTCACCTGAGAAGTCATGCAAAAAGATCAAGTCAACACATGGTTGGTGAGTTCATGTAGTTTTATAAAAATGAAATTGAATAACCTTCTGAATGACAACCTTAACCTCACCATTAACCACCTATACCATCCAGTTCAATATGCTTATATATAGGGCATATGTAGGGTCGAACTTACCGCCCGCCCAGCCACCATCCCACCACATACCAAACCACATGATATATTGTTCCTGGCGATAATTAAGTGTTTCATCCCATAACTTTGATTCCATAACAATTGATACCATAGTCTTTGATTACCTTGAAAATCTCTACCTTGATCCCTCGAAATGACAACCTTAACCTCACCAACGAGCACCTATACTATTCAATCAAGTATGCTTATATATAGGGCATATGTAGGGGACAAGCCCCAGCCACCATCCCACCACATACCGGACTGCTTAGCATATTGTTGTTAATGATAATTAAGCGTTTCATTCCATTCACCTTCATTTTAGATTTTGATTTCCACAAATGGAATCACCTCTGATCGTTTGAGTTCACCATGTATTCATGATTACTCCAAAGCACTTGTAGAAATATAATGTTAAATGCTTAATTAAATCAATAGTTAATCATTTAATTACAACTAAGACATGATGATTGGGCCTTATTCGACTCTATCAATTAGACTTAGTTGTTGGTGGTTGTCCAAGTTGTACCCTCTCACACGTGGCCCATATCAGGCATGACCCAAATGAGTCTACCTGTATGCATAAGGACTTTCACGATGCACATATCAGCTTGACCCTCTAGCCTACTGTACACGTCGGGACTTTAGGATGATATCCTTTGATTCTTGATCGTCTTTGTTCTCTTGATTTCGTTTGATCGTTTTAGTTATGCCCATATAGCTTGACTACAAGAGTCTACTATTTATACCGGGACTTTCTGTGTGTTACACGTGGTCTTGATTTTCATACAACTGACATCCACCTTAACTTAAGCATTAATGATTTCATTAGATCTTAATGATTTCACTATTTCAATGATTCACACAAGATTATGATTCCCTTGATTTTCTTGATTCTGATCTTTAAATTCCATGATTTCCACAATGATTATAGATTCTTGAATAGGATCCTTAGTTTACTGATCACACACTGGATTAGATTCCATTAGATTTGATCTTTAGCTTTAGTTCTTCTGATTTCACTTTGAGTTTAAATTCTTGAATTTGAACTTGATGGACTAAGGGTTTGTTTTAGAGTTTTAGAATTAAGGTATTACTCGGAAGAGTAATTATTTAATTCATTAGTTAATTCAGCATACAGTTACCTCGACAGGAATCTAGGAGTATAAGCAAGAATATATAAAGCATACAATAAGTAAAAGCATTTACGTAAAACATATTTAAATAAAAAGGTTTATAAAAGGGGCAATGAACTCACCTGTGTTGCTCTGTATTGAATTATCACAAAATGCGCGCTCGTTACTTGTGGTTTATATATCTTCAGTACCTGAGTTGTTTTAAGAGGATTCGAATATGATAAGTATTTATAATCGTCGTATCTAGGGTCTTGGTCTCGGTGTGCAACTAAGTGTCCTATGTTACTAGTGTGTTTCTAGAATTCCTTCTATCTAGTCTAAAGTATCACCCATAACTAACCCTGATCCCACAGTATTCATTACAAGTCTTTAATTAAAACGTTTTTAAGTTAATTCAATTTAAGTTAAACATTTAGTTAGAAATCGTTTAATTACTTTATCAGAGTTTTATAAATCAATTTTCTTTTATTAAAACAATATCAATTTAACAGAATTTTTACTTCAACATGATGGGCTTGGGTTAGTCCAATTTGACTAAGCTCAGGCCCATTAATAACCTTTGTTTGTCCAATGATTCCTGGTCAATGCGTTGATTAACTAGGCCTAGATAGTTTAAGTAAATCATCTAGGTTAGTTACAAGTCTTTATGGATTTTCCTAAGGACTAGGTGTTAATAAATAAATTGACACTCCAATCATTATGTTATTGCTTTGATCCTTTATGATTTCTCCAGTGTTTTGATTCCAAAATGGTGTTAACAACTCTCGTTTAGATGATATCATGATTTATGAAATTTCTTGTTATTCAAAACCCTAATAGTCCCTTTGTTAACTTCAATTCCATTTGATAGATAAAATTCATGTTTAATCGTTAGGAAATATGTGTTGATTGCATATGAAGGAAACCCTATTATCCTTTTTCCCATGCGCACACACACATTAGGTTCTCATGCATGCACACACACTTTCCCAACCCGTGCTTGAGATTTTTTAGCCTCCACTCTATGTATTCACTCGAATGGCCCAAGGTTCGCCCGAAGCAACATGACCGAATGATCAGAGTGCACTAGAACCCTTGGCCGATCGACTGACTACTTGGCCGCATGAGACCCCATCTGAATGAGGGTGTGTTCGACTGAGACAAGCCCCGACCGAAGGAACCTAGACTGAATGAGGTATGGCCGAATACCTTGGGCCGGATGAGAAGGATGGCCGAAAGGGTCCTTGGCCGAACCAAACTTGGTCGACAGAATGATGGCCGAACCCAGATTGGGCCGAAGGAGCTGGGAGAGTAAAGCTCGGGCGAATGACTCAGGCCGAAGGATGATAAGGCGAAGGAGCCTAGACCGAAGGAAGGCCTTGGCCATTCGGCCGAAAGGGCTGCTTCTCCTCCGGTTAAAGCCATTCGGCCACCTGATGGCCATCCATTCAGCCGCAACGGCCTAGTGAGTGGCAACACATGATTTTCGAGCAAATCGACCAGAGAATGAAGGAAGGTTTGTTCCTAGCACACACTAAGGTAATTTCGTGGTGTTCTCCTAAGGTTTAAAGGGTTTTAGCCGGGTTCTCATGGGGTTCGAACCTAGGTTTTCAAAACCCTAAAACCGAACAAAAAGCTTGGATTTACCTCAAATCAGCCGAATAAAAGCTTAGATTCGTTGTACTTCTGTGATCTACAAGTTACAAGGGTCGTTTTGACACCAAAAAGCTCGATTTCGTGAAGAAATGGAGGAGATATGGTAGTTAGCTTTTAGAGAGAGAAAGTAGAGAGAGAGGAGAACGAATTTGGGATAAAAATTCTGGTTGGTGGTGGTGGTTGTGGCATTAATTGCCACATTAAATGGGTTAGAAATACCCGGTTATGTTCGGGTTCGTTCGGTTCCGCTCGGTTTCGCGTAAAACGTCGTTTTCCTTCGTTTTCATAACGAAACGTCTCGGTTTTAAAACAAGAGTTTATAAAATTTATTTTAGGTGGTAATTCCTAGTAAATTAACTAATTATGGTCCGTTTATTTTAAATTTCTGAAAATAGTTAATTTACTGTTTAAAATCGAATCGTATAGTTGTCGCACGTATTTGTTCGAATTGTCACTCGTACGAATACGACGATAACTACACTTTTCAATATGGTTTTCTAATTATTGGACATCATTCAGAACGTTAAACTTTCAGATATATTCGTACAGATCGTCACCTATACGACTATTCCGTCAATTTAGCATTCACATAACGACATCCGTTGTTGTTTTGTTCTGTAAAGCCTCACATACATTTATACATAATCAAATCCTAACAAATAATCACGTGATGGTTTTGTATCGCCAGATAAGCAGCTGACTGATGAACCATAGTTCTGAGCTTTGTTTTCTGAAATGATTCTGAGTTTGTTCTTTGATAGCATGAAATGATAATGATACATGATATGAATATGACAAACAATGAAATACGTATAGTTTGTACCTGAATACTGTTCATGTTACTGTTGAGATCATTGTTTCGGTAACGTTTCCGGCACTGATGTTACATATGTCTCACAGGATATGATACCATCTCTCTTTGTTTTATGTTACCTATGTTATGATTCAAGAAGTTAGTAACCTTATACCTAAGAGTTGTGATGATGAAACATCACAATATCAAAAGGGTTACGGTGTTACTTTTCTTGGGTTGATGATGTCTATATTTTATTTTTTTAGAACTACATGATATCATACTTGAGGTTAGTGATGGTGATTCATCATGTCACACCCCTACTTCTCGTCACCTGTTAATGATGTCACTGAAACTGTCGAGGAAGCATAGTGGTGATGTCTCAGAGATGAGGGGTGACTTACTTGATCCGATATCACAAGCACACAGATTAACTTAGGATAATTACATTACATGGTTCGTTATTACAATTCTCATTACAAAATTAACTTATTCAGTTACAAGTTTGTGAAGTGCAGTCTCTCTGGAATCACTGTCTACCTGCAAAAGTTTTAAGTTTAAAACGTCAGCACAAAGCTGGTGAGTTCGTAAAGTTTAGTAATTAAACAATATGATATGCAAAATTTCAAGATATACAGTTCAGATAACCATGGGACCCGTATCCAGTTCCTTTCGGACAGTTTTACGTTTTACGAAGATACTACCCGTCGGTAAATATCTTAATGCCTCATTATCTTAATGTCTATCACTAACATTAGTACTATCAAACATTCACACCAGGGGAGATGCAATCCTCCCAGCAAATGGGTTGTCAGCCAATAGTACTATCAATGCTTCCTGTTCGGCCCCACATGGGTTCACTAGATACAGTTTCAAAGAATGACGACTTTTGATACTATGATAGAGATACTAATGGAAAAATCCCATGAAATCACACAAAAGTCACATGCAATCACAAAGATAACAGTGATACATATCATATGTTCAGAAATCGATTTACAGAAATTCCCCGATATTTGTAAAACACTAAAATGAAAAGGGGTTGTACGAAACTCACCTGATAACTTTAGAAGTAGCAGAATATCTCGCAACAGATAATAAAGAGGTGATTCTGCATTTATTTATGTTTAATGCGTTATTTAGGTTTTAACTTACTGATTAGGTCTTTTTAAACGTTCAATGTCAAAGACATTGCTTTGAAAGTCATCAAACTGAGGTTAAATATTTAATTAGTTAATTTAATGTCATATCATACAATGTATGATAATGTAGGAACCTACATTGAATTAGATTCCTAATACAAGGTTGATGACACTCTTGATTAATCAGAATAGTCTCGGATTAACCAAATAGTTAACGTTGTTGATTATAATGCTATAACAGTTTCTAGACAGATTAATGGCTTAGGAATGATGAATCCTTGTTATTGATTACCCAAATATCATGAAATATCACAATGTAGCATTAGAATAGGTTTAGTAACCATGTTTAACATACTAATCTGACTGTTATCATAAACATCAGATAATCATTCCAATGAGTATGTTAATGATTGTGATTAGTTTGAAACACTTGGATTAACCTTTCATTTCAAAGATTAATCAAACTAATCACCTACATTGTTACAATCAAATGGGTTAAACCATTATAATCATAGTTGTGATTTCATGCAAACCGAGCATTTCAACGGATCAAAACAAGGATTTACCCGTTAAAACATCGTGTTCTTCATTTATAATCAATCCTAGCCATCATCTAGGCAATAATCAACAACCCTAACTATCTCATTACGTTCAAAAACAAGATCTAATCAATCAAAATCAAACTAGAAGATTAGAACGAACCATTACCTAATCAGACGAAGTTTCAACCGTAGGCTAGCTATCAGAACTCGTAGAAACCTTCCTGGGTGCTATCCGGAGGTTTAGAATACTTCAAGATGGAGTTTGGATGGTAAAAATATGTGTTTGTGCGTCTGGAAGTCGAGCAGAAGTGTCAAAAACCGATTTGGATGAGTTCTGCGTGAAAATTGGAGTTTTGATCTAATTTGCCGCCACCATCCAAGCCAGGCGTACGGCCCCAACTGAAGGGTTGGTCTGGGGCGTACCGCGCGGAAGGATCGAATTCCAGATATTTTGTGTGATCCGCGTGTACCGCCTAGAGTCGAAGTCTGACTCTAGGCGTACCGCCTAGGGCCATTTTTCCCAAATTATTGGATTTTCTTCGTTTCGCGATTCCGGACAATCCGTAACTCCGTTTCGCGCACGGTTTTCACCCACGTTCACCATTTCTCATGTACTTTCAACCTGTAATAATTTCGATTGTCAAAACAACGTGGATTCCAAGCATGATCAAATGTGCTCACTTCCTGGATGACGTAATTCTTCAAATGCAATTGTCACACATCACTGTGTATCACAAGATATGATGCCATATCTCTTTATTTTAGGATAATGATTCAAGAAGTCAATAACATAAAATCTAAAGAATTGGGATGGTGATTCATCACTACTAAAAGGTTATGGTGTTATCCTTCTTTTGGTGATAATGTACATTTTGTAATTCTAGAACTCAGTAACGTTATACTTAAGACTTAATGATGGTGATTCATCACTGGATCTAAAATATTTTAATATGACATATTCTATTATAAAGTGTTCAAAACTCATGATAGAAAATTCAATGACATTATACTATGATTAGTGACTTGTCACTAAATCATAAAAGCTAAGATGCCATATACTTTGCACAATCCATGATGTCTCAACCCTAATTCCATGAACTCACTAGTATATTATGCCTAAGATCCGTGGTGAATAATTTAACATATGCCAAGTATTCGATCCTGCATATCATTCTCTACATTTTTAAATAAGTCAAAATGCTTTCTGATTTCATGATTTTAACGAAGACACAATGACTTCTTATTGTATTTTCATACCTATTTTTGATTTATATAAGGTGACATGACTTGGATTTATTGAATTTTAGTATGGGTGATCCCATTTAAAATTTTAAAATAAGTTTGCATGAATCATATTATTGATATCTTTAGATGAATTGTTCTATATTCGTATCTTTAGACAACAACTCAAAGAATCAATGATATTATAGTTGAGATTATTGATAATTAGATATCACAACTATCAAAGGGTATATATTATCAAACACTTGTGAATTTTACATCATTTGCTTATCAAAAAAAAAAACCAACCAACTACCAATTCCTATATTACAATTGAGAAACGCCATTGCAAAGTTTCAATGTTTAGAACCTCTATACTCATAAAATTCTTAAAAGCTAGTCAAAGCCTTCCACACATATTCAAACATGTCTAAAGTTTATATTAGCCTTGGTAGACGTTTGGTATGCTATCAAAGTATTAGTAGTGTGGTTGGTTGGTAGCAGTATATCTTGTATATAAGCACTAAATACATTGATAGTAAGACCAAATGCTTGATCAAGGGCTAGAATTGTCAATTCAATCAATAGTTTTGAGTAAACTATGCTAGTCAAAGAGGTTTTTACTCAAATACTAATGCTTGGTATGTATTCTTACACCAGGTCAAATCAAAGATATCGATAATCACATAAAATACACATACGAGACACACACAAATATATATATATATATACACGAATCCTTTTACTGTAAACCAATTTTGTTCAAAAAAATTATACAACCTTAAATGTTTTAAAAAGAAAAATTTATTTTGTTTAAGAAAGTAAACATTATTTTAAACTATTACACAAACTAAAACAATATTATTAAAAAAATAATTATAAAACAAACTTTTATAAACACAGGCCTGAAATTATTTTTAAAATAAATCAATTATAAGTTAAAGGTTATAAAGTAAACATTTATCTTTTATATAAAATTTTTATTAAAATCATTTGTTTATCACTCAAAGACTCAGTGATATCATAACAACATAATATCACATATTAGTGTATTCTATATCATTCGTATATTCAAAAGCGATCATTTAGCAAACCATACATACAACTATGAGATTCTTTCGCAAGATTACAATTGTTAGTATCTCTAAATTCACACGATTCCTAAAGTATGCAAGTATTCAAACGTCTATTCTAAGGTAGTTTAGGTTAGGTTAGTCTTTGGTAGGTAATTGGAATGCTATCAAACTATTAGTGATGTGGTGGGTTGGCTGCGATATACCCTATATGTAATCCCTGGGGTTTTCTATGTCGATTTTTAGTTGTAATCATGATAAATCTATAATAAAAGAAAGTTATTGATAATTCATTGAAACACGTAACATATTCAATAAATAATTTTAGTTTATATATGTACATATATAATATTAAAACAATTCAAAAGAAATCCTTATAGATAATATATATATATATATATATATATATATATATATATATATATATATATATATATATATATATATATATATATATATATATATATATATATATATATATATATATATATAGACATACATGCATTTATATTTATTCCTATATATACATATAAAAACTATATTGTTCAATTTATCATACACACAAGTATGAAAATAATAATAATAATATTAAACAAATTAATTCCAAAGAAATCTACATAAAAAGTATTATAAACATATATGTGTGTATGTAGATATATTTATATGTTACAAAAAAAAAAGATTTTATATAAGATTTATACAAATACTAAATATGAATAATAATAATAATAATCATAATAATAATAATAAATATAGTAATATATTTATAAATGTAAATAAAATAAATAAATAAGTACTTATAAAGTTTTTTTAAAGAAAATAATGTTACAAAGGTTAACTAAAAAGTTTTATAAACTTTTAGATATAAAAGAAAAGTATTTTACTCTTTTAATAAAATTTAATGTACAAATACAAGTTATAGGGGCTGAAATTGGAATTATTATTAACTTAAGTGTGAGTGTAAAGAATTAAAAGAAAGGTTTAAACAAATCAGAAGGATCAAGGGCTAGTCTATAAACTCCCAATTCCTTCTCCTTCTTCCTCACCCAGCCACCCGTATCCACGACCCAGACCCAATTCGTGACCCGGAACCCTTTCAAACTTATTTCACGCGTTTAATCACTCAATCTTTATCAATTTAGAAAGGATTTGCATACACGATTTTTATCAAACCATCAATTAAACAAAATCAGTTCGAAATCGAGGGGATTCGATCTCCAAATTCCGAACTATTAGCTAAACTAGAATTCAAACAAAATAAGAATAAAATACCAATAAAACTACTCCATTCAATTCTTAAAACTCATACGAAATTGTTTGTGCCATCCAAACACAATCACAAACTCTCTGAAGTTGGAATCAATGCCAAGAACGGCCGACACCCTTCATTCACTCGAACTCCATCATTTTGAAACAAATCTAGGTAAGTTTGAATGCCATTTTGATCGATTTTGATGAGGATTAATATCCTTAAGATAGCAGGGGCATAGAATCGATCCATTGATCGAATTGGATTAGGCCGAAATTAGGGTTCATATGACTTAGGGGTTCTATTCAAAGTCTGTGTAAGAAAATACTCATCAGCGAACCTCGGCCTAGCGTAGTGGTTAATCTACATGCACGCGGGCTTGAGTTCTCGGGCTCAAAACCCGGCCGGCACGGGTGGAGGCCGGTTTTGACCATTTTTGGGCGTTTGGACCTTTTTCCAGCAAAATTGTTTTATAAAAAAATATTGAAAATCACCAAAATAAATTCTTAACATTATGTAATTAACAATTAACTTCCAGAAAATTCCAAAATTTAATTTCTATGTAAACTATTTATATATGCATAACAAATGCTTTTAAAAAAACATTTTAAACTTAAATAGTCAAAATTCAAAATTATAATTATTCTGTTATTATTATTAGTAGTATTAATAATTTTGTGTAAAAATATTACTAAGATAATTTTTATAAAATACATAAATGTTTATATAATTATAAAGTTCATTAATTAACCTTTTATTACTTTTTTTACAATAAAATTATTTATAAAATACATATACGTGTATCTTTTATACTTTTTATTGTTTTTAATAAAATGAATTATAAAATACACACATGACACACACACACACACATATATACACAAATCCTTTTACTGTAAACCAATTTTGTTCAAACAAATTATATAACCTTAAATGTTTTAAAAAGAAAAAATTATTTTGTTTGAGAAACTAAACATTATTTTAAACTATTACACAAACTAAAACAATATTATTAAAAAAATAATAATAAATTTTTTTTTTATAAACACAGGCCTGAAATTATTTATAAAATAAATCAATTACAAGTTAAAGGTTATAAAGTAAACAATTATCTTTTATATAAAGTTTTTATTAAAATCATTTATTTTATTAATGATATAAAATGTATGCTTTTAACCAATGTTTTTAAACTCTAAACAATGAAACCTAATTCAATAAAAACAAAAGGATGGAAAATAGGATATTCCAAATGCCATATGATATTCAAATGTTATTCAAAGTCAAAGAGATATTTATTATTGGATAATTAAATAAAAATGTTCCTACATGAAAAACCATTCAAACTTAGTTACACATCAATTAGGACTTCCATAGTATTCTATGTAATCTAGGGTACCAAAACATGAACTCTAAGTATAGACTATGAAATTCTATTGTCTTTAGGTTAAAGTGTGCAAGCACAACCTAAAAAATCCTAGGCACCGATCTATTGGACAAAGCTAGAACATCATGTGAGTAATTCTATACTCCTTTTACTTTTTGTACTTTTGGGATGTTACATATGATGTATTCAAAATTCATGTATTCTAGAGTCAAAATCTATAGATGCAATACCTTTTAGTCTATGTGGTTTGAACTTTGGTATGTGTTACTACTTGCTTTGTGATACTATGCTATTCTATGTTATTCAATGTTATTTGATACCGAGTAGCCTAAGGTCTGTTAGATACCACCTTTGCTTTGACTTAGGTAAAATGTGTCAAAAGGGCGAAAACTACAACTATGGGCAGACTTGTGAATATACTTAGCTTTGTGCTTTGTATTGAATGAATTTGGAGATGATACAAACTATTGCAGACTTGTAGATATACTAAGCTTTTTAGCTAAGTATTTATATGAGCTTGAAGACGAGATATTCTAAAACTTAATTGCAACTAGCAGGATATGCATGCTAGAATTTAAACTTTGTAGTCTAATTGAATTGCATCTGTTTTTCTAGGTATACTATATAAACTTTATGGGTTACTCACCAATTATGCAAACAAAATCTTTATTTTGCATATGTAAAAGGTTAAGTGGATGATTTGGCGAAGACAGAGGATTGGTTTCATGTTAGTAGACCTAGTTTTTAATTTAAACAATGTTAGACTTATTCAAGTTATGTAATTTGGATCTTGAAACTATGTAATTGATGTTTGTTCAATTTAATGTAAATTATGTCTTTTTTTTCAAATCTTTAATATTGATGCTTTAACTATTAAAATTTACAACATAGCACCATGAGCTTTTGAGCATTCGAGCTAACGCCGGACATATTCCGTCATCGGTTATGATGTGACAGATTGGTATTAGAGCCATGGCTATTAGATTTAGGTTATTAGAAAATGGTGGCCTAGACTATAACTAAGCTTCCCCTATATGAGTTATCTCGTATTATATTTGATTGTTTGCTACTTGCTTATGTGCTATGTGCTATACAATAAATATTGTTTTGTGTTATATACAAGTTACCATAGAGGAAAACCTTAGTTTTTAATTACCATAGAGGAAATGACATAGTTATTAAAATGACTTTGCTTACACTTAGCTACGAATGCCTTAGTTTAAGATAACTATATATCACTGGGATTACTTAGATTAAGCAAATTCCTTATAACTTGCTTTTAAGTAAATTCTATTCTAAGCTCACATACGCGCAAACAACCTTTAACTGATAGGAATTCAAAACTCATTAGGCTTAATGCCTAATTTTATTCCTTAGACAAAATTGGAATTCCAATATTGATTTTAAAATCCCGTTAGAATTAAATTTGTAAGGTGGATATGTACTAACTGGAAGAGTGTAGTACCGTTAGTTAGAATTCCTGTCTAGGAAAGCTATTCGTATAAATCCCCGAGATACTGTGGGACCTGTCTAGCTTTCCTGGAGATTTCTGATCAGAGTACAATCACTTATAGGCCAAAGCATATCATACCAAACACCTTACAAACTAAAATGATTCTAATATGTCACCCGGTATTCAATTTTGAATACCATTCCTTATGTTTTTCAAACGAGTTCAAATGATTTACATATTTGTGATTCTATTATCCGTTCAATTTTGATTTAAAACCTCGTTAGAGTTAAGTTGTTAAGATGAACGTGTCGTAACTGGAAGGGTGAATACCTGTAGTTGAGACTCCTGTCTAGGAAATCGATTCATAATCCCTTACGAGGGACCAGTCTAGCTTTCTTGGTGATTCTTAATGAGAGTTTGTTACCTATATGCCAAAGCATGTTACATTTTACAAGCAACATTAATTCTAATAAGCCAAAAGGTGTCCAAGTTGGATGCTACTCCCTATGATTTTTAACCAAATTCATAATGATAGCAATACATTACCTTTGCAAAACCCAAACCTTAAAATATAATATTTGAGATTAGTGATGGTGGTTCATCGCTACAAATCTCGTGATATAATGTCATCTCCCTTTTGTTTTGTGACACATATGTTATGAATCAAGAAGTCAATAGCATTATACCTAAGATATGTGATGGTGATACATCACTACATCTTAAAGGTTTTGGTGTTACATGTCTTTGTTTGATAATGTATAATTTGAAATTTAAGAACTCGGTAATATTATACTTATGTTTAGTGCTGGTGATTAATCACTAATTCTAAGAGGTTACAATATTACCTACTTTATTTGACACAATTCATACTCTTGATTAGAACTCAATGACAATTGTATTTGTGGTTAACGACATGATATTTTCCTTTGCTGAATAATATATATGTTATGATTCAAGAAAGTTAATAATATCATACCTAATATTTGTAATGGTGATACATTACTACATCTAAAGGCGATGGAATTATATTTCTTTGGATTTATAATGTATATGTTATGATTCAGTACCTCCGTGATTCATACTTGAGGATTAGTGATGGTGATTCATCATTGTGTCTCACAAGTTATGATGTCACCTCTCTTTGTTTTATGTTACCCATGTTATTATTTAATTAACAATAAACCCAAGATTTGTGATGGTGATACATCACTAAATTTAAAAGGTTATGATATTACCTTTCTTTGATTTATGATGAATGTTTTGATTCAAGAAAACTAGTAAGATTATACTTAATGGTGATTCATCACTATATATAAAAGGTTATAATATTACATAGTCTAATACTCAAACCCATGATAGAAAATTCGATGATATGGTATTTATGATTAATGACCTATCCCTAAATCTCAAAAGCTACGATGTCATGTATTTTGTCTCAATCCCAATTACATGAACTCATTAGGATATTATGCCTAAGATCATTGATAAATAATTTAACATTCGTTAAGTATCCAATCCTGAATATCATCTCCTAAGTTTTTAAACGAGTCACAATGATTTTTAATTTTAGTATTTTAACCAAGACACAATGATTTCTTATTATATTTAATACCCCTTTTAGATTTCAATAAGATTACATGGCTTGATATTACAAAATTTAAGTATGGGTGATTCTATGTAAAATTTTAAAACTAGTCCATGCGAATCATACTGTTGATTTTTAGACAAACCATTCCATATTCATATCTTTAGACAACGATTCGAAGATTCAATGATATTATAGCTAAGATTTGTGATAGTCAGTTATAACAACTGTCAAAGGTATATAATATCAAATACTTGTGTATTATATATCATTCATTTATCCAAAATTGATCATAAATCAATTCATACGAGAGATTACATTGCAAAATTGTCAATGTCTAGGACCTCTATACTTATGCAATTCTTAAAAGTAAGTCAAAGCCTCCCATAACTATTCAAACCTGTCTAAAGTTTTTGTTATCCTTGGTAGGAATTTGGTATACTATCTACGTATTAGTAGTGTGGTGGGTTGGCTATGGTATACCCTATATATAAGGATTAATAGTACATTGATAGTAAGACCAAAAGCTTGATCAAGGGCTAGAGTAGTCAATTCAATCAACAGTTTCGAGTAAACTTTGCTAGTCAAACAAATTGTTACTCAAATACTAATACTTGGTGTGTGTTCTTACACCAGGTCAAATCAAAGATATCAAAAATCATATGAACCATGATGACAATTCTTAAATTAATTATACAATATCCGTATGTTCAAACAATTACTCAAAGATTCGGTGATAGCATAGCTAAGGTTAATGATAAGTAGTTATCATAGCCATATGATATCACATACTAGTATATTCTACATCATTCGTATATTCAAAAGTGGTCATTTAGCAATCCATAAACTATGAGATTCTATCGCAAGATTTCAATTCTTAGTGTCTCTAAAATTCATACGATTTCTAAAGCTAGTCAAGTATTCAAACTTTTATTCAAATGTAGTTAAGTTTAGGTTAGTCTTGGTAGGTAATTTAAATGCCATAAAGGTATTAGTGATGTGGTGGGTTGGCTGTGGTATACCCTATTTATAAGCACCAATAATACATTGATAGTAGTATCGAAAGCTTGACCAAGGCTGAATTCGTCACTTCAATCGACAACATCGAGTAAAGTTATTCCTCAGTCAAGAATAATAGTCACAAGGTCTGTGCTGGTAGTCATTTACCCACTTAGTGGAAAGAATGAAGACCAACACTGAGCTGCTGCTAAGGGGGGTCTGTTAGTACATGATAGCATCAGCTTTAGTTGTTGAATTAAAGACTGAAGATTGCAGCTAAGTTGATGAGAAGATCTTTATGTTTATTGTATTTGTATTAGTTTAGTTTAATGTTATTTTTTTTCTTTGAATTGGTTTTTTTTTTGATTTTGAATGTTTGTAATTGACTAAGTGCTGAAACTATCAATACTAATAGTATCGATAGTAACAATATCGATACTATTAGTATCGACAATGGTTACCTTCAATACTAATAGTATCGACAAGATGTCTATAAATAGCTTATTCTCGATACAATTAGTATCGATCATGGACATAACTCAGATTTCTTAATTGTAATTCTCACTAATTGTACAAGGTTAATTCCAGTGATTAATACAAGAAGAGTTCATTTGTTTTATTGTTTATGTTTGATTACATTCTACTTGATTCATTCTTCATTTGTTCAAACCTGAAATTATGCATTCCGCACGTGATATCATGTTACACCAGATCATTTAGATCCTAACCACGGACCTAAAAGTGGTATCTTAGCATTTTCTCGGTTATGATCTTGGTAGAACGAATTTTTGGTGATATTCTTGATTGTTGAAGACATTTTGATGAGAATATGATCAATTCTAATGATAAAATGAAGATTTGTCATTGAAGAACAATAGTTGCACTTGAAAACTTGTCAAGTTTTGGAATTTTTGAGTTCGAGACTATCAATATCAACAAAAACGGTTTCTGGATTGTTTTTCATCGATATTATTAATATCGATAGTCATTTGCTCGATATTATTAGTATCGACAGCTTCTCACCGATTTTTTTAATATCGATTGTATTCTCATCGATACTACTAATATCGACAAAATAGTTCCTAAATTTTTCTAAGTGTTGATTATTTTAACAAAAAATCTTCAAATGGCCAACCTATCTTCATTGTCTTCCCTGTTATCTGATAATGAGGCTAGTACTATGACCAAGCCTCTGAAGCTTGTTTTGTCTACTTCCCTTCTAATGATGAATACCTTCTTAGTAATGAAATATGAAGGGACTACCTTCACATTCATAAAAAATCCATTTTTCTTAGAGTTGAGAGCGTCTTAAGCATAATAAGGCAGCATGATTTACGGCTCATTGAGTGAGTACTCATCACGGAGTGCTCGGTTTGAATCCTTTTTATCCATAGTCAATCCAAGCCTAATAATACCTTTGATCGAAGGGTATGAGCAACCTCAGCTCAATGGGGTTACAAGAATGTCTCACATCTTAACTGAAGATGAAAAGAAAATATATGATTTAGAGAAGAAAGCTTATGCTTTGCTCACTATGGCACTTCCCAAGGAAAATTTTCAATCTTTTATGTCACATAAAAGATCTGAAGCATTGTGGGATGCTTTGGCAATGAGATGTGAAGGGAATGACCAGGTTAAAATAAGTAATAAAACACTTCTCAAGAAACAAATTGAAGTGTTCAAGTTTCTAGACAAAGAAACCTTTGAGGAACTAATGACTACATACACTTTATTATTTAGTGAGCTAAGTAATTTGGACTATGAAGTTTCTTTGGAAGAACAAAATGACAAACATTTAGATGCATTTCCATCTTCATGGGAGACATATGTCATGATCATAAGAGAAAACATAGACTTGGAGATTCCTGAACTTGATTTATTGATATCCAAACTTCATTCTTTTGATCTAGACATGTTGAAGAGAAAGGCTAGAAACAAGTTTTCAACTCAAAACTCAGGCCTTTATAGGAAACCCATTATAGCTCCTGCCACCTCTTCAGGTTCAATTGCATTCTTATCAAGCACTGAAGATGGTGAAATATATCCTATTATTGATGACACAACAGAAGTGTGTTTTACTTCTGCAACCGGCATAGAGAAAACATCAGGCAGTCGATCAAAGTTGATGAATGTGAGGGTGCCACAGGAACATCTAGCCTTTTCCATGCAATTTGTCAATGCATATGATTCTATGGTGTTAGACGATTCTCAAAGATTGACTGATGAGGATATGGATCAACTGGATCCAGATGACTCGGAGGAAATGGACATCCAGTGGCATATAGCCATGCTAACTAGAAGGGCAAGGAGATTTCTTCAAAGACCTGGAAGGGATGAGATTTCAGGAAATTCGAAGAAGAAACTTGGTTTTTCCGAACAAAAGTCAATTGCTACAATTGTGGGAATCTTGGACATTTTTCCAGAGAATGTGAGATGTTAGTAAGGAACAATTCACGGTTTGAAGCTGATAGTAAATTTGATAAGTTTGATCCTCAAAGAGGGGCTCCTGTTGCTTCTTCTTCTGCAGCCACTACAAGTTCAAAAATGACTCCTTCAGCAAAAGATAAGGCTTTACTTGTAGAAGATCAGTGTAGAACTGACTGGTCATCTTATGCTGAGGAAGTTCAAGTGAATGTTGAATCTCATGTGGCGTTAATGGATCAGACAAGCCAGAAAAAGGTTGATTTATCATCAGGAAGAAATCTTAATATTAAACCAAATTGTCTGAAGTGTTGCGCTTATTCAGCCAAACTTGATATGGTTGCTAAGCACAATCAATCATTGATTGATGATGTCCAATGCTTAGAAGACAATGTTAAACAATATCTAGCCAATGAATTAATGTATAAAAATAAACTTGAGGAATACAGTGTTGATATTAAAACTTTGACTTTACAATTGGCTCATAAAAAGGACATTATCGATCACATGATTGATGAATTGAATGATCGGACAAAGAAGTGTAAATCGATTGAGTATTTGTCTAATGCTCAAATGATTTTGAATAACATTGTGGCTAATAATGTACGCAATCCAGGTACCCAAGGGATTGGTTTTAAGGTGATTTCTCATCCTATTAACCATTTTTATGGGTCATTTCCTGAAGAGCCAAATGTTATTCCATATTTTGCTAAACCCTCTAAGAATTTAGACTTGTTTTCAAATGATTTAACTAGCTTGTCTAGTTCTGTTAGTATTAAACATGCAGAAAAAAAAAAGATAAAGGATCTAGTAATCAAGCAAGATGTTTGTGATGATGATGAAGATGAAAATAGAAATGTGTTTGGTTTGAAATTTGATGTTAAAAAAAGTGATGTAACAAATTTGATTGATAATAACAAAGTTTCTGATTTTTTCTTGATCGAAGATGTTGATATTATTAGTGATGAATGTGTAGGAAAGTAATCTAATATTCTAACAGACAGATGTCTTTTTACTGAACCAGACAACCTAATCTATTATACTATTAAAGGAAAAGATGAAATCGTCTATGCTGATAATCATCCTTTAAGTTTGACTAAATCGTCATTGATTGATAAAATTTTTAAGAAACCTAATGAAAAGCATTTTTTCAAAAACCAGATCAAGTGTGTGACAAGGATTGGGAAAGATTAGCGAAACATAATTTTGTTAAAACACACACTGTGCAGAAAGATTCTGCAACTTTACTGTGTCAATCCAATGCTGATTTTTTCAAAAATAAAAGTTCATTGTCTTCATCACAAGCTTCTTCTTCTCAAGTATTACCATGTGTGAATCAGGATGTACATTGTCGCACCCCGGCCTTCCCGGCATGTCCGAGGGCGTGACGCGACTACCATGATTGCAGTCTCTAGTACAGATGTGAGACCTTCATGTCCGGTACAGTCGCAGTCTTTGAGTGTGTATGTGTTGACTTGTGGAGACTCTACGAATCGTTGGTGACGTGTTCGTTGCGTTTAGTTTGTTTATGTGCCTTAAATGCATGTAGGACACCAACATGTATCCTACGACTCTAACCGTAACGCTTTCACATAAGTCATGTTATGAAATCGTAAAAGTTGCCATTTTTGGAAAGTTTCTATTTTTGGAAAGTGTAGTTATGAAATCCATTTCATAAAACTAATAACTCTAGTATGTTTGTAAAAATATATTTAAACACGTAAAACACATCTTTTGTGCATAAATCACCGTTTATGACGTTTGCCCCAAATAAAGTTTCCTAAAATAGTAAGTCTTCGTTTAAAGTTTCGTTTTCACAAATCAAAGTTC
The DNA here is from genome assembly GCA_009363875.1 of Mikania micrantha. Taxonomy (NCBI): domain Eukaryota; kingdom Viridiplantae; phylum Streptophyta; class Magnoliopsida; order Asterales; family Asteraceae; genus Mikania; species Mikania micrantha. The sequence goes on along the minus strand of CM018693.1, from coordinate 109,790,454 downwards.
CCAATATGCCTAGAAATCATTTTTAAACATATCTCAATAACCATAAACCACCAAATCATGTTAAAACATCAAAACCCCTCTTATGGTTCCAAAAGGTTTCCATACATAGTAAGTTTCTATAAAATCATGTTTTCACAAAATCGACTACCCAAATCTGTTTCTAAACACTTCAATATGAATTTAACAACATTTAGACATGTCTAACATGTCTAGATCATCACCAATCTACAACGTGCAATATAAAAGTTTCCTTTTATTGCATGCATTTCAAAATCATCAAAATAACCTATCAAAACCCAATTCCAACAATCCTATAGTCTAAAATCAGTAGAGATACATTAAGATAAAATAAAATCACCAACAATTTGTGTACAATAGCCACATGGAGTTGCATGTGGGTGGATGTTCATGCATGTGGGTTTTTTCCCTTGCATGTTCGATCTAAGTATACATAAGCTCATAAAACTATCTTAGGTGAGTAGATTCGAGTTGTAGCAGCTCGTGGAGACTCAGATGATGGCTGAAGACGAGCTCCCAGCTTGTGGGTGGCTTCCAAGACTTCTTCTTGAACCTCCAATGGTCCAAAAACACTCCAAGTTGCAAGAAAACGCTTTACTAGTGATTCCAGATGGTTTGAGAGTGGATTCCAGTGGGCTTTAGTCAAACATGAGTGAAAATGCTCGGTGGGATGTAAAAGAAACGAACAAATGAATTGGGGTTGCTTTTTATAAAGTTTTGTCATCTGGGACCCGTCGCGTACCGCCAAGGCCGATCATGCATGCCCTCGGCGTACCACGTTGAATATTATATTCAATTTTCATCCCGAAACACGCTGCATACCGCCAAGACCCCTTGTGCATGGCCTTGGCGTACCGTCAAGGATTTCCGAGTTCAAAAGTCCCACTCTTGCTTCGCGCATCGCCAAGGAGTTCACCGAGGGTTCTCGGCATACCGTGAAGGCTCTATTTCTTGGTTTTCCGATATCGTTGATTTGATTATGTTCGTTTTTGATCCTTAACGTTTATCCTAAACATCTAATACATGTTTAGTACGTATTCACATAATAACACATATGTTTGTTTGATTATTGTTTGTTCACCAACATTCGTGCGACTCGTGTGTGTTTCGATAATTCCTCGAATTATCTTTAATCGTTTGTGTTCATCATTACGAAATGTTTGCATGCTTGATTAAACATAATCAACATGTAATGCACAATCCAATAATTCCCCAAATTATTGTTTTGCGTTTATGTTTGCGTTGGCCACAGTTGTTTCCAAAACCAATGTGAAATGTACGATTCGATAGTTCCTCGAACTATCGTTTCGTAGTTGTTTATGTTTGACTCATCTATTTATACATAATTAAATGAAATGCAACAAGTCTGGATGTGAAATACAAAGTTGTAAGATTTGCAATTTACCTGAAATTGCCGGGTGTCACATCATCCCCTTGTTGAAAGATTTTTCGTCATAAAATTTGGTTGTTGTTGGTAGTGTTTGAGAATAAAAATTTTCCAGTTGTCACATCATCCCCTTGTTGAAAGGAAATTTCGTCCCGAAATTTATGCGTTTTCGTCGGCGTTCGATGGTGTCTGTTCGAAGAGATGGGGATAGTTGCGCATCATCTGATCTTCACGTTCCCACGTGAATTCAACTCCACGTTTCGAGTTCCATTAGACTCTGACAATCGAAATCCTACTCTGCTTGAGTTGTTTGACCTCACGGTCCATTATTTCTACCTGTTCTTCCACGAATCGTAGCTGTTCATCCACCTGGATCTCATCCAGTGGAATCAAAAGTGTCTCATCGGATAAACACTTCTTTAGGTTCAAGACATGAAATACGTTGTGAACTCCATCGAGTTCGGCTGGTAGGTTGAGTTGGTATGCCACTGGACCAATCCTCTTCAGGATCTCGAATGGTCCAATATACCGTGGGTTCAGTTTGTCTCGTTTCCCAAAACGAATAACGCCTTTCCACGGCGAAACTTTCAGAAGGACTGTGTCTCCTATCTGAAATTCTTGAGGCTTTCGACGTTTGTTGACATAGCTCTTTTGACGATCGTGAGTTTCGGCCATGCAGTTTCTGATTTGCACAATCGTTACGGTTATTTCGTGTACAAGTTCTGGGCCGGTGAGCTGACTGTCGCCCACTTCTGCCCAGCAGATGGGTGATCGGCATTTCCTGCCATAGAGGGCCTCAAAAGGCGTTGCCTTTATGCTCGAATGGTAGCTGTTGTTGTAACAAAACTCCACCAGCGGTAGGTGAGTTTCCCAGCTGCTACCTAAGTCTACAACACATGCTCGTAGCATGTCTTTGAGAGTTTGTATGGTGCGTTCGCTCTGGCCGTCAGTTTGTGGGTGGTATGTGGTACTCATACCCAACCGTGCACCAAGCGACTTTTGCAATGATTTCCAAAAGTTCGAAGTAAATCTAGCGTCTCGATCAAAAATGATGGTGATTGGCACTCCATGTCACGAGACTACTTCCTTGACATAGACTCTGGCTAGCTTTTCCATCTGGTCATTTTCCTTGATTGCAAGGAAATATGTTGACTTGTTTAGTCGGTCCACAATTACCTAGATAGTGTCACATCGACTAGGAGTATGAGGGTCGTAATGAAGTCCATAGAGATTTGTTCCCATTTCCACATGGGGATCTCTGGTTGTGTGAGTAATCTAGATGGTTTCTGGCACTCAAACTTGACTTTGGCGTAAGTCAAGCATTTGTTCACATAAGTGGCAATGTTGGCTTTCGTGTTTGGCTACCAGTAAAGGACATTCAGATCATGGTATATCTTATCAGATCCAGGCTGAATGGAACACCTGGACTTAGGAGCCTCGTCCATCACAAGGTAAACGCCTTCCATGAAATACTGTAAGCCATCAGCTTTTACTTCTAGTTGTTTCTCCATTCCCCTTAGTGATTCGGCAACAAGTTTTTCTTCTTCCAGTGCCTCAACTTGGGCCTTGTGTATCTGCTAAGGGAGGTTGCGATGGATGGTGAGCTGTAAAGCTCATACCCTCTTGGGTTTCGAGGTATTCCTCCAGCTTAAAGCATCGGCCACTACGGAGTTTAAGCCAGCGGCGCTATCGCATGTTCAGTTCCTTCTACTCGAATATATGTTGGAGGCTCTTACGATCATTGTATATGGTATACTTTGTACCGTATAGGTAGTGTCTCCAGATCTTGAGCGCAAATACGACGGCTCCAAGTTCCAAGTTGTGGGTGGTGTAATTCTTCTCGTGGACCTTCAATTGTCAAGAAGCATATGCGATCACCTTTTGTCACTGCACACAACCGAGTCCTTGTATCGAGGCATCGCGGTATACTACGAAATCATCCATTCCATTACGAAGAGATACGATAGGTGCACTACAAAGTTTCAGCTTGAGAAGTTGGAATGCAGCTTCTTGCTTGTCAGTGAAGAGATATTTCTTATCCTTGTGGTGAGAGCTATGAGTGGTTGGGCTATCTTGAAAAATCCTTCGATGAATCGTCAATAATAGCCTGCCAAGCCTAGGAATTGTCGCACCTCAGTTGGGGTCTTCGGTGCTTTCCAGTTCTTGATGGCCTCTATCTTGGTTTTATCCACGTGTATTCCTTTTTCGTTGACAAAATGTCCCAAGAATTGGACTTCTCGGATCCAGAAGTCGCACTTGGAGAGTTTAGCATGCAGCTTCTCCTACCCTAAGAGTTCAAGAGCCAATGGAAGATGCTCTTTGTGTCCTTCCTGAGTCTTCGAGTTGATGAGGATATCGTCAATGAAAACAATGATAAACTTGTCGAGATAGGGTTTGCACAATCTATTCATGAGGTCCATGAATACTACAGGTGCATTAGTCAGCCCAAATGGCATGACCAAAAACTCGTAATGGCCATACCGTGTACGAAAAGATGTCTTGGGGATATCTTCTTCTTGAATCCTCAGTTGATGTTACCTAGATCGCAAATCGATCTTGGAATATTAACTCGATCCTTGTAGTTGATCAAACAAATCGTCGATGCGAGGTAAGGGTTAACGGTTCTTGATTGTCACTTTGGTTAACTCACGGTATTCGATGCACATTCGAAACGTGCCATCCTTTTTATTCATGAATTTTTGGAAAATAAGTACTGATGAGCAAAACCACTAAAGCCAGAAAAATAAATAAACCAGGGATTGACCAACCGTGGATACTTCTGTTCCGACTAAAGAACTGCTTCAACATCGGAAGATCAACAGCGGAAGATTCGTCAAAAAGAACTACCTCTGTACTTCTCTACTTTGGAAGACATTAGCTGACCATGATACCTTCAGAAGACAACCATTGCATCGTGTGACATCCGGGACCTGATCGTACGACAAGTCCGTATGGTATGTGTACTTTTACTATTTACTATGTGTAAATACAATGTGTAAATAGTGTGTGATAACAGAACTCAGAAAACAAACAAAAGTTGTACATGTTTAAGTGAAAGCTTGAATACAGTAAGTACAACAACTCATGATAAGAAACAGTTGTTTGTATTTAGGTGAAAACCTAAATACAGTAAATACAACAAAATAAGAGAAACAACAGTGTGTAAACAAACGAAAAGAACATATCTGTTGCGATTTGATATCCATAGATGACAGGAATCAGATAGCCATTAACTCAGTATGAAAACAATGTGAATTCAAGTTATCAATGTGAAAACACGCAAGTTAGTTGAGTCAGTCAGTGAGGAAAAACAATTTAAAACACAAGTTCAGTATTGTTTCAGAATAACGAACTGACAGTGTGTTTGCGTGGGTGACGATTCACACAAACATATATGTGAGTTTAACGTTCTGAAATGATGACTGAAAAGTAGAAAACAAAATTCAGAAAGTAAAGCCATCGTCGTGTTCGTTCGGGTGACAATTCAAACGAATACGCGCGAAGGTGACGAGATCTGAAGAAACGAAATTATAAACGATTCGAACGATAATAAAATAAGGAAAATAAATACAAAACATTTATTAGAAATCACAACCTTTAAAACCTAACGCGCACTCAATCCATCTATCCTGTCTGATTGAGAAAGTCTTTAGGTTCCAGAGTTCCGACCTATAAAGGAGTGAAACCGCTTCCAAAGACTCAGCGATAGGGTAGGGCGTAGTGACTACTCAGATGAAAGCTTCGAAGGAAGCATGGTGTTAAACGAGGTCGGTGAAGCATACCTTCCATCCAGTGCTATGTTTGCAAGAGAAGGTGTGATCGTAGGAGCTCAACCTGTTGCCGGTGGTTTGAGACATAACCGCTACTAGGGAAATAAAAGGTTTGGTCCTATCCACTTTTAGAGTGATCGCAGACTTAAGTAGGTCCCTGAGAGTCCTCGCATCATAGCCTGCTCTTATACAATTCCAAAGCATTCTTTTCATAGGCAGACTCACTACTGGATACAAGATAGGGTATACTGGTTCTAAGCCTACCTTTTCTTTTCCTTGCTCGCTAACAACCTTGCTTACTTTGAACTTTTTCTTAAGCTTGGCAGACTAGCTCCTAACTTCATTGATAGAGCGATGAGCTTACTTAAATAGAGTTCTATCCTCAGTAATTGCTTAAAAGAGAACCTTGCACCAGAACGAGGGTCGATGTAATTGAGCTCTTACTTCGGGATAGCTGCTTTAGAACCTAACCTTATTTTGACTTCTAGGGTTTGCTGGTTCTAAAACTTGTCTCCCCCTTTTTTGAGGAAGTAAGGAAGTGGATAAACCTTATAACCCTGTAGGTGTGGGAGCCAGCTAATCCCTCTATCAGTCTAACCCCGCGAGCAAGGAAACTAGCTAAGCAAGTCATTCCAGGTCAGGAAGGGCAGAAGAAGAATTGAATAAAGTAAGGAAGTCCCGGGGCTGGTGCTATAGTAAACTGCCACAATTACAAGCCTGCAAGTAGTATTGATTAAGCAGTAAGCCCTAGAGCTCGAGATTGTAAGTTTCAGGTACTAGTTTACAAATCTTATAAGCCGACTGTCTTTTGGTAAACTTATGTGCCCTCATCTCTCCTTTCTACTTGACGGATGGCCCCCCTCCTAGTCTCCTACAAGCGCCTAATTGAGACGAATTCTCGGTAGGGCTGTCTCTGATCTGGTTTTTTGCTGCTGGCTTAAGGTATACTACTACGGTGTAAGGTGGCTCGATTAGCGTGGTTCTTTGTTGTGGCTGCTAGGTAAGCCGAGATGGGTGATTCCGAATATAGCAAGTTTCCGAACTAGGTTTCCTAACACATAACTCCAGTGACGAAGCATGTCTCCTTCTATCTGACCGGTGTCATTTTGATGTTCCCCATGGCTTTTTTCATTAGCTTTTCCGAGAGCTTTTCCCGCCACATGGAATTTTGACCCTTTTATCTAGATGGGTGTATTTTGCCGTCTCTCATTGCCGATCTGATCGTTGGCTGTAACCTTTCTATTTCCTAGTTTCCAGGGTCAACAACCCACAATATCACCACGCACCCTACAAGGGAGAGAAGCAAGCCCGATTCACTAGCCTAACCCGGGTACATCACTTCCTATGGTGGAATTGAAGGAAAGTGGCAGCTAATTGAATGAGTTATGTCGCACATGATTCATCTTCAACCGAGATTACATCACATCAATGAAGGAATGCAAATAAGATCAGAAAGTCCATCATTAAGGCAAAGAATGCAATATCGTCGATTAAAAATTGACGATAGAATGCCAAAGGTATTACACCTTATAACTAATAGACAGTGCTGCTACAGGTTCACTTCTGTTATTGGAATGCCTCTTTGTCACAGAAAGAGAGGCCTACGAGAGGGGACTTTTGAAAAGGGAAGCCTATAGTGCAAGTTAGGTTTGGGTATAGCAGGACTTGAACCTGCGACCATTAGGTTAAAAGCCCAATGCTCTACCAACTGAGCTATACACCCCAAAAAAGATGTAGTAGTAAATAAGGATTGGTGCGGAAAATCAAAGAGGGCGGCCCCTCTTTATCATATTAAAAGGGCGCGGCTTTGTATGAGGCTCGTACTGCAGAGCAAGCAAAGAAAACGTAAGGGCACGCGCTAGCACTCCTGCAAGAAAACAGCCTAGCTAACGCGCCCCTTATTGAAAAGTCAAGGATATTGAATGATCGATATGAGAAAGAAGCGCTCAAGCATTCGATGAAAGCCAGCCTTACTCAACAAGCACCTTTTTTAGCTTAGTAAGGTTGCTTGTTTCCACTCATTGAAGATTCTATCTACAAAAAAAGGTCAACGGGGGTACTAAAATGGCTCTCACTGACACCATCTACGAGAAAGGTCATCTTGATTTCCAGCCGCCATACAGTTCGCCTTAAAGACGGAGAAGGGGAGGAGCAGTTATCTATGTAATTACGGTCTTTGTTGGCCGGGGCGAGCACTCTCTTTTCTTTGTCAAATTCCGTCTTACCAAACAAGACTGACTTCTTACCAACCCACGAAGGGTTGTGAGGCTGGACCAGTTACGAAGAATGAATCTATATCTGTGCACGGAAGGGCCGGCGGCCGCTCAACTGTTCAAGCGCAATGCAGTGGTATTGGTTCCGATTCGACAAAGGTAGAATGCCTGGTCGAAGGTCCAGTACAGTAGTTAGCAGGCGTGTTCGTTTTGGCTCCCAAGCGAGAACGAGAAAGAGGCGATGCACCATCCTTGCTGCTACGTACGTTGACCTTGACTTGACAGATTCATCCAATTGAACCCAAACTCAAAGGAGGACCACAAGCTCGGGGCTCGACGAAAGAGAAAGTCTCGGCATTAAGAAAATGGGGTTAGCTGTGAAAGAAAGAGCCCGGCATTCATTTTGAATATTCATAGCTGAGTTTACTAAAAGAGGGACCAGCTCATCGTAGTGATTAGAGGACACCTCTGATCGTTCACCTCTAATGTGGCACGTTCCCTCCCAGTTTGATCAACGGGATCAGTCGGCTAGAGAGCGGGGCTATTCTTCTTCCAGGAGACAAAGTAGTCTCTTGTACTAACCGAACCCTCAGTTCGGAAGTCTTAGTCAACATGTTACGAAGCTTCAATCTGGCGGTCAACTTGATGTGGGAGAGGCATGAGTGCAGTTCGATCTTGTGGTGTATTCCTTTGTAGTGAGTAGGGCCTCTTTCTCGTTGATCAGTCTGCCTCCGCTCTATTGAAAGGTCTCCATTCCTACGGTGGTTTTGTCAATGAACCTGTGGATAAGTAGGCCTTTCTTACAGACCGATCTTCTGCCGAGTTCCTTCCTTCGTAGTCAAATCTGATGATACGCTTTGGCGATGTTACCTACCAAATCAAAGGCCTGCTAGGTGATCGAAATCGCTCAGGTCAGTGAGGACTCACTCACCTACTCCTTATCTAAGACTTTCTTCTCTCTACTGAGTGAAAAAGGCGACCCGCCATGCCGGGCTATAAGATAAGATACAGTGTACTACTTGACTGGTAAGAAAGAGCTTCCGTAAGAACTGGAAGACTCTTGTATGTACGGTAACCCTATCTTCCGCTACTGGTGGACTGTTGCACATAAAGGCCGACAGAAGCAACCTTTCGTAGCGCGCTTTTCAAGCGCTTAGCTTCTGCCAGAAAAAGGCGGCAAGGCCATAAAGTTAGTGAAGTTGCAAGCCTAAGCCAAGAAGGTACGAACGAAGTGACGGGCCCTTTTAGAGATAGGGCGGCTTTCTTGTGGTAGTCATTGCGAACATCTCTCCTCATCTCTTAGCGTGCACAGTTTGCTTACGCCTTAGGCACATCTTTCTTTCTTAGTTTCATGCTGGCCTAATGAATTGAATATGAATCAAAGTCAGTCTTTTAGTAAGCGTATATAAGGAGCTGTTTAGTGTATAAGCAATTCTTTTGTTTAGTGGTCGCACCGGTACGATGGAGGTTGGTTGAAGATGATGTTATGCGGCGTTCAGAACCAGTCTTGAAGTGAATGAATTAGAAAGAACGAAGAAGTAAGGAAATGAGACGACTTTCATGAACTATATTATAAACAGACCTTCCCCTCCACACCAATCACGAGTTTTTCTCCATTCCTCTCATATATCGTCGTAACGCCCTTAATGCTAGGTTTTGAAAAAAATATTTTCATGTCATTCCCATTTAGGTCCGATTCGGATCCCTCCGTTGTTTCCTTTTCCTTCCGCACCTTTTCCTCGAAATGAGAAAGAAGATGGTACACTTGAATTGTATTATTTAAGTGCTTATTGCTTTCCAAAAATCCTACTTCTACAATTGGTAGGTCACCGGGTTATTCAAATAAGTCGTGTTTTCCATGGTTTTCCCATGTTACAACTTCCGTACCAATTCGGTCGATCCGGAATGGATCCGTTAAACATTCCATTAGGGAGCCTGGTCTTGACTTTTCTGTGTGGTATTCATTCTCGTTCGACTCTTGGAATCACATCCAGTAGTGGTGGGAACAGCTCGCAAAATCCAACCACTTCACCTACTTCATTGCCCCCAACCCTTTCTCGTACCTCTATTGAAACAGAATGGTTTCATGTTCTTTCATCGATTGGTTATTCCTTTCCGTTCGTATCTCTTTCTCCAATTTCGGTCTCGATTAGTTCACAAGATTGAATGGCCAATTATCCTCCGGACCCTCGATTCGATTGTTTTCTAAGAAGGTTGATCCGGGTATGTAAGCCATGTATCTGGGAGGAACTTAAAAGAAGGGCTTTCGGTTTTTTTCAGCCCGTTTTGTGGTCTTGCAGCTATTTCAATAAATAAGAATATTTAGAAGAAAGATTTTGTATATGTCCAATCCCCAGTGATGGGGGGACCAACCAAGACGTATGTCGTCCAACCCAACCTCAGACTCTTTCTTACCAACCTATTTAACTCTCTGGCCGCAGTGATAGTTATTTAGGTGGTATCCCGAGATTGAAGAGATCGAATTCCTCCGGGGAACACACGAAACAAAGATATGAACTGGGTAAACAGAAATGGAAAAGAGATGTTTCCAATTCATCAAAATGAGATGCTTTTTCTACATCCATATGATCTACTAAAGTAGATCGATATTGCCCATATAATAAAAGCAGATCTTGGTCCATGGAATCCCAAGAAGGTAAGAACTCCAACCTGTCCGATGCTTCTTCGGCCAAATACGATATACAAGTGGGACCTGCACTATGCGCAAGCTGTGCGAAAAACCGCTTCTTTTTTCCGGTTCTGAAACAACTTGGTCGAAATAGGTTCTACCGGGAAACCATGGATTTTCGAGTTTTCGCCATTGGTTACTGGTTGAGCCAGTATAATGGAATGAGATAAGAATCTCTGGAGATCTTTCCTCTCCACTTACTCGTAACAGGCTTTCCCTCTGTAGAAGACTTCTTCCGAATGGCATAATTGGGAGATTGATTCCTCGATCTTCAAAGAAAACTGACTCCTCCTACTCCTTCTTCTCCTTTAGGATAGGATCTTCGTTGGTCCTTCTTTCACTAATGATCTAATGATCTCACCATTTTCTAGTAGTTCTTGCGAACGCGCGAGGGACTATCCTTTCTATCGCTTGCCCTTTCTTTTCACTCTCAAGACAAGGCTCTCTCTCTTTTATAAAGCGAAGCAAAGCGCATGGCGCTGAAAGCTCAATAAACACAGACGAACACGATTTAGGAAACCGCTGATCATTTCAGAAAACATATATGCTTTCCCTTTCGCGATGCTTTTTTTGGGTGACTCACCAACCACCCAGCAGTGATCTATGATTACGTTTACGTCTTCTTAGTTCCTTTTGGTTAGGTTAACCCTTAACCTCAGTGACTAAGATTCCATAGCATCTTGGACGCCCCTGTGTAGTGTTATAGCTACGCAATAGGGCGAGTCGAATGTTACATGAGTCTTTATAATGACTCTTTAAGTAGCCTCGTGCAAAAGCCCAACAACTAGTAAGTGTAGTTAATTATGTCTAAAACTTTCTTGAAATCTTGATTGGTTGGATATTATTGAAAGGCTAAGTGTGCTTATGAACATAGGATTTCATCGGTTCTAGAGAACCAGATAGGAAGAAAAGACCCAGAGGATTCTTTTGAAGCAACATGACTAGACTCACGGATTTGTCTTGAAAACTTTTTATCATAGGTAGTTGGAGTACCAAACCGGTCTAATCTCTTTCTACGGCAAGCGCCATCGCCTTTTTCACTCTGGATTTGACCTCAGTAGCATTCCCATATACATGCTTTGATTATTCATTTTTGTTTATTTGACTTGGTTCCAGCCTCAGTGGTCCTACAAGGGTTTACTTTATCATACCATTTAGCATCCTTTTTCTTCGAACCTTTTTCCTATCTCTGAAGTGTATCCGCTGCTCCCTGCCGGTATAGGTCTAAGGGCGTTTTGTCCCCTATCTCTCAATAGCATGGAAGAAGATATATGTTGTGGCGTTTTCGCCGCCTATTCTATAGTATAGTAAGGCGGAGAACTGTTGTTCGTTGGAGCGCCGGAGTGCGGAGGTTGTTCCCGTCATTGAAGTCAGAGTGTGGGACTGAATCTTCTGAATGATAAAGACCAAAAAGTGCTTAGTTTTGTTGGAAAAATAAACGCAAATCTGATCTTGATTTTCTCTCGGGCTAGAACTTTCTTCAATTCTCTCCTTTAGAAAGCTGCGAAAGGCCCGGCCCTGAACATCCCTTTTTATCGAATGAAAATCCCTCGCCCCGCTTCCTATCGATATGGCGGATGCGAGGCGAAATCAAAGTCATCAAATGCTCTTGACTAGCTAGCAGGTTGGCTAAAGCGAACTGACCGCAACTCAATGAGGTACCAAGACTACCCACAAACCATTGAATCAGCAACGAAACATACGCGCGTAACGTGCCGGAAACGTGACGAATACAAGAACCGAGCAAACGAAACGAACCCGAACACCCTGGGGGTATAAATACCCTAAATGAGGCACCAACCTTATTTATTTCTTTCATTCTCTCTCTCTAAAACCTATTTCCCATTTCTCCCTCTCTCTAGAATTTTGAATCTTCAAACCACTATATCTCACTCGTTTCTTGGTGAAATTGGGTGTTCTTGGTGCCAAATCGAAGCTACAACTACCCTCTACCTGGAAGTACAACCGATCTGAGGAGATATCCACCAAAAATCGAGGTATGGAACTATGAAAATTACTAAAACTAGGGTTTTCAAGAGGCTTAATCTACCTTTAACCCTAACCGGCCTAAAACCCATGGCTTCTTCATCACCTACCTTCAAAAGTAGTCCCCACTTGCATCAACACATAAAAACTACCCTAGACCTCAACTACACCCTGGTTCAAACACCCTAGTCGACTCGGACCTGCTGTCAGCCGAAGAGGGCCATTCGGCCGAATAGCTTAGGGACACACAACTGGTCGAAAGGCCTAGGGCCGAAAGGGGGCTGAAGAGGGGCGACCGAAGGGGCTCATTCTCTCGGCCCTAATCCTCATTCGTTTGGTAAAAATAGAGGCTCATTCGGCCATCATCAGTCGGCCGGGGTCCCATCCCCTCATTCACAGCTACCTATTCGGTCTAACCATCATTCAATCGCTCATGTCCCATTCGCCACCTGGTTTGATACTCGGTCGAAACAAGGACAACTTCATTCGGCCTAACCACATACATTCAGCCCATGACACACACATATTCGGCCCAGTCATTCGGCCCAGAGTTTATTTGATTCGGCCCAAGGTTACTTGGTTCGGCCCACATGACAAGAGATATAAGCACATTTTAAACCAAAGCTAAGGGATAACTATGAATGGGATTTTGGTTTATTACTACAAAGGTGGCAATATTTTTGTCAACATTTATACATAACATCTAAAAATAAGTGTTATAGTATCTAGTGGTGTCAAGTGGCTATCTAAAACACATGTTAGAGATGTTCTAAACATTTTAAAGAGTCAACATGATTACAATGGTAATATGAAAAGTTTGACACAAAAACCTAAGTGATACTTAGGAACTATTATGGAGTTCAAACCTACACAATCTAAGTTGGTTAAGTCAAGTGAAACATAAAAGCAATAACAAGACATGCTAAGCTTAACGTAAGTTGGTTAAGTGTTAGTATGATCTATAACAAATGAACCAAGGCCGAATGATGATCAAGACCTATGGGTGTCAGCCGACTTTAGGGCTAACACATACGCACACACAAATACATAAAACTTATAATTTTAATTTACAAACAACATGAAATCAATCCAGGATCGTGAAAACTACAACAAGTACAACAAAGAGCACATGCATATCTTGCTAGAACTAAGTCAACCACAACAGTTACAAGGTGAGTTCATACGCCCCTTTTCTAATCTTAACTGATTTTAACTCTCGGGGCTAAGGAACATGCTAAATCTCTTATTTACTATAAAGTTTTAGTACAACATATTGTTTATACTATGATTTAGATAATATTGCTTGACTTATTATCGCTTATCATTGTATGCATGCTTGTATGATCATAATATGACTTAGACAATTAGGATGAAACATGATAATGTAGCTTCGTGAATCATCAACACAATAGAATAATGTATTTGTAAGATTCTATCTTATAACACTTAATAATTCTTACAAGAACAAACAATGAGATTATCACAGGTGAACATGGTGACAATAACAACAACCAACAAGAATGATATGAAGATAATATATCTTCGCAATATCATTCGCCACCGGAGTTATTTAAGTGTATTAGGACAAGTTCTTATAACACAATACTTACAACTCGGTGAAGACTATGAGATAACATGAAACAAACATCATCCACCACCTGAGCTAACTAAGTGTAGTAAGACTAGTGCTTACAACACTGTAGTGGCAGCAGGGTGATCATATGGAACAAGAAGAATGATAATCATGATAGCGTAACTTCATGATAACAACATTATTCATATAACAACTAACATTGTATAATAAGACAAATTCTTATATAACACTGTTACACACTATTAGAACGCATAACATTGAGAACAAACAACATCGTGAACACATCAATAATTGATTACCATTAAACTGTCTGTATTATATAACCACAATCATGTGCCATGTATTCAAGTTTAACATTGTAAGTCCGTCACACGAATCATTTACCAGTTAGTTTGACGTGACTAAACCGACGATAGCATAGTGGTACCGTAGGTTTGACAAACCTCCGGCTTGTAGGGCTGGTATGTTGATCGTACTTATCATTTGGCCAGTAACGTATGACCGGTGACAGGGCGAAAACAGTCAGGGTCTGGTATGGGAAACATGGTGATATTAATCTACAGTGATAATTGTAATTAATCCTTCGATCCTATTGACTAGCAGACTGAGGAATTGATTTTCTCTTATGTCACATTACTAGTAATAGTTTCATTGAGGTCTCTGGGAACACAAGGTGGTAGAGGTAAATTGGATGCATTGTAATATGATTTAGTGAGGATTGCAATGGATTCCTTTTAGGCTCTATGCACTTCAAGCAGAGAACAAATATCAATTGGTTAATTAACACAGCTATTATTAGTAGTGACTAACAGGTAACACCAAAAGCGAGAGAATAATAACAAGGATAAGATTAAATTAATCTATTTTCCTTAACACATTGAGGGTTTATTAATACTTCTATTTGATAACTAAATCCCTCTTACTATATTATTCTACATATAAAACACTAGGTGATTAACACAAACAGACGGGTAAATATCAAACGGGTTGAACATGTGAAATGAAAATGGGTATCTATAGTTGTATTGCAAGTGGTGTTGATTTCTATTAGGTATGTGGTGGGATGTCGGCTGGGGCTTGTTCCCCTACGTATGCCCTATATATAAGCATAGCTATTAGGATGAGATACTACTTACGAATATAACTATGGAGAGGCCATTGTGTGAACAGACGAATCAAACATTAACAAGTATCATGTATGACATTGTGCTGTGTATGTGAACAAATCAATGTTTTCCATTATCAAACTTATGAACTCACCAACCTAGTGTTGACTTTGTTTAAATGCATGTTTTCTCATGTGACGAACAGGTTTAGTCACCAGTATTCAAGGAAATAGCTAATGGACTTTTAGAAGACCTAGCTACATTTTGTGTCGAGCATACTTTTGAATGACAAAACAATGAATCATCTTTTGTAGATCTTGTACAGTTACAAGATAGAAACTCATTGATTCTTTTGTATAGATTTACTTGGTTAAATTATGAACGAAACATTGTAATTTAACTTTGTAATTCTATATCATTATTACGTTAGCATTTCTCATTTATATATCATGTGCTATGCAAACAATCTGATCATTTTGATTATCAAACGATATCGCGCCCCGAGAACCTTCCGCCCGATGGGAAAGTCGATCCAGCCCGCCGACTCGGGGTGTGACACATCGGAAGACTTCAAATGATTCGGAAGACGATCTCCTATTCCGAAATAACTGAATTTTTAATCAGATCTGATGAACATCTTCCGAAATAATAACTACTGAGCCTCAGCACAACTACCGCAACCTCGGAA
Organism: Mikania micrantha; assembly: GCA_009363875.1. Taxonomy (NCBI): domain Eukaryota; kingdom Viridiplantae; phylum Streptophyta; class Magnoliopsida; order Asterales; family Asteraceae; genus Mikania; species Mikania micrantha. Next base: position 109,775,003 of record CM018693.1, on the reverse strand, counting down.
GACTTGAAGACTCTTGTTTCCGTTGTTGTTGACTTTGTATTAGTTGTACTATTCTGATGATTCAGTGTCTGTAATAGTGTCAACTATTTTGTCTTATTATTTCTTGTCTTGTATCTCATAATGTTGGGTATTTAAGTCCCAACATTCTCTGAGTAAAATGTATCACTTCCCCCAAAATTCCTTGTGCTTTCTTTCTGCTCTTCTCTCTTGCAAGAAACTAAACAACGAAAATAACTTTGTGCAAAACTCAAGAGGGAGCTAATACCAAAGCTTTGACCAAGTGTCTAAAGTCTTTGTTCATTGTTAAACAGCCTCTCCGGGTCTTTGTTTCAATAATTGGTATCAGAGCCTTATCCTTAGTCTTGGTTTAACCATCAAGACTAAAACTCAAAGCTTTCTTCGATATCTTGTTGTTTAGTTTTTTGTGTCCGTCTCTTCTGTCTTTCTACTTTTTAAATCTACAGGATTCTGGTTTTGAACTAAACTGTGTTCAAAAATCATTCTAACAAACTACCTTGAGAACTCATCACTCTTGATTTACTCATAACCGTTTGTGAACCCACGGCAGAAAAATTCACCTTAGACCCTCATAACACCGGCTCTGCCACAAGGCCACCAATCTTGGTAAGGCATCAATATAATATATGGCAGAGAAGGATGTTACATTTATTGTCCTACAATCATACCGGATGTTGGAAGTATGTGATGTTCGGACCACTTAAACCAATAGTCTTGGACACAGAGGCTGGAGATCAAGTCCCTAAGGATCCTCGGAACCACACCGAAGAAGACTTCCCGAAGTTAGAGCTTGATGCCAAGGCATATGCTCAACTGGCTATGGCCCTCCCGAATGAAATATATTCTGGTGTTCTTCACCATGAGTCTGCAAAAGACTTGCGGGATGCTCTAAAAGAGCAATCCGGTGGTACTGGCGATGTTGTGGCCAATACAAGGGAGATATTGGCTCAACGGTATGAGACATTCTGCCAACTAAATAATGAGTCACTGACTCAACAGTTTGAAAGGTTTACTTCTCTCTTAAGTGAACAAAAATTAGTTGGTCAGGTGTACCCCTATCTCTGTTCTTAATCGTTTCTTGAGATCTCTTCCTGATAAATGGGAAACTTATTCCATAGTCATGAGATCTTCATCGGACTTCGGCAAACTGTCACTTACTCAACTCCATGGTAAGTTGCTCACTTTTGAGCAGGAGATTGACCAGAAACGAAAACTAATAAAGTCTGGTAAATCAACTGAAGAGTACGTTCCAGGGAACACAGCTCTTCTGAGTCACAACTCTGAGACAAACGATCAGGGTTATGATGAGTACATTGACATAACTACTGGCATCACCTCTTCTTCTTCTTGTGATGACCATTCTCCTATATTTGATCATCTGTGCTTTATCATGGATGATCTCCATCAGGTTCCAAGTGATGACTTGGAAGAGATGGACATTCTTCATCAACTTGCCCTCTTGAGCATAAGAACTAACAAGTTCTACAAGAGGACAGGAAGAAAATTTCCAGGTATGCATGGGAAAACCAGGATTGGCCTAAATAAGGCTAAGGTCCAATTCTATAGGTGTCATGGCACTTAACACTTTGCCAGGGAATGCAAAAATGCTCCCAACTCTAACTCTTCACCATATGTGACTTTCCCAAACACACATTCACATACTTCTACAGCACCTTTTTCTTTTTCTTCTTCTTCTTCTTCATCATCACATTTTAAAAAGCACAACAACTCTCAGGAGACATCTCACATTGTACAAAACTCTTCTTCTACCAATGTTCAATGTGTACAATCTGCCAATGTTAGTGTGTACCAACTCACTCCTGCCCCTCTTCAGATTTTTGCACCATCTCCTTCACAAATAAATGCACCAGGCCCTTCTGTCCAGTCCTCTTCTTCCAATAAACCGGCTCTTTTCACCCAAGAGTACGTAGACTGGAGCACCCTGCCTGAAGATGTAGGCTTTGCCCTCATCACCTCTGAACCAACATAATTTGCTCTCATGGCTGTTGGTGAAGATTCCACTCCTTCTGATCAACCTGAAGTAGACACTTCTGATGCCCAGGTATCCTCTTCTACTCTTGAAAAATTGTGCACCGATGTGTGCATTAATGCTTTGGCAAAAATAAAGAAAGCTAACATGTTGCTTCAACAACAAAATTGGGAGTTGGAGCAACTGCTAGCTAATAAAAATTCAGAAGTAGAAAGTTTAATGAAAAATAAAGATAGCCAAATTTTTATCTTAAAAACTGAAAAGGTCAACCTACAAGCTTTATTTGATATGCAAAATGAAAAATATTTGGCTTGTAGAGATGAACTATCTCAAACCAAAGTCAGCTGTAAAAAGTGGGTTGAATCCTGTAAAGGATTCAAAATGCTTCTTGGTAAGCAAGTTCACAGTAAGGCTAAGTTCGGAATCGGGTACAATCACACTAGTCCTCCAGAGGACTATGCCCCGATTGACAATAAAATAAACAAAGATGATTCTGAACCTATCTCTCCTACCGTTCTCCCTGATGAAATTCCAGCCATAAAGATTACACCTCCAAAAGTGTATCAACCTAGACAGTTTCCAATGTTTGTATATCCCACAGATACTAACGCGAAAAAACTGGAAGAGACACACATGGAAACTGATCATAACAAGAATTCTTCTGAACAAACTGAGATTGCTCTGGCCATGAGCTCTACTCGAAGTTCAGAAGGTACAAGTCTTTTTGAAACCTCCGATAACCCTGTGTCCCATCTTGACAAAGGAAAGAGGCCCATGGTTGACATCAGATTCCCTTCATCTCATCCTCACCCACTTTATCCAATAATGAAGGCAAATAATCCTTTCATTCCTAACTATTCTTCACTATGTCTTGCTTGTCTGAAGTGCTTCAAGTACAATCAAACCACTGAAAACTACTGGACAAAAACTCCCTTGGAGAAAGCTAGAGATAGACTGCATGCTGAAAAATTGAAAGTTGAACAGGCTTCGTCATCTAAAGGGAATCTCCCTAATAAGATGAAAAAGTCCAAGAAAGCTAATAGATCATCAGCTAACAGTCCAATAAGATCTAACACCCATTCATCTCTTCGCTTGTCTTCTTCTATACTTGCTTCCCTCGGACCATCCATTCTTTGTACACCACCCTCTTATCCTATGGTGACTCCTGCTTACTGTTCTCCTGCTGCTGTGAACCCTTCTTCCCTTGATTCGCAAATCAACATCTTGCATCAAAACCAGCAACAGCTGATACAAATGATGCAGAAGTTGATGAATAACACTCAGCAAAACAAATAAGCATCTAAAATGTTCTCCTCTTTCTTCTAAAAATATGACCCATATCTAACCTATTGCATTTGATCCTCATATGCAGAGTTCTTCTTCAAACCAAAATCATCTATGGTATGTGGACAGTGGAGGCTCTAGGCACATGACAGGATGCAGATCCATTTTAAATAACTTCATTCTAAAGAATGGAGGATCTGTCTCCTTTGGAAATAATGCAAAGGGTTGGATAGTAGGGTCTGGTTCTATCCTGAGTGGAAACTGCACTTCAAGATGTAAGCTTAGTTGAAAGCCTCAAGTTCAACCTCTTGAGTGTTTCTCAATTAGCAGACAAGAACTTTAGTTCATTTTTCACCAAGGGCAGCTGTAAAATTCTTTGTCCTGAAATAAATTAAAAAATAAAGATCTTAATTGATCAACACACGTTGCTAACAGCTAAAAGAAGTGGAAATGTCTACGTTGTAGACATGACTACTGATTCTCAAACATCTTCTCCTACATGTTTGATAGCCAAAGCATCATCTTCTGAAACTGCTCTTTGGCACAGAAGATTCAGTCACCTTAACCACCAAACTCTTCATAAGCTTTCTACCCTTTCTTTAGTAAGAGAATTGCCTTCCAAAGAATTTCACTTTAAAGGTTAGTGTGAATCTTTCTTAAAGGGAAAGCAACATAAAACATCACATAAGTCTATTGAGGAATCCAAATCAACTAACTGTCCTAATCTGCTTCATATGGATCTGTTTGGTCCAGTGAAGGTAGCCAGCTTGGCAAGAAAGAGATATTGTTTAGTTGTTGTGGATGATTACTTAAGATTTTGCTGGACCTTCTTCCTCTTCAGCGAAGATGAGACTTCTGATAAAATAATTGCCCTTATCACTCAACTTGAAAGACAATTTGATCTTCCTGTCAAGACAATTAGGAGTGATAATGGCACAGAATTCAAGAATCAGGTTCTTGATAAGTTCTGCATCTCTAAAGGAATCCTTAGACAATATAGTGTTCCTAGAACTCCTACTCAAAATGGAAATGTGGAAAGAATAGGACACTTATTGAAGCTGCAAGAACTACGCTTGCAGACTTAGGATTACCTTTATCTTTCTGGGCTGAGGTAGTAAACACTGCTTGCTATGTGTTAAACAGAGTTCACATTGTGAAGAGACATAACAACACTGCCTATGAAGTCCTTCAAAACATAAAGCCTCTCATTTCTTTCTTCAAAGTTTTTGAGTGTCCTTGTTTCATTTTGAATACAAAAGACTCTTTGTCCAAGTTTGTTGCTAAAAGTTGACTCTTATATATATATGTTAGAAAAAAAATTATATAAGATTTATACACAAACAAAATATGAATAATAATAATAATAATAATAATAATAATAATAATAATAATAATAATAATAATAATAATAAATATAGTAATATATTTATAAATGTAAGTAAATAAATAAGTACCTATAAAGTTTTGTAAAGACAATAATGTTACAAAGTTCAACAAAAAGTTTTATAAACATTTAGATATAAAAGATAAGTATTTTTATACTCTTTTTATAAACCTTTAAGTACAAATACAAGTTATAGGGGCTGAACTTGCAATTATTATTAATTTAAGTGTGAGTGTAAAGAATTAAAAGAAAGGTTTAAACAAATCAGAAAGATCAAGGGCTAATCTGTAAAAACCCAATTCCTTCTCCTTCTTCCTCACCCAGCCACCCGTATCCACGACCCAGACCCAATTCGCAACTCGGAACCCTTTCAAACGTATTTCACGCATTTAATTACTCAATCTTTATCAATTTAGAAAGGATTTGCATACACGATTCATATCAAACAAGAAATTAAACAAAATCAGTTCGAAATCGAGGGGATTCGATCTCCAAATTCTGAGCCAGTAGCTAAAATAGAATTCAAACGAAATCAGTATAAAATACCAATAAAACTAATCCATTCGATTCTTAGAACTCATACGAACTTGTTTGTGCCATCCAAATACAATCACAAACTCTCTGAAGTCGGAATCAAAGCCAAGAACGGCCGACACCCTACATTCACTTGAACTCCATCATTTCGAAACAAATCTATGTAAGTTCGAATGCCATTCTGATCGGTTTTTGATGAGGATTGAAAGCCCTAAGATATCAGGGGCTTAGAATCAATCCATTGATCGAATTCGATAAGGCGGAAAATAGGGTTCGTATGATTTGGGGGTTCTATTCAAAGTCTGTATAAGAAAATACAGATTCGAAGTCCATCAGCGAACCTCGGCCAAGCGTAGTGGTTAAACCACATGCACGCGGGTTCGAGGTCCTGGGCTCGAAACCCGGCTGGCACGGGTGGAGGCCAGTTTTGATACTTTTGGGCGTTTGGACTTTTTCCAGCAAATTTTTTTTATAAAAAAATATATTAAAAATCACAAAAATAAATTCTTAACATTCTGTATTTAACAACTAAATTCCATAAAATTCCAAAAATTAAATTTCTATGTAAACTAGTTATATTTGCATAACAAATGCTTTTAAAAAAAATATTTTAAACTTAAATAGTCAAAATTAAAAACTATAATTATTCAATTATTATTAATAGTATTAATAATTTTGTTTAAAAATATTACTAAGATAATTTTTTGTAAAATACATATTTGTGTATCTTTTATCCTTTTTATTATTTTTAATAAAATGAATTATAAAACACACACACATACACAGATATATATATATATCGATATATATATATATGTGTGTGTATATACATATATATATATGTGTGTGTGTATATATATATGTATATACACACACACACATATATATATATATATATATAAATGAATCCTTTTAGCTGTAAACTAATTTTGTTCAAAGAAATTAGATAACCTTAAATGTTTTAAAAAGCAAAATTTAATTGGTTTGAGAAACTAAACATTATTTTAAACTATTACACAAACTGATACAATATTATTAAAAAAAACAAACTTTTATAAACAAAGGCATGAAATTATTTTTAAAATAAATCAATTATAAGTTAAAGGTTATAAAGTAAACATTTATCTTTTATATAAAATTTTTAATAAAATAATTTATTTTATTAATGATTTAAAATGCACGACTTTAACCAAAGTTCTTAAACTTTAAACAAAGAAACCTAATTAAATAAAAACAAAAGGATGGAAGTAGGATATTCCAAATTTCATATGATATTCGAATGTTATTCAAAGTCAATTAGAGATATTTATTTATTTGATAATTATATAAATAAATGTTCCTAAATGAGAAACCATTCAAACTTAGTTACACATCAATTAGGACTTCCATAGTATGTTATATAATCTATGATGCCAAAACTTGAACTCTAAGTTTAGACTATGAAATTCTATTCCCTTTAGGTTAAAGTATGCAAGAACAACCTCAAAAATCCTAGGCAAAGATCTATTGGACAAAGCTAGGACATCATGTGAGTAATTCTATACTCTCTTTTTTACATTTTGTACTTTTGGGATGTTACATATGTTGTATTCAAAATTCATGTATTCTAGCGTCAAAATCTATAGATGCAATACCTTTTAGTCTATGTGGTTTGAATCTTTGCTATGTGTTACTACTAGCTTTGTGATACTATGTTATTATATGTTATTCAATGTTCTTCGATACCGAGTAGCCTAAGGTGTGTTAGATACCACCTTCGCTTTGATTTAGGTCAAATGTGTCAAAAGGGCGAAAGGTACAACTATTTCAGATTTGTAAATATACTAAGCTTTTTAGCTAAGTATTGATATAAGTTTGGAGACGAGTTTTTCTAAAACTTAATTGCAACTAGTAGGATATGCATGCTAGAATTTAAACTTTGTAGTCTATTTGAATTGCATCAGTTTTTCTATGTATACTATATAAATTGTATGGGTTACTCACCAACTATGCAAATAGTTGACAAAATCTTTATTTTACATAAGTAACAGGTTAAGTGGATGCTTTGGCGAAAAAATAGGATATGTTTCATGTTAGTAGACCTATTTTTTAATTTAAACAATGTTAGACTTATTCAAGTTATGTAATTTGGATCTTGAAACTATGTAATGGATGTTTGTTCAATTTAATGTAAATTATGTCTTGGTTGTTAAATCTTTAATATTGATGCTTTAACTATTGAAATTTACAACATAACATCATGAGCTTTTCACCATTCGAGCTCACAACCCAAAGTATTCCACCGTCGGTCAGGGTGTGACACTATATATAAGCACCAATAATACATTGATAGTAGCACCTAAATCTTGACAAAGTATAGGATTTTTCAGTTTAATCTATAATTCGAATGAATAATTCTTCAGTCAAGAATAATTGACAAATAAATTGTTACTCCTGTAACAATATTTGGGGAGTATTATTATACTCAGCTATTCAAAAACTTTTCAGTTAATTTCACCGTGAGTTGAGTCAACTATCTTAAAATTCAGAACCCCCGTAGCAAGTAAACTAGTTGGATACAAATTATAAAACATGAGTATGTTACTCATACATATCCTACTTAAAGTTCATCACACATTAAACCATAGAATAGAAGTTGATGTTAAACTCCTTGAATCATCCAAATAGTTGCAAAAAAAATTATACATTACACTATAACATTATTAAATTCATTAAGGTTCAAATACATTAAATTGATAAACAAAGTATGAAAGGAAACCAAATAAAATGAGAGGATAACCAAGAAAATAGTCAAGACATGTGGCAACACTTGCAAATAAATAAATTTTGGGACAAAATTCCCTAAAGTATGGGAGACTGTAATCCCTATGGTTTCGATCAAAATTCAAACGTTGTAATTGTGTTCAATTTGTAATAAATTAAAGATTTGGATGTTTTTTGAAACACTTGTATTCATAAACTTATTTATTTATATATATATAAAGATCTGATTCATTAATAATGTAATACTGATAATAATAATAATAACACAAGACGAAATCTAAGCTTTTATAAAGTTCAATTTATAAAAAGTTATAATTCTTTTATAGCTTAAAAATTTATAATAGGTTGGAATAAAATGATAACATTTTATTAGTAAGTAACCAATTATTAAAGTTACAAATATATATATATATATATTATATAATTTAACATAATAACAATAATAACCATAATGAATAATAATAATAATAATAATAATAATAATAATAATAATAATAATAATAATAATAATAATAATAATAATAATAATAATAATAATAATAATAATAATAATAAGATTTTGTTTAAGGAAGCAAATATTTAGAATTACGAAGCTTTTATAAAAATAATGTGTTTAACATAAAATAATAAAAACCCTAATCAGGAAGGACTGAAAGTGTAAAACTCAATAAACTAGTTTGTGAGTGAAACAAAGTTTTGAACAAAATTGACAACATCCGAAAAGATCAAGGGCTGGGTATGTAAAAATTCATTTTTTTTTCCTCCTCTCCACTGTTCCTGTGTTCGAACCACTGACAGCCTAATTTCTTCACAAGATTCACGTTAACGCATTTTAGAATTCCAAAAATAGATGATTGATCAATCATCGCTTTGTCAGGACAAACCAGCAAACTAATTCCTAATATAACAGGGAAATTGCGTGTTAATACCAAGCAAGAACAACTCAGCAAAAACATAAATGATAGTCGGGTAAATTGAAACGAATAAACGAAATTGGTCATACACACTGATGGGCGATCACACTCTGAAGCAAATGAAACTACAAACTCTTTCTAACACCGTCTGAAATCGTATATTGGATTCACGCTTGAAGACAATTGTTCTTCATTCGAAACCATTCAATTCAATATCAAAACAGGTAACAAACTAACCCATGTTAATCGTAGTAATCCTAAAAACAATAGCCCTCTACTCAATCAGACTCACATACAACAAAACTTGTGAGAATTAGGGCTCATAACCTATTTAGATGAAATTGGGGGACATTCAAGTTTCCATGTTTTATTCAACTCAAATGGCCATTACACCGATATCAGATAACAACTCACCGGTAAATGCTTGAGAAAAGCGGCTGAGGTCGTGGGTTCTAGGCGGCCCTGAGCCATTTTCGTCCCTGTTTTATATTCTGACCTTTTAACCCATTCCAGAAATCCTAAAAATATTTTTTTTTACCACCTACAAATTATTTTCTTTACTATGTTTATTTTTTATTATTTAAGTAACAATAATCAACATTATATTTATATTAAAAATAATTTCGAAAGCAAGAAATTCTAGAAATATTAATAATAAATATCTTGAATATTTTTGTAATAATAAGAATCTTGTATACATGCTATGCTTATGATACGTATTCTAGTTAGGCTATAGTTTGTATCCTTTTTATACATATTATTTAAAATTAGTGTTTGAACTTACCAACTATGCAACTAGTTGACAAACTCTATTTTAGATGTGTAATAGGATAAAGAAGCATTCGATATTGAATTCATGTAATGTTTGTTGTGATTCAATGAATGTTGTATTTAATTTGTAATAATGAAGACTTAAATATTGAAACGTTATAATAACATCATGAGCTTTTGAGCATTCACAATCGCGCCTCGACGCATTCCACCGTCGGTCGGGGTGTGACAGAATTCAACAAAGTTCAATACTGAAATACTACACACAACGAACACAGTATTGATTCACAGATGATGTGAATCTGACAATTTACAGTCTGCATGAATATATATATGGTATTATTAAGTAAGAACGTATGTGAGGATATCAAATTCAAAACGATAATAGATAGCGCTCATGGATATTAAACTAACAGTGTGTTTTTTGTGTGTAACGATTTTGTGAGGCCCCGATCCAGGGTGTCTCCCAGAGTTGGTCATTTTCATAAGCACATAGCTCTTAAACCAAAAACTTTCACAAACATGCAGCGTAAATTAAAACTTAAGTGGTCAAGTACAAATGTAATTAAACAAATCGTGTCCGAACACATATGATTGCCAAAACCACCAGACTTCAGACATCGTGTGCCGAGCTCCAAGCATCCTTTTACCTTAGCTTTAACCTGACATACATGCTAAAATATCAGCTTACGCTTGTAAGTTCTAGTTTTATAAAACATTATAAACCTTTTAGTGAGTTAAACAACATTTACATGGATCATCATTACATAAACATAATTCATAGCACATAATCATCATCATAACCATCATCATCATACAACCATTATCATTAAACATGAACAGTGAGATTATGTCGGCACAAGGCTCCATGTTTATAGTCCGGTCGACTCATACCTTGTTATAGTAAGGTTGACTCTCATACCCTCTTATAGTCAGGTTGACTCTCATACCCTGTTATAGTCAAGTTCACTCTCATACCCTGTTATAGGCAGGTTGACTCTCATACCCTGTTGTAGTCAGGTTGACTTTCATACCCTGTTATAGTCAGGTTGACTTTCATACTTGCCTCGTAACAAGTATGGGAGCATCCTCATACATATTCCATACCAAGTATGGAAACATCATCCATTCCTCATAACATGTTATGTTATCATCATATCATCGTTAAGTCATTTCGTCATATCACATTATACTAGCATCCTATCATCATAACATATCATGCTATCATCATAACATCATTTCATCATAACATGTCATGCTATCATCTTTTCAGCACAACATTTTACCTTAACAGTATAGGACTTCGTTATAACATATCACCTTATAACTATCATCATAGTTATCATCATCATAGCATATCATCATACAGTCATCATCGTATCATGCCATAATTCCTTAGTCATCATAGCACATAGCATGCATTCATCATTTTGACATAACCTCATCCATAACTTATCATAACATATCGTTGAGCATTCATCATCATAGCACATTCATATAACATCATAAACACAGTAGAGTGGTATGTCAGCCCAAAACATATTTACACATAACATGTGAAGGTAGGGCATCTAGAACTCACCTAAAAGTAGAGTGGCTCTTAGCTTCCTAATCTGAATCGCCTTGGCTAGGACTCAAGAACCTAAATCATTACATTGACTCGTTAAATTTCATTTCTAGACTTAGAATTTATTCTAAGTCTTCATAGCTCACTTAACCAATCCCAGTATTCAAAAACCATTACGTTCCCAAAGCTTAAATAGTATTCGAATTATAGAGTACACGAAATGCATGTCGTTCATGAAATGTCCAAGGTACATGAAACCCTTGAACTACACGAACCTCAAGGTACACGAACTTGAGTTCACGAACCCTTAGTCCACAAATCCTTAGTCCACGAATTCATGTTCACAAAAACTAGTTCTCGAAACTTAGTTCACAAATTAGGATTCACGAAGCCAAGCTCGCGAAGGGTGTTCGCAAACTCCATTTCGTGTACACTATGAATACTCATCTTTCCTGCATAAAACATCTCAGAATTCTATCCAAGACCTTAGGAGGCTACTTCTGGGTTCCTTATGGCATTACCAATGCATTCGAAGCAAAAAGGAACGAACTTTATGCATAAAGGCGTGAGCTTTATGCATAATTTCACTTTTACATAAAAATCCTAACTTTCTCGCATAGAACACTTAGTTGATGTTAGATGATCCTTCTGGTAGCTTCCCGCGTGTTTCCTCCTTCGTTTGGTTGCTCAAAAGCCATTTCTTGTAGTTCACGACCTCCACTTCGTGTACTTGAGAGAGCGCTTCCAGCCAAAGGCGTACACGTTTCCCAAGGCACTCATATATAGGCAATGTTCACGAAATTAGAAGTTCACTAAAATGGGAGTTCATGAAAATGGTTTCGTGTACTTTCATCTTCGTGAATTTAAGTTCACTAAGTGGATTTCGAGTACTCCATTTCGTGATCCTTAATTAGCTTATTTTTCCTCTCTTTCCTACAAGTTAAATATTTGTTATGCATTCATAAATTTAAATTACTTGTATAGGAAATTTAGGGTGTTACACATTAGCACGAATATATCTGTGGGTTTAGTGTTCTGAAAGATATCTTATAATTTGGAAACCAAATAGGAAAGTATAGCCATCTTCGTGTTCGTACGGGTGACAATCGGCACGAATACGAGCTAAGGAAATACGATTCGTCGAAATTGTAGGTCCGTGTTGAGGATCTAAGTGATTCAGTATCACACAAATGTACGTGCCGAGTCCATAACAAATGTGTTTGAGTTAAGATGAAAATAACAAAACAATAAAAAAAATTCAATCACTTGTATTAATAAACTTTAATTTAGCTTGTACAAGTAGAGAGAAATAAGATATGAAAAAATATAGAAATTCTGAACAACTTCGATACTATTAAGTTCGAAATTAAGCTATATATTGACATTACCATCGATACTGTTAGTATCGATGGCCTGGCTACTATCGATACTAATAGCATCGATGACAACAGTGTCGATACTATTAGTATCGATGATACTAACAGTTAGCCAAATTTACAAATCTTAAAAAAAAACAAAACAAAATACAAAACAAACTATTACAATACAAAATCAAAAAGGTCTTCACTTCAAATCAGCAACGGCATCACTCTTTAGTGCAACATATGAGGCTGGTGCTGTCAGGGTACTAACAGACTCCCCTTTAGCAACAGCTCAATGTTGGTCTTCATCTTGCCCACTTTAAAGGTAGATGACAGGGAGCACATATTTTGTGCTTGACACATACATCTATAACTTTCTTGAATTACATTGCCTCATCTTTGTGATCCTTATGATATTGTATGTATTTTATTTGTAATTTCCTTTGGTCATCTTCTAAAAGGTTAATCAAATGGATAGGATCAAAAATTCTGCGCAGCTCCACTTTATTTACATCTTGGCACACAGCTTCAGAAGTATAACCATCCAAATACCACAGGTGGAGGTTATTCATAATACCTAAGTTAAACATTAAAAGAGGAATTCTCTTTAAAGATTTAACATCTTTGAATTTGTACCGAACCTTCCACTTTCGGGTAATCCAGTCTAAATTCCCAATGATAGGAATTTTATTCAACTTCTGAGGTCTTGTTAACTCAAATTTCATGGTTCTGACCTCTTTTCTTATTATTCTCTCAATCATTCCAGCCATATAGTCATTTGTTGGATTTATTAATCTGATCTATGCCAACACCTTTAACTCACATAAAGGGAATAGATGAAAACTATTTATTGTCTTCTTGAAGTATTGAAATCCATCTAATCTTTTTATAACAAAAAGAATACTTTCTATTTCAAACTTCTAGGCTAAAATTTTTGCAGTACATTCAACTTTATTCTTGTACTTAGACTTTAATGTTGGAATTTTAGGAACAGAGGAAAGAGTATCTTTAGCCATTTGTATTACCTCTGTAGTTGTCACAGATTCATGTACATCTTCAATAAATGTCTCTATAACTTGTTTCTCTTTCATTTCATCTTGAAATGATTGCAACACACAATCAAAAATAATCTTTTCAATCTTTTCTTTCACCATCATTTCCTCCCAATCTAAATCCATGAACAAATATCTGATTTCTTTCAACTAAAACTATTCTCCATCTTCTAATTCCTCATCATGCACTTCATTTATATCTTCAAACCTTGGTGCAATATGATATTCTTTATCATTCATATTTTGATCAACATCTAACACAACCTCTCAATCATCTTGATCATCAAAATCAATATCCTCATCAATGTCTATTAAAGAATCAATCATCATATCATCTTGATCTTGAGCTTCATCATCAATCATCAAAGTATCTTGCTCTTGATCTTGCACCTTTTATTTCCCTTTATCTGTTGTGGTTGTTTTCCCTGATGGCTCCCCCTGTGATACAGATTGAACTGTAGTTGTCACAGTTTTGCTTCCAGTCATGGGATCATCGCCACTAGGACCACTAGCTGGATCCTGGTCGTAGTCATCATCATCAATACCCTAGAATGGTGTAGTTGTTTCAAATCTACATGTAGTCTCTCCATGAGTTGAAGAACTAGCCAATTTATCATTTAAACTTTTCAATTGGTGTTCATGACCTTTGAATACATCAATAGAAATACGAATCAGATCAGTGATCTTCTTATTCAAAAGACTAAATGAAGCTAACTCTGTCTGATTAAGTTCAGTTTGAGTCTTGTGTTGAGCTTCAACTTGAGCTTGTAAGAAGCTAAGTTGATCTTCAAGAGGAATAATCAAAGAAGTCTACTTAGTCAACTCTTAAACTTTGACTTCCAACGCATTCACCCTTGATTTTAATTGCACATTTTCTTCTTGTAATTCTTTAACTTGTGTTTGAAGACTCAATAATTGTGCAGACTGAGTAACAAAGCTATCAATAAGAATAGAATTTAAATCTGGTGAAGAAAAAGAAGGTGCTACAAGATTTACAGGTGGAGTAACTGGTGGAGTAGTAACAAGAATGAAAGTAGAAGGATGTGGAGAAATTGGTGAAGGTGGTGATGAAGATGGTGTAGCATGAGCATGTGACTCAAAATTAAAATCAGTATTAGAAGGCATATAATCTAAATCAGTGTCAGCAGTGGATTTCTTATGTTTCTTTGTTGCCTCCATTTGCTGTGCAGCATTTATAACATCTGAATGTTGCCTTTTGCTTACAATTTTACTTGTAGACACAGTGCCAACAATTGATTCATCTTGATCATCATTAGTATCCTCATCAGACTTAGAAGATGAAGCACTATACACTTCTCCTTCAACATGTGGAACAGCATCTTCAGTCTTCTTGTTAACAGCTTCAAGTACTTGTTGTACAGTCATTGTGGCAATATCTGTGAATTGTGGAACAAAGGTATATTGTGTAGCTTCAGCTTCCACGGCAATAGATTGCACTGGTTCATTAGAATGTTGTTCTTGATCAGCAACAGGTGATTGTTGATGAAACTAGACATCATTATCAGGCTCCAAATAAGCAGCATCAACTATATGTCCAAATAAAAGCAGTATCAGCAATGTTGACCCCTCTCTTAGGTCAGCAATCATCAAAAATTCATTTCTTCATCACAGTTATTTTAATGACTGGACCTTCCGTGTTGAACTGAAGAAATAAATGATCAAAAATCATTGCTAAGAATCTTGGATACCGCAAGAAACTCTCCTTCTCTGTTGCAGTAATTTGTTTGATCATACAGTCAAAGATTAACCAACTAATATTGAATGGTTTATTCAATACTAGTGCAGCTATGAGGCACTGAAATGGCCTTGATAAGATATCCACCCCTGATTTCCTATTGGACAGAGAAATGATGACCACATGGAACAGATACCTCCATTGTCCAAATAAGTGTTTCTTTGCCATATGAGAGGATATTACATCACCATTATAACCCATCCTCATAAACACTCCACATATCAAGTCATTTGGCAAAGTAAACGGGTCATCATTAGAATCTTGAAACTGTAAAGAAACTCTCAAATCCTCTAAAGATAATTGAATCACTTCATCATAGACTTCAAAACTAGTGGCTTTTTAGTACAGTCATAATCAGCATGGTCCTAGAATGAAGTAATATGGTTCATGCAGATCACACGATCAGCTGAAATGGCATGTGAAATCCTGTATCTCTTCAGAGAAGTAATAATCTCTAGCACTTTGATGCTTCCTTCAATTAATTATCCAGCAAAGCAATGACATTGTGCTTGTCATTGTACATTCTTTGTCCTGAAAAATTAACATAATCAAAAGCAAAATTAGTAATAAAATATTAAGAGTTGAAAAAAATTTCAAAATTTTTTTAAGTGTTGAAACCATCGATACTATTGTTATCGATAGTATAGAACCGTCGATACTTATAGTATCAATACTCTCAGTATAAATATTGATACTTAGAAAAATTTTAACTTCCATCAATACTATTAGTATCGATGATACTATTTCCATCAATACTAACAGTATGGACAGATGAACATTTTCAAACTTCAAAATATCAAAATTTTAAATCTAATGAAATTAATGTTTAAAATCAACTGCACTATCAACAGACATCTCCGATTAATAATTTTAAACAAAAAGCCCTTTAGATTTTCATATTATTTGTTCAAATTTGAACTTGTAATTTTCAGTAAGTTTGAACAAATTAAACTCAAGATTTTACAGATAAAAATTGATGATTACCAGCCATTGTAATCACAAATCAATATAGAAATCACTGGTAAAAGTAAAGATCAATCGCAAAAAAATCTGATAGAATCGAAGAAAACACTCAGAATCGCACACAGTACTCTATCGATATTATTGTGTCGATACTGTTAGTATCGGCAACCTTATATTCAAAATTCAATCATTGATATTAGTATCGATGACAATGTGTATCATGGATACTATTAGTATCGATGATATTCCATCGAAACTATTTGTCGATATTAACAATATCGATGAATTCAAAATTTCAAAAATAACTTAACTTAGAATTTTTCAAAAAATTTCAAACTAAACATCAAAAATACCTTTTGTGAAAAATTAAGAAAAACACACTTGAAAGATGAAATCTAAAATATTTTTGAAAATTTTGTTTAGTAAAATCTGTTATAAATAAAAGTCTTTTTTATCTTTTAGATAAAATCTTTGAAAAGATCCATATGAAATCATATTCAACTTATCTTTATCAAGATTTCTAAGAATTTAAAATTAAAATTTGTCAATTAGATATGCATACTAATGGAATCATATTAACCTATGCATCTAACACATAAGTAACATAATCAAATTATGAACAACTTACAATTTGATTATGCATATATAACTTAAAATACTATAACTTAATCAAAAACTAAGCATTGTTCATTTAAGTAATTTTAGTTAATCATGAAATCCAGTGGATCCCATATTTAAATAGATA
Source organism: Mikania micrantha (assembly GCA_009363875.1). Lineage (NCBI taxonomy): Eukaryota > Viridiplantae > Streptophyta > Magnoliopsida > Asterales > Asteraceae > Mikania > Mikania micrantha. The sequence continues at coordinate 109,757,901 of CM018693.1, read as the reverse complement.
TTAACATATTCAACCCCAGAATTTATTGAGGATAAAATATATACTGCCATTGATCTTTTCACATATGTAATAAATTAGTAAAATGAGAATTTTCATTTTGATTAATCTATTCAGATCAATAAATTAATGGAATGCGCTAGTGAGAAAAGGTCTGTGTGAATCACACAACAAAGAATCACTTTGCACATAATTTCATGAATGCTATGAATTTCCAGCTTTATATCCACATATAATAAAGGAAATTCAGAATATATTTTAAAAGATTATTGATGGCATTATTTGTATATATATATAAATCAACTCTCAATCCATTTTTGTTGAAATCAGTTAGTGCATGTCTAATTTAAGATGTGAATCCCACTAAATCATGACATTTATTTAATTTGTTGCTTAGTATCACTTAAATCAAAGTATCTAAACTTATACTATTCTCAAATCAAAATGCTCAACTTAATCATATATTACTTATATGCTTTAATACACAAATTAAACTTTATTATTTTCCTATGCATAATTTGATAAAATTTCAATTTCAAAAATTTAGTAAATCTTAATTCAAAATAAGTCAAATTCCAATCATTTTTCATAAAACATAGATTCAATTTTCAAAGATTTTATGTTTTCAAAACATCTAAAAATTAAACTTGAAAGATAAAAGTAAAAATTTAAAAATAAACTTAAGTGTAATTTTCAAAACTTTTCAATCAACCGTGTTTATTTTCAAACGTTTGATTAACTTTTTCTCAGAAGGATCGCAAATAAAATGATGTCTAATATCAATGTGCTTAGTTCTATTGTGTGAAACTGGGTTTTCAGTTATGGCTATGGCAGCTGTATTATCAACAAAAAAAAGGAGTAATTGTAAATTTTAAACCGTAATCTCACATATGTTGTTGTATCCAAAGAACTTGAGAACACCAACTTGAAGCAGCAAAATACCCAGCCTCACAAGTAGATATAGCCACAGTAAGTTGCTTCTTACATTGATAGGTTACAAATTTATTACGAAAAAATTGACAACCCCCAGTTTTTGATTTCCTATCAAGGTTACAACCACCATAATCAGAATCTTAAAAAGCAAAAAAATTCATTCTATCATCATAAGGTTACCAAATTCCAAGACTTGGTCTTCCCTTCAGATAGAAAAAAATACGTTTCATCGCTTTGATGTGTGAATGTTGATCAATATCTATACCATTCTCATCATTCCCTAAATTATGATTTGTATACATAGTGGTAGAAATGGATGTACAATCATTCATCTTGAACTTGTTCAAGATGTCATGTACATATTTACTCTGATGTATAAACAATCATTCCTTCTTCTGATCAACTTGAATACCAAGAAAGAATGCAAGTTCTCCTATTACACTCATCTCAAATTTCTGTTTCATAACCACTTCAAATTCCTTGCAAAATTGTTCATTTGTTGCTCCAAAAATAATATCATCAACTTAAATTTGCACAACAAGAATATCATCATTCTTCTTCAGGACGAACATAGTGCTGTCAATCATTCTTCTTGAAAATCCATTGTCCATGAGATGGGTAAACAATGTCTCATACCATGCCTTAGGTGCCTGATGTAATCCATATAATGTTTATCAAGGTGATAGCATTTTTTAGGATTGTTAGGATCTTCAAAACCCGACGGTTGAATAACATACACTTCCCTTTTCACCTTGCCATACAAAAAGGCACTTTTAACATCCAGTTGAAATACCTTAAATTTCTTGAAACTGGAATAGGCTAGGAACAATCTTATGGATTGTATCCTTGCCACATGAGCATATACATCATCATAGTCAATTCCCTCCTATTGATTGAATCCTTGAACAACCAGCCTAGCCTTATTTCTGACAATAATGCCTTTGTCATCCTTTTTGCATTTTTATACCCATTTGGTGCCTATAGGGATAACATCTTCTGGACAATCAACTAACTTCCAAACACCCAACTTCTCAAACTAGCTCAATTCTTCATCCGTGGCTGTAATCCAGGAAGACTCCTTCAGTGCTTCTTTTACATTTTTAGGTTCCACTAGACTTATAAAACACAAATACAAGCACAAATTCATCGTCTCCTGAATTTCTGAAAATAAAACTTTATCATCACCACCTTGAGCTTGCTGACTTCTAGTTTTAACTCCAGAACTTAAATCACCAATGATATTTTGAGTTTCTTCCACAGCTATTTCATTTTAAAGATTTTTAGTATGATTTTCTTTATGAACATTCTCCCCATGAATTTTAGATTCAATGATAACTGATGGATTGATGGATCATTGTTTAATCATGAAAATCATCATCAGAATAATACTTTTTAGAAACTTCTAATTGTTCAGGAATAAAAGAAGTTGGAGAATCATCTTATGGAACAGAAGAACACCATTCAGAAGTTTCCAAAACAAATCTTGGAAATAAAGTACCATGAATTGTTATGGTATCACTCAAAGATTCATCAAGATCATTTAAAGGTGAAGGAAAAAGTGTATGAAAACAGTGAAACACTGATTCATAGTCAAAGAGCCAGTCAGGACCACGTCCAGGCAATGTTTCAGTGAATCGACAGACAGTAACTTCATAAGCCTCCTTGATCACTATGGTTGCCAAGTTGAGAACTCATTTGTTTAAAGAATTAGAAGAATATCCCAAAAAGATACTATCCACCGCCTTCTGCTCAAACTTTGGTGTAGTCAGTATCAATTATATACAAGTTGCACCAAAAGGCTCCAGATGTGCAATGTTAGGCTTCCTGCCTTTAAGCAAATGATAAGACTTTTTTCCATGCTTTTTGACAATAGCATGCAGTGACGATCGCTTTAGCTCAAAATTCAATTGGTAGGTGAGAATCAACAAGCATTGTTCTAGTAGTTTCAATTAGAGTGCGATTCTTGATTAAGTAACGCCGTTCTGCTGAGGGGTGTAAGGTGCACTGAACTGATGAGTAATTCCTTTCTGGATGCAGAACAACTCTAGATTATGATTCTTAAACTCTATTCGATTGTCGCTTCTTAAAAATTTGACTTTTACAATAAACTCATTCTCCAATTTGATAATTAAATTCTTCAGGATTTCAGGAGTCTCCGATTTAGCTGCAAAAAAGAACGCCTAAGAAAATCTAGAAAAATCATTAGTAACAACCAATGAAAAAGATCTTCAACCTACACTCTTAACAGACACTGGACCAAAAAGATCCATGTGTAACATAGTTAGAGGAGTGTTGATGAAATTTTCAATTTTAGGCCTATGTAATTGTCTGCATTGTTTCCCTTTTTTACAAGAGATACGTGATCAGACAAAACAAAAGATTGGGATGGAACACCTTCAACAAGACTATTTCTGACCAAAAAATTCATTTTTCTTAAATGAACATGTCCCATCCGTGTATGCCATGAAATTGAATCCTTTTCAGTGGCTTTAGAGAAAAAGCAAATAATTTGAGAAGACTAGGAAGTAGAGGACATATCCAGTTGATATGTGTTGTTATGTCTAGGAGCCATCACAACAATCCAGTCCTCAGGAATCACCACACCAGGCTTCAGAATATAGCAAGCCTTGTTATCAAAAATCACAGAATATTATTTGTCACAGACTTGTGAAACACTCAACATATTATGTTTGAGTTGTTCCATAAAGCTAACGTGCTCAAAGATTATTTGTTCATTTGATAACACTCCCTCCTTAGTAATGTAACCTCCGGTGTTACCAGCAAACTTCATATAACCTCCATTTGTTCTTTTAAAATTTTTTAGAAGCTCCAGATTTCTAGTCAAACGGCAAGAACATCCATTGTCAATGTACCATATATTCTGTTGATTAAGTGACAATGAGTCCTGCACATATAATATAAACTAATGAGAGACTGAAATCCATGTTTTAGTCATATGACTTTTGACATGAACTGGAGAGAAGGAATTACAAGGAATGACATTACCAGAAAATTTTGTTTTAATCGTCCAAGTAAGATTTGGAATACGAACTTTTTACAGTTATGCATACAACACATAACAATCAACAATTAATCAATTTCACAAAACTGAATAAGTATCTACAACATACTTATATACTATTTGGTCAAATAGCAAAAAAGTTACTACTATCTTACATGTTTTTCTATACCTTGAAGTATGAATCTAAAGGCATGATAAAACCACATTGTAACACATCACCTAAGATTCATAATCATTGTTTGAAATGATTTTGTTAAGGTCATGTACATGTCAAGAATATAATCTTATGTTGGCCACACATTATATTATACACTTCATATGTCCAATTCCTTAACTTCATAGTATCATATCATAACTAAGAATTTCGGTTCAACAAAAACTTTCACAATAAACACCAATAAACATATTCGAACTAAGGTAAGCACACCACATAATTTTTACCTTAAACTCTAGGCTTTGTGATTGGATCTTGAATCGAACATTCGTGCCCCTATCAAGAGCACAAATATTTGAGTTTAAGTCTTCGCGACACACTTGAACCCCTCAAACCATTGGCTTTGATAACAGCTTGTAAGCCCCTAAATTCTCCCACACGTTACACGAATTTGAAAAGCAACATAAGTGTTTTTATCCCAATCTTTTCAATTTAAATGTACATACCAACCACTTTGTCTCAAAAAAATAAGCACTAAACAAATCAAAGTTTTATGTATATGACTCAAAAAGACACATTTAATACATTGAATCATATACAAAACAACGATTTTAATCAAAAAGTGTGTTCAATCATGAGTCCAACGAGATATTTCACTTTCGCCATTACCCTTTTGCACCGGAAAAATACCACATTTAAGTCACTGTTAATTCGTTAGAAATAAGTAAGTTCACCCCATTGGCCGAAAAATCAATCTCAATTCAAAAGGTGTATCTCAGAGCTCATATGGCATGTCATATTCCAGGTGGCGTATGATACTCCACCCCTCGCGTTTTTTATATCCAAAACCAATTTTGATCGATTCTAACCATATCCTAACCCCAAATGCATTCCATAACACCATATAGACATAAATATCAAGTCCCAAACATAACTTGGTGACCTTATTAAGCATTACAACTAATGAGTTACTAACGGGTTGTTTTCACCCAAACATCTCAAACTTGCAATCACCAGAAAACCCTTTTCACCAAAATCCTCAGTTAGGAAATCACATCTGTGACACCCAAATTTCTCATACGTTTTAGGTCCCAGTTTAATTTAAATGCAAAATTTTACAAAAATTTCACTTGAAAGTGTGAAATTATCATTGCATATGTTAAACACACTAAATTAAAAGTTAATAACATCCATGATTAACAAAAGCTAGTGTGTTTAAGTTTACAACCACCAAAAACCAACATAACGAGTGATTCCACTCCAAAACATGCCCGATCTGATCGCTCGCTGCATATTAGTTTATGACATGTAAACATCACATATAAGCTAAGAATTAGTTCATATGAACTAATTAAGTCACCCATATGAATCCCTGAACTCATACGGTTCCTTATACGAAAAATGTCGCGTTTTTGGAGTTGGACATAGGGTTGGGCGTTGGCAGAACCCTCTAGAAGTAGCCTACGCTGGCGGGCGTAGGGTTGGGGGTAACCTACACCCATTCCTGCACAGTGTCACACCCCAACCGACGGTGGAATACGTCGGGGAGCCAGTTTGATTGTTCATAATTCATGGTGCTCCTTGTAAGTTTCAATATTTAACAATTCAATTTAATTCATAACATTCAATATACGTTACATAACAAAATTCAAAACAGATAAAATTGTTTCATAATTTTAATCTAGGTCCAAGATAGCTAAATGAGTCTTCAGTCAAGCAATCTAACCCGTTACACATGTAAAATAAGATTTGATCAACTATTTGCATAGTTGGGGAGAATCTCATACAATTTGATATATAGATATATATAAAATAAGAAATAAGATGCAACAATAGTCTAATAAGAATTGATCTAAATATATATGTATTCCACAATGTTTGATGATATGATTTTGGCAATTTCACCTTTTTTAACATAATGACACAAAGTCAATAAAGAAAGGCTACTATTATACTAAATGTTTTTGGCAATTTCACCTTCAATAAAAACAATGACATAAGTCATGTTATTCAAAGGCTGCTGGTACTAATGTATTGTATATGATTATTCCAATAACAATACATAGATATAGAAACAAGTAGTCAACACATAGCATAAAAATCTAATTTTAGCTTAAACTAAAGTATTGCATCTTTGTATTTGTTTATGACTCAAGAATAATATGTTTGATAAGACATGTGCAACATCCCAAAGGATTTCAAAAGAATTATAAAGGGAGTATAAGAAACCCACTTGTCTTTGCTTTGTCCAAAAGATATGCTTGAATGGATAGATAAGTTTGAGAGTTCACAATTCACTCTATGTTCATATAAACATAAAGCTATACTTAGTAAACTCTAAGTTCAAGTCTTAAGTAATCTAAAATTCATGATTTCTCTATCATATCAAGATTGATTCAAAAGAAATATGATTTCTATTGGATTACAAATGTGAAAATATTTATTTAACAATTTAAATAAATATTTTATGTAAATAGATTTATGGATTATCATTTAATATTCTAATTTTTATTCCTTTAAAAAAATATGATGCTTAATATTTAAAAATTCACATTTTTGGAATAAGTTATCAACTATAAATATAAAGTCATATGTTAAATATTCATAATAAAATGTTGTAAGTTCATAAATAATTATCTTGAATAATTTATGCAATTATTCTTACTATTGATATAAAGTTTATGTCAAATTAATAAAAAAATTAAAGATTTTATTTCAAATAATTATTTTGTTTGATTAAAAATGTTTCTATTTTAAATAGAATATTTCAGAATTAATTTGCTGAATATAAAATATTTCTATAACTTTTTATAAAATTTAGTTCCACCTAAAAACCATTTAAATGAATTAAGTACCAAATTATTTAATAATAATGTTTTAAAATTTTATAAAATTTACAGAATGTTTATAACTCTATGTTAAAACTTGTAGAATTTTTCAAGAATTTTCAAAACTGTTTTACTATTTTTAAACAATTTAAAACTATTTAAAAAACAATTTAAATAGCAAAATAATTAAATAATATTCTAAAAAATTGTGAAATTTTTACAAAATGTTAAAAATAGTATTTTAGATTTTATGTAATTTTTTTAGAATTTTTCGCATTAAAATAAGCACTTATATAAAAGAAATAAAATAAATAAAAAATGGCAAAAGAATCGATGGTGCCGGGTTTCCAGCCCGGGCCACCCGTGGACACAAGCGGAATGTTACCAGTTGATCCAGGGTGGTTCACTGTTATGGAGTCCGAACATTTAAATATATACCGAAAATAAAATCCCCCAATTCACATAAGAACCCTAATTCATGAATCGTTTCAATTCGACCGATTGCTTACATGTTTGATGTTAAAATTATGGGGCTTTTGTTCCCCATTTAAAACCGATCATAATGCAACAAAAATTACCTGGAATGGTTGATTTTTTATCGATTTCTAGTAAACCTCAGACGTGAGTATTCTTGAGTCGATTCCGTGAGTTCTAGTGGATTAGAGAGAGAGTTATGAGTTTGGTTCGGTTCGGTTCGATTCGATTCGTAAGGTCGAAATGAGTAAAAGCTTTATGTTTTTGTGGGTTAATTCATAAGAAACGGCCGAGTCCCACTTTGAACTTAACGTTACGTTTGAGGCATTCAAAAGATGAACTAAACATAGTTATTAATGCATGTTTATGAGCCAAATGCGTTAGAAATTGAATTCCAGTCATGTGCATTCAAAACCCAATCCTTTGGTGTATTAAAAGGGTCTGTTACGTGTGTTGAATGAGTTTTCGAAGCTCGGCCGGATTCCGCGATGTGGCTGCCAGAAAAATGGGTTCTTAAAAGGGGATGCTGAAATGAGTTTCCAAATATTACAACTTTTACCCTCTTGTTATAGTTTTATCATCCTATGTAAAAACATTCATCAAAATTCGGTCTTTTTATTTATAAACAAATTATCCTCAAATATTTATAAACTCGAATGTGCATATATATATATATAAGTTTTATAATTTAAAATCTTAATTAACCCAATTAATTGTAACCAAAAATATAATTATTATGCCAAAACTCCCAAAACTCATACCAACACATCCACATACATATCATATGGATGTTTATCTTGTTTAGATCATAATATATCATATTCAAACATCTAATTGAACACAACACACCATTGTGCATTAATTTCCCTTAATTGGTCATTTTCACAAATATGATTATATGATTTATCTCCAACTTCATTACTAGAACATCTAGTTAACCATCAAATTATATACACTATTTTGACTCATTCAATTACCCACACTCTATTAGGTTTTTAGCAATTTAACTCCCAGCTCATCCGCTTATCCACACACTAGTGGTTTGTGTGACAATTACGTTTGAAGCTCACGTGATCCTTGTTAGAATCCACGTTAATAGAATGTCACACCCCGAGCCAGCGGGACGGATCGTGTTCCCCCCGGGCGGAAGGTTCTCGGGGCGCGATATCGTGAGTGATAATCATGATAATCATGATGATCAGATTATTTACATAGCATCAATGTTAAGAATAACTAAAGCACAATAAAGAATTAACTAGGATTACAAAGTTAAATTACAATATCAATGTTCGGTAATTTAACCCGGTAAACCTATCCAAAAGAATCAATTGTTTTCTATCTTGTAACTGTACAAGACATCAAAAGTGATTCGTATCAATAACAAAAGATGTGCTATCAAAAGTCAACTAGGTCCTCTATCTGGGCAGCCTAGCATGCAATCCTGAAGCCTTAGCCTATTCTTGTGCATCACCTGAGAAAACGTGTAAGAAAACAAAGTCAACACAATGGTTGGTGAGTTTATGTAGTTTAATAGTTTGAAAATAGCTTTAGCAAACCTCTTTCGATAACAACCTTAATCTCATTAACATCACCTGTAATATCCAATTCGGTATGCTTATATATAGGGCATATGTAGGGTCGAACTTACCATCCGCACAGCCAACATCCCACCACATACTAAATCACATATGACATTGTTGTTAATGAAAATTAAGCGTTTTACCTACCATTCAATCCAGTCTTCATCATAGCTTTAGTTTACTGTTTCAAAGTTTACAAGTTTATAGCTTTCATGTGTATTAGCTTTTAGAGTAAGTTAAACAAACACCATTGTTCACACATCATAGTTTAGCGTTCACCAATCTCATTGTGGGTACAAGCTCTGCTCTAGCAGTGTTTACCAATTACGTAGTCCACGGCTAGATACAAGCTCTGCTCTAGCAGTGTTTAGCCATTACGTAATTGGTTTAAGCTTAGCTTCCGAATAGTCTAGCAATTACGTGTCTCATATATGCAGATACAAGCCTTGCTAGCAATGTTTGGCAATTACATATCTCATATATAGACACAAGCCGTGCATACACAAATAGTTTAGCATTTACATATCTCATATAAGTAGACACAAGCCTTGCTTTAGCAATGTTTGGCAATTACATATCTCATATATAGACACAAGCCGTGCATACACAAATAGTTTAGCATTTACATATCTCATATAAGTAGACACAAGCCTTGCTTTAGCAATGTTTGGCAATTACATGTCTCTTATATAGAGAACAGCTTAGCATCCTCATAGTTTAGCTTCCACATATCTCAATGCATGGGTACAAGCTCTGCTCTAGCAGTGTTTAGCAATTACGTAGCCCATGAATGGATACAAGCTTAGCATTTCGCACACAATTATAGCTTCGAGCATATAGTTTCAAGCATTAACATATAGTTTGAGCATAAAATCCATAACATTAGCATTGGGTATATCGTTTAAGCATAGAGTTTCTAACATAAGCCTCGAGCATATAGTTTGACCATTTAGTTTACAGCATAAGCATCAAGTATCTAGCATAAGCGTCGAGCATATAGTCTGAGCATAGAGTTTGTAGCATAACATCAAGCATATAGTTTAAGTCTTAGTCTTTAGCTTCCCAAATAAGAGTTTCAAGCATAAGCATTAGTATAAGCATCATGATTATGTTTAAAAGCATTAAATAACATTTCAATAATTTCTTAAAATGTATACATGCTTCTCAATCCCGAGGTAAAAACAAATATGTTTAAAAAGGGACAAATGAACTCACCTTGTGTTTGAAGTGGTTGACTAAGTAAAACAAGAATGCACGTGCTCATTGTTTGTACTTGTTGTGATGTTCACTATCCTGTATTGATTTCATAGTGTTTGTAGCTTATAAGTATATGTTTGTAGGGATTCGTGTGTGTGAGTATGTGTTAGCCATAAATTTTGGCTATCACTCGTAAGTCTCGGTCGTCATCCGGCTTCGATTCTCTTGTTCTAAATTATTCTAATACTTAATCTAGTTAGATTAAGTTTAGTAAATTGTTTTAAATTGAGAACTAAAGATTTAGCATTTTTTACTTTGGTTTGCCTAAAGTCTTCCTGAAAACCCAACACCATATCACAATATGTTATTTGTTTATTTGATGTGTTAGGTTTTGTGAATTGCATTTAACCCACACCCCTTTACCACCTTTGTAGTAGCCCGTCACATTATACCCTATATCCATGTAAGTTATTTAAATGAGTTGATTTAAAATGGTTGCTTCCAATTAACTCATGTGGGCCGGATGAAGGATGCGTGGGCCGAATGTAGCGGTGTGTGGGCCGGGTTAATCCTATAAGCCAATCCAATGATGTTGGGCCGCAAGGAAAAGGGTTTGGGCCGTGAATATATGTGGGCCGAATGTGGTTTCTTGGGCTAAGCCAATTGATGCAGGTATGGGCTAATTAATCCCATTGGGCCAAGGTTATAGCTCCTTGGGCCGTTTATTGTGAGTCACGAATATGGGTATGCATGGCTGCAACTAGGAGCATCACTAATTCAGATGTGTAACCCCAAGTCCAGCGAACCTACTGACCAAGGACCCCAGGTTCAGCTACCCAAGGTTCGCCCTATGATGAGGTTCGGTCGGCATAATGGTTCGTGTGATTCCTTAGCTTAGCAGCCCTGAAGGTTCGTGAAGCCCAGGTTCATCGATCACGGTTAGGTTCGGCTGGTCTCCTTGGTTCAGCCAGAGTATAAAGGTTCACTGATGGTTGGTAGCCGTGGGTTTGGCCGCAAATGGAAAGGGTTCGTCCATGGTAGGGCATCTCACAGGTTCGGCTAGTATTCGAGGGTTCGGTGGTAGATGGAGCACAACAGGGTTCGGCCAGTTGAAAGCAAGAGTTCGCCTGGTTATGCATGTAAGCAGGTTCGCAGCTGGTGCAATAGGTTCGCCTCATGTCCAATAGGTTCGGCCAGATGGGAAAGCTACAGGTTCGTGAGTCCATAAGCGGGGCATGCAGCAGGTCCGTCACCTAGGGTAAGGTTCAGCTAGTTGGACAGACAGGGTTCGGCCAGCATGTGTTCGGCTGAGCCAACCCTCACGAACCTGAAATGTTTCATCATCATCTTCGACCTGAGAAGATTTGTGAGGTTTTTCTACGACAATTACTAAGCTATGGTTAATTCTCAAGGGTGTCGTGGGTATGTGTGTGAGGTTCTAAACCGGTTTAGGATTTTTAGGTCGAACAAAGGGTTAAGAAACCCTATTTTCCCGAAACTTTATGGCTTCATACCTCGAATTTCTGTGGATGGATCCTCAGATCGGTTGTACTTGTAGGTAGAGGGAGTCGAGAGCTTCGTGTAGACACCGAAAACACGCGATTTCATCAATGATTGAAGGAGTTATGGTGATTTGAAGGTTGGATCTTGTAGAGAGAGAGAGGAAACGGTGAAGGTGTTTGTAGAGAGAGAGAGAGAAATGAAATTAATGAGAAAAATGCCCTCATTTAGGGTTTAAATACCCCGGGGGTGTTCGGGTTCGTTTCGGTTGCTCGGTTTTCGTCTCCATCGCGTTTCCGGCACATAACGCGCGCGTTTTTATAAGTTAAATAAAAAGGAATTTATTTTAAATGTTTGGAACGTGGTTATTTCTAGTAATTATTTTAAATATAAATTTTCTTGAATTATTTATCGTAATTTATTTTTTACGCGTTTCGTTACTTCTTTCGAAATTTTACGTATTTTAATTAAAATAGTTTCTTTTTAATTTATTTCTGATGAGTTTCAAAATTGTAAAACAGGAAATATCATATTTCCTTAAATTTATTATCGCTCGTGTCGTTTTCGTTTTCGTTTCGTTTCGTCAGAACGCGTCACCATCGCGCGTATTCGTTCGAATCGTCATTCGAACGAACACGACGATGGTTTGGCTTCCTGATTCTTGTTTTCTACTTTCCAGTCATCATTTCAGAACTTCAATCTTTCAGATTTATTCGTACAGATCGTCACCTATACGAATAATTCGTCGGTTTATCATTCTGTAACAACAACCGTTATGGTTTCGTTCTGTTTAACCTCACATACGTTTATACATAATAGCATCAAATCAAGCATTTGTGTGTCAGTTCTATGTTGTCTGATGTGTTTCTGATTGTCAAACCCTAAGGTTTTAATCAGATTTCATACAATCGCATAATAGTTTAGTGTCAAGCATTATGTCTCAATAGCATAAACATAGTTTCACGTAATGTATACCTAAGTTACTGTACGAGTTACTGTAGCGATCACTGTTCCGGCAACGCGTCCGGCACTGATGTTACAGTCTCCCCTTGTTAGAGAAATTTCGTCCCGAAATTTAAGAATCGTTATCCGATACGGCTTCCTCTGTAAAGAGTTGGAGATACTTAGTCTTCATGTGATCTTCGCGTTCCCAACGGCTTTGCCTCAGTTTCTTAACCTTGCGATCCATAATCTTCAAAGGTTCTTCATTAAAGTGTAAGTGTTCATCCAATTGAATTTCTTCAACCAGTATGACAAGACTTTCATTAGCAAGGCATTTCTTCAAGTTTGAGACGTGAAACACGTCATGTACACCACTAAGTTCACCTGGTAATCCTAGTCTGTACGCCACAGGACCAATGCGCTCGATAATCTCGAACGGTCCCACGTACCGTGGTGTTAGTTTGCCTTTCTTTGCAAAACGACTACACCTTTCCATGGGGATACCTTTAACATGACTCGGTCTCCCACTTGGAATTCCAACGGCTTGCGCCGTTTATCGACATAGCTCTTTTGTCTGCTTCGAGTTGCTTGTAGGCTTTGTTGTATCTGAGCAATTTTGTCTGTAGTTTCTTGAATGAGTTCTGGCCCGGTTATTCAATTATCTCCCACTTCAGACCAACAGATTGGCGATCGACACTTGCGACCATAGAGAGCCTCGAACGGTGCACATCCGATGCTACTATGATAACTGTTGTTTTAGGAGAATTCAATCAGTGGCAAATGAGAATCCCAATTCCCACCGAAATATAAAACACAAGTCCTCAACATGTCCTCCAGGGTCTGTATAGTACGTTCGCTCTGACCATCCGTTTGTGGATGGTAAGCTGTACTCAGGTTTAAGTGTGTCCCCAGAGATTTCTGTAATGATTGCCAGAACCTTGATGTGAATCTGCTATCACGATCTGAGATGATAGACAATGGCACACCATGGCGTACCACTATCTCGTTGATGTAGAGTTTCGCTAGTTTATCCATCGTGTAAGTTTCTCGCATTGGCAAGAAATGACCAGATTTGGTTAACCGGTCAATAATAACCCAAATAGTGTCATGACCACTTGAAGTGCGGGGTAGCTTGGTAACAAAGTCCATAGCTATCTGTTCCCACTTCCAAAGTGGAATTTCAGGCTGCTCCAGTAAACCTGACGGTTTCTGGTGTTCCGCCTTCACTTTAGCACACGTAAGGCATCGACCAACATACTCAGCTATGTCTTTTTTCATACCTGCCACCAATAAAACGCCTGTAAGTCTTGGTACATTTTATCAGCACCGGGATGCACAGAGTACTTGGTCTTGTGTGCTTCATCAAAGATAAGCTTTCTCAATTCATCCACTGCTGGAATCCATACACGATCCTTGTAGTAGATGATTCCATCAGGCTTTGTTTCAAATTGCTTTTCTGCTCCACAATCTAGTTCTTTCTTCAAGTTTCCTCGTTCAACAGCCTCTTGTTGTGCTTGCATAATGTTTTCATGTAATCTTGTCTGCACAGTCATCCCCATTGCTCTTACGCGCAAGGCTTTGACCAGTTGCTTCCGACTCAAGGCATCAACTACAACGTTTGCCTTGCCCGGATGGTACTTGATTACACGGTCGTAATCATTCAGAAGCTCAACCCAACGTCACTGTCGCATGTTGAGTTCCTTATGATCGAATATGTGCTGCAGACTCTTGTGATCAGTAAATATGGTACACTTGGTGCCATATAAGTAATGTCTCCAGATCTTTAATGCGAATACCACTGCTCCCAGTTCCAGATCATGGGTAGTGTAGTTCTTCTCATGAACTTTCAGTTGTCTTGACGCATACGCGATAACTTTGTCTCGTTGCATCAGTGCACAGCCGAGTCCCTGATGGGATGCATCACAGTACACTACAAAGTCATCACAACCGTCTGGAAGGGATAAGATTGGAGCATCACATAGCTTTTGCTTCAAGGTCTGAAAGGCATCTTCTTGCTTCTGTTCCCAAACAAACGGCTCGCTCTTCTGTGTTAGCTTTGTGAGTGGCAGGGCTATCTTAGAAAAGTTTGAGATAAACCTTCTGTAATATCCTGCTAAGCCTAGAAAGGAACGTATCTCCGTCGGTGTTTCGGAGTGTCCCAGTCCTTTATTGCTTCGATCTTGGCAGGATCAACATGTATTCCCTCACTGTTGTCTACATTACCCAGGAATTGAACCTCTTTCAACCAAAATTCACACTTTGAGAATTTGGCATAGAGTTTCTCTTCGTTCAACAGTTCCAAGATCATTCTGAGATGTTGCTCGTGTTCTTCTTTGCTTTTAGAATAGATCAATATGTCATCAATGAAAACAATAACAAATTGATCTAGATACGGCTTACACACTCGGTTCATGAGATCCATAAAAACCGCGGGTGCATTCGTCAATCCAAAAGGCATTACCATAAACTCGTAATGCCCGTATCTGGTACGAAACGCCGTCTTTGGTATGTCTTCGTCTTGTACTCTGAGCTTGTGGTATCCGGACCGTAAGTCAATCTTCGAAAAGTACTGAGCTCCTTGCAACTGATCAAACAAATTATCAATCCTCGGTAGTGGATACCGATTCTTGATGGTTAGTTTGTTTAGCTCCCTGTAGTCTATGCACATGCGAAAGGATCCATCCTTCTTCTTCACGAACAAAACCGGAGCTCCCCAAGGTGAGTAGCTCGGTCGGATGAAACCTTTGTCGAGTAGCTCCTGTAGTTGGTTCGACAATTCCTGCATCTCCGAAGGTGCTAACATGTAAGGAGATTTAGCAACAGGTGTTGCTCCAGGAATCAGATCAATACGAAACTCTACCGGTCACACAGGTAGCAAACCGGGTAGATCTTCAGGAAACACTTCAGAGTATTCCTTCACTATCGGCACGTCTTGTATCGTTTTCTTGTCTTTCTCTTTCTCCACCACATGAGCCAAGAAAGCTGTGCATTTCTTTTGTAGACACTTACATGCTTTGATGCAAGATATGATTTTGACACTTCGCTTTGCTTGATCCCCACAAACTTCCAATACACGATAATTCCCCAATGGAATCCGAAGTAGCTTTTCGGAACAGATGACTTCAACTCTGTAGAGTGATAGCCAATCCATCCCCATGATGATGTCCCAACTGCCCAACTCCATCGGTAACAAGTCGATGGTAAATGTGTGATCAGTGAGTGTAAGTGGGCAGTTCCTAAGTATAGTGCTAACTGTAATTTGCTTCCCGTTCGCTACTTCGATAATGTAAGGGGAGTCTAAATTTTCCTCAGTAAGATTAAATTGACGTGCAAAATCAGATGAAATAAAACTCTGGTCTGCACCAGTGTCAAACAGAATAGATGCATAAGAGTCATGTAAAAGAAATGTACCAGTGACCACATTAGGTTCTTGGCGTGCAGCATTGGCTCCAATAACAAAACCCTGTCCACGAGGTGCTTGTGCTCCTTGTTGCACTCTCTTTGGGCAGTCTCTGGAGAAATGACCCATTTCTCCACAGTTGTAGCATCCCCTGTTGTTGTTGTTGTTGCCTGGTGGTGGTGGAGGTAATGCCCTAGCAGCATTGTTGGTAGCTTGGGTTGCAGGAGAGCGACACTATGCAACCCAGTGGCCAAATCAACCACAATTCGTGCACTTCCTGCACTGTGCGGTAGCATGATGATGATACTTGCAGTGAGTACATTGAGGATGCGCTCCAACATAGTTCTTGGGTGCAGTATTAACAGGTACTGCAGGAGCTTGTCTCAGAGGAGTGGCCATCGCATAGTTCTTGACGACCTTTTGCGTTTTCTTTTGGTGGTGCTCGGGCTTCTTTGTCGTTGTTTCCTTAGCTTTCCCCTCGTCATCTTACAAAACTCCTGACTTTACCATCACACTAGTGAGTTTAGCTGAAAGGGAGATAGTTGACTCAAGAGTTGCGGGATACGCAGCCAGCACAATACTTTGAATGCAGGAGGGTAATCCTGCTACATATCGATCAATCAGCTTTTCTAATGTTGGCACCATCTCTGGCACCAAGGCCACCAGTTCATGATAGCGAGTGGTAAAAGTCATATGATCGGCTCCCTTCATCACATGGTTTGAGAGCTCAACTTCTAGCTTTTGTAGTTCATGCTTCGAACAGAATTCGTTCCTCATAAGAAGTTTGAATTCTGCCCAAGGCATTGCCATTGCTTCATCCCTGCCTCTTGCTCTGATTTGGGAGTTCCACCACGTTAAAGCTCGCTTTCTAAAAGAGCTAGCAGCATATCGGACCTTGTGGTGTTCCGAACAACTGCTTATGTCCAAGGTGGTCTACATCTTCTCTAGCCATTGGATCAGTCCAACAGCTCCGTATACTCCAGTAAAGCTCGGAGGCTTGCATCCTACGAATGACTTGTAGGAGCAGTCAGAAGTGTTGCCGGTGTTCCCACTAGCCTCTCCAGTAGTATGGCCAGAGTTGTTGTTGTGGCCTTGAATTCTGTTTATCATCTCGGGATGACATCCTTAACTTGGATCGTCAGTTGGCTACTCAGCAGTGTTGCCAAAGCAACGGTAGCAGGATCAAGAGCTGGAGGTGCATTCGGATTCGGTGGAGGGTCTAGTGGAGGAAGAGGAGGTGGCAGTGGTGAATCTGGTGGTGTAGGTGTCGATGAGTGAGGTGCAGAGACTTGAGAGGTCGGTTGTCTTCTGGGCGGCATTCTGATCATAACCAAAAGATATTGGATAGTGCAGTGACCGAATGTAGAAGACACAATGCAAGCTTAAACCTTATGTTCTCTACATGAGGGTCACTAAGTTATAGTCTAGGCCAAACCGTTCAAGTAAATGACTTATTATTCTCTATAACCTTGAGCTCTGATACCAATCTGTCACACCCCGAGCCGGCGGGACGGACCGTGTTCCTCGTCGGGCGGATGGTTCTCGGGGCGCGATATCGTGAGTGATAATCGTGATGATCAGATTTTTTACATAGCATCAATGTTAAGAATAATTAAAGCACAATAAAGCATCAACTAGGATTACAAAGTTAAATCGCAATATCAATGTTCGATAATTTAACCCGGTAAACCTGTCCAAAAGAATCAATTGTTTTCTATCTTGTAACTGTACAAGACATCAAAAGTGATTCGTATCAATAACAAAAGATGTGCTATCAAAAGTCAACTAGGTCCTCTATCTGGGCAGCCTAGCATGCAATCCTGAAGCCTTAGCATATTCCTGTGCATCACCTGAGAAAACATGTAAGAAAACAAAGTCAACACAATGGTTGGTGAGTTCATGTAGTTTAATAGTTTGAAAGTATCTTTAGCAAACCTCTTTCGGTAACAACCTTAATCTCATTAACATCACCTATAATATCCAATTCGGTATGCTTATATATAGGGCAAATGTAGGGTCGAACTTACCGTCTGCACAGCTAACATCCCACCATATACTAAATCACATATGACATTGTTATTAATGAAAATTACGCATTTTACCTACCATTCAATCCAGTCTTCATCATAGCTTTAGTATATTGTTTCAAAGTTTACAAGTTTATAGCTTTCATGTGTATTAGCTTTTAGAGTAAGTTAAACAAACACCATTGTTCACACATCATAGTTTAGTTTTCACCAATCTCATGTGTGGGTACAAGCTCTGCTCTAGCAGTATTTAGCAATTACGTAGTCCACGGCTAGATACAAGCTCTGCTCTAGCAGTGTTTAGCCATTACGTATCTCCTGAATTGGTTTAAGCTTAGCTTCTGAATAGTCTAGCAATTACGTGTCTCATATATGCAGATACAAGCCTTGCTCTAGCAATGTTTGGCAATTACATATCTCATATATAGACACAAGCCGTGCATACACATATAGTTTAGCATTTACATATCTCATATAAGCAGACACAAGCCTTGTTCTAGCAATGTTTGGCAATTACATGTCTCTTATATAGATAACAACTTAGAATCCTCATAGTTTAGCTTCCACGTATCTCAATGCATGGGTACAAGCTCTGCTCTAGCAGTGTTTAGCAGTTACGTAGCCCATGAATGGATACAAGCTTAGCATTTCGTACACAATTATAGCTTCGAGCATATAGTTTCAAGCATTAACATATAGTTTGAGCATAAAATCCATAACATTAGCATTGGGTATATCGTTTAAGCATAGAGTTTCTAACATAAGCCTCGAGCATATAGTTTGAGCGTTTAGTTTACAGCATAAGCATCAAGTATCTAGCATAAGCATCGAGCATATAGTCTGAGCATAGAGTTTGTAGCATAACATCAAGCATATAGTTTAAGTCTTAGTCTTTAGCTTCCCAAATAAGAGTTTCAAGCATAAGCATTAGTATAAGCATCATGATTATGTTTAAAAGCATTAAATAACATTTAAATAATTTCTTAAAATGTATACATGCTTCTCAATCCCGAGGTAAAAACAAATATGTTTAAAAAGGGACAAATGAACTCACCTTGTGTTTGAAGTGGTTAACTAAGTAAAACAAGAATGCACGCGCTCGTTGTTTGTACTTGTTGTGATGTTCACTATCCTGTATTGATTTCATAGTGTTTGTAGCTTATAAGTATATGTTTGTAGGGATTCGTGTGTGTGAGTATGTGTTAGCCATAAATTTTGGCTATCACTCGTAAGTCTCGGTCGTCATCCGGCTTCGATTCTCTTGTTCTAAATTATTCTAATACTTAATCTAGTTAGATTAAGTTTAGTAAATTGTTTTAAATTGAGAACTAAAGATTTAGTATTTTTACTTTGGTTTGCCTTAAGTCTTCCTTGAAAACCCAACACCATATCACAATATGTTATTTGTTTATTTGATGTGTTAGGTTTTGTGAATTGCATTTAACCCACACCCCTTTACCACCTTTGTAGTAGCCCGTCACATTATACCCTATATCCATGTAAGTTATTTAAATGAGTTGATTTAAAATGGTTGGTTCCAATTAACTCATGTGGGCCGGATGAAGGATGCGTGGGCCGAATGTAGCGGTGTGTGGGCCAGGTTAATCCTATAAGCCAATCCAATGATGTTGGGCCGCAAGGAAAAGGGTTTGGGCCGTGAATATATGTGGGCCGAATGTGGTTTCTTGGGCTAAGCCAATTGATGCAGGTATGGGCTAATTAATCCCATTGGGCCAAGGTTATAGCTCCTTGGGCCGTTTATTGTGAGTCACGAATATGGGTATGCATGGCTGCAACTAGGAGCATCACTAATTCAGATGTGTAACCCCAAGTCCAGCGAACCTACTGATCCAGGACCCCAGGTTCAGCTACCCAAGGTTCGCCCTATGATGAGGTTCGGTCAGCACAATGGTTCGTGTGATTCCCTAGCTTAGCAGCCCTGAAGGTTCGTGAAGCCCAGGTTCATCGATCACGGTTAGGTTCGGCTGGTCTCCTTGGTTCGGCCAGAGTATAAAGGTTCACTGATGGTTGGTAGCCGTGGGTTTGGCCGCAAATGGAAAGGGTTCGTCCATGGTAGGGCATCTCACAGGTTCGGCTAGTATTCGAGGGTTCGGTGGTAGATGGAGCACAACAGGGTTCGGCCAGTTGAAAGCAAGAGTTCGCCTGGTTATGCATGTAAGCAGGTTCGCAGCTGGTGCAATAGGTTCGCCTCATGTCCAATAGGTTCGGCCAGATGGGAAAGCTACAGGTTCCTGAGTCCATAAGCGGGGCATGCAGTAGGTCCGTCACCTAGGGTAAGGTTCAGCTAGTTGGACAGACAGGGTTCGGCCAGCATGTGTTCGGCTGAGCCAACCCTCACGAACCTGAAATGTTTCATCATCATCTTCGACCTGAGAAGATTTGTGAGGTTTTTCTACGACAATTACTAAGCTATGGTTAATTCTCAAGGGTGTCGTGGGTATGTGTGTGAGGTTCTAAACCGGTTTAGGATTTTTAGGTCGAACAAAGGGTTAAGAAACCCTATTTTCCCGAAACTTTATGGCTTCATACCTCGAATTTCTATGGATGGATCCTCAGATCGGTTGTACTTGTAGGTAGAGGGAGTCGAGAGCTTCGTGTAGACACCGAAAACACGCGATTTCATCAACGATTGAAGGAGTTATGGTGATTTGAAGGTTGGATCTTGTAGAGAGAGAGAGGAAACGGTGGAGGTGTTTGTAGAGAGAGAGAGAGAAATGAAATTAATGAGAAAAATGCCCTCATTTAGGGTTTAAATACCCCGGGGGTGTTCGGGTTCGTTTCGGTTGCTCGGTTTTCGTCTCCATCGCGTTTCCGGCACATAACGCGCGCGTTTTTATAAGTTAAATAAAAAGGAATTTATTTTAAATGTTTGGAAGGTGGTTATTTCTAGTAATTATTTTAAATATAAATTTTCTTGAATTATTTATCGTAATTTATTATTTTACGCGTTTCGTTACTTCTTTCGAAATTTTACGTATTTTAATTAAAATAGTTTCTTTTGAATTTATTTCTGATGAGTTTCAAAATTGTAAAACAGGAAATATCATATTTCCTTAAATTAATTATCGCTCGTGTCGTTTTCGTTTTCGTTTCGTTTCGTCAGAACGCGTCACCATCGCGCGTATTCGTTCGAATCGTCATTCGAACGAACACGACGATGGTTTGGCTTCCTGATTCTTGTTTTCTACTTTCCAGTCATTATTTCAGAATTTTAATATTTCAGATTTATTCGTACAGATCGTCACCTATACGAATAATTCGTCGGTTTATCATTCTGTAACAACAATCGTTATGGTTTCGTTCTTTTTAACCTCACGTACGTTTATACATAATATCATCAAATCAAGCATTTGTGTGTCAGTTATGTGTTGTCTGATGTGTTTCTGACTGTCAAACCCTAAGGTTTTAATCAGATTTCAGACAATCGCATAATAGTTTAGTGTCAAGCATTATGTGTCAATAGCATAAACATAGTTTCACGTAATGTGTACCTGAGTTACTGTACGAGTTACGGTAGCGATCACTGTTCCGGCAACACGTCCGGCACTGATGTTACATAGAACGATAGTGATCATCACGAATTGATAGTACGCGAGAAATTGTGAACGTGGGTTAAAACCGTGCAAGAAACGGAGTTTCTGATTCTCCAGAATCGAAAAAGTAAGAAAAATTCGAAGATATTTCATTCAGGAACTCTTCGCGGTACGCCAAGGCCAATTTGAGGTCCCTTAGCGGTATGTGATGAGTCCAAAATATATAAATGACTCCGAAATTCTCCGCGGTACGCTAAGCCCATTTCTAGGCTTCTTGGCGGTACGCAAAAACTATATGGTCAAAAGATTATATTGAAAAATCAGATTTGCATGCAAAAACTCATTTTTTTCATTCCTTTTTGAACATACCCCCTTTCCAGATGATCTAATCGAATTCCTGCATACAAAACTCAGTTTTTCAACCACCAGATCATCAGATTCAAGCCAGGGATCGTTTCTACAACTCCTGGTCGTCGTTTTCATCCTAAAAATCCGCTCGATCGGGTAACAATTTGTTTTATCCTACTAGTTTGATAATGGTTGGATTAGATCTAGTTTTTAAACGTAATGCAATAGTTATGGTTGTTGATTATTGCCTAGATGATGGCTAGGAATAGTTAGAAACGAAGAACTTGAAAGGTTAACGGTTAAATCCTTGTTTTGATCCGTTATAATGCTCGGTTATCATGAAACTATATCCTAGATTATAATGGTTTATACATTTGATTGTAACAATGATTGTGATTGTCTTGATCATTTCTTGAAATGCTAGGTTAAATCCAAGTGTTTCAAACTAATGTCAAGCATTAAGATAATCATTGGAATAATGATCTGATGTTTATGTTAACAGTCAAATTAGAATATTGAATATGGTTGTTAAACCTATTCTAATATCACAATCTTATGTTTCATGATACCTAATTGATAATTAACAAGGATTGACTAATCCTAAACCAGAAATTCATCTTGAAACTGTTTCTGTAATATAATCAGCAACAATACCTATTTGGTTAATCTGAGGACATCCTGATTAATCCAATGAGTCATCAACCTTGTATGAGGAACCTGAATCATTATAGGTTCCCACATTATCATACATTGTATGATATTCAACTAAATTAGCTGATTAAGAATTTAATATCAGTTTGATGACTCAAAAGGCAGTGTCCTTGACATTCAACGTTCAGAAAGATCTAATAAGTAAGTTAAAACACAAATAAGTTATAAAACAAAAACTAATGCAGAATTAAACTATAAACACAAGTATGCGCGTTGTCTGTTAACCTTGATATCTCAGGTGAGTTTCGTACAACCCCTTTTCTTTTTAATGTTTTACAAACATCCGGGTATTACTGTGAAAATTTTCTTGAACATATGATATGTCTCATTGTTATTTGTGTGATTTCATGTGAACTTGTGAGACTTCATGGGATTTTGCCCGTAACACTCTATTACGATATCAAAAAGTTCTCATCTCTTGAACTGTATCTAGTGAACCCATGTGGGGCCGAACAGGAAACAATGATAGTACTATTGGCTAACAACCCATTTGCTAGGAGCTTGCAGCCCCCCTTGGTGTAAATGTTTGTTACATGTTTCCAATATCAGCTTAATGTTGGTGATAGACATTAAGAATGAGGCACTAAGATATTTACCAACGGGTAGTATCTTCACAGAACAGAACATTTCAGTCCGAAAGTAACTAGATATGGGTCCCATGGTTATTTATGGAACTGTGTATCAATAACTTGCATATCATATCATATTGTTTGGATCAATCATTACGAGCTCACCAGCTTTGTGCTGATCTTTCAAACTTAATCATCTTTTGTGAGGCCCCGATTCCCGGCGACCTCACGTGCGTTGGTCTCGTCATAACACATAGCTCTTAAACTAAAAGCTTTCATAAACATGCAGCGGAACTTAAACATCATATCAAACATAATTAAATGTCTGAATTAATACATAAACGATTGCCAACACCATCGGATTCTCTATCTTGATGCCTGGAGCTTCATGCTTTCTCTGACCATAGCTTAACCTGACATACATGCTAAATCAAGTCAGCTTACGATGGTGAGTTCTAGTTTTCATAAAACATCATAACCTTTTGTTGAGTTAAAACGTATTTAACATAAAACATCATTTCATTCACATAATCCAAAACATTGTCACATAAACATCCTAATCATCATCATCATACAACCACTGCTACCAAGCGTAACAGTGGGCTTATGCCGGCACAAGGCTCCATAACCTTTGATCTGATCCGCCGAAGCATTCTGCAGATCCATACTTACCCAGTAACGAGTACTGGAGCAACCATACTTACCCCATACGAATATGGGAGCAACGTCATACTTACATCATACTTACCCCGTAACACATACGGGAGCAACCATACTTACCCAGTAACGAGTACTGGAGCACCCATACTTACCCAGTAACAAGTACTGGAGCAACCATACTTACCCCATAACGCGTATATGAGAGCAACATCATACTTACCCCGTAACAAGTACGGGAGCAACCATACCCAGTTATAGTCATGGTTGACTCTTATTCATTCCCAGCACAAATACTGGTACCTATCACATACATATCCTATCACACGTATAGGACATCATTCTTTCATCGTATATGATATACTAGCATTATATCATCTTTTCCTCATAACCATGAAGGCATCATATCCTTCATGCTTACATCATAATCATCATCATAATCATCATAACAACACGGACATATCATGCTAGTATCGTTTCATCGTATCTTTATCCTAATAACTTAGGAGTCATCATAACATGTTATGCTAGCATCATGTGTCCGTATCATCATAACATCCTAGCATCATATACATATCATCATATCATCACATCGTACATCATGTCATCATACACATGTCATACTAGCATCATATTCATAACATTCCACTTTCATCCTAGTAACCTAGGATCTTATCATAACATTTTGTAACTATCATCATAGCTACCATCTTAATGCATGTTATCATACAATCATCATATCATATCTTCACACCTTTCATCATCATAATTCATTTTTCATGCATTTATCATACTTAACATGTTCTCATCCATGCTTCATTTCATATTAAACATTCATTCATCATAACATATAAACGTGCATACATGGTCATGGCATATTATTATCCACTTATCATCATCTTAAACACATAACATCATGAACATAACATTAAGCATGTATGCCAGCCCAAAACATTAAACATAAAAATAGGGCGTCTAGAACTCACCTGATGTCGCACCGTAGCGAAATCACTTACAACCGTTGCTAACGTATAGTCCTACATTTGTTTACGTATAATATGTTACATACATATTAACTTCCTGATTAAATCTTTCTGAACGTCCAATGTCAAAACATTGCCTTGATAGTCGTCAAATAGTTAATGTTGTTGATTATCATGCTAAAACAGGTTCCTAGACAGGTTAATGGCTTAGAACTGATCAATCCTTGTTATTGATTACCCAGATATCATGAAATATCACAACGTAGCATTAGAATAGGTTTAACAACCATGTTTAACATACTGATCTGCCTGTTATCATAAACATCAGATATTCGTTCCAGTGAGTATGTTAATGATTGTGATTAGTTTGAAACACTTGGATTTAACCTTGCGTGTCAAGGATTAATCAAACTAATCATCTATCTTGTCATAATTAAATGGTTTAAACCACTATAACCATTGTTATGATTCCATGAAAATTGGGCATTACAACGGCTCAAAACAAGGATTTACCCATAACAGTTCGAGTTCTTCACTTAAAATCAATCCTAGCCATCATCTAGGCAATAATCAACAACCCTAACTATATCATCAAGTTCAGAAACAAAATTTAATCAATCATAATCAATCTAGAAGGTTAGAATGAACCGTTACCTCTTCAGACGGA
The DNA here is from genome assembly GCA_009363875.1 of Mikania micrantha. Lineage (NCBI taxonomy): Eukaryota > Viridiplantae > Streptophyta > Magnoliopsida > Asterales > Asteraceae > Mikania > Mikania micrantha. The sequence continues at coordinate 109,732,358 of CM018693.1, read as the reverse complement.
GTTTTGTGCGTAACAAGACGATCCGGACTTGTATTAACGATCCTTGGTGCGATCCACTTGATCCAGAGGCTTCAATATAGAGATTGGATGGCTTGGAAGATGGTTTTTCGTGTGTGGGGTGCTGATCATCGAAGATAAGATCAAAAAATGAGATTTCATGATGAAACTTGACTTTTTAAGCAATTTTCGCGATCTGATGACCTCAGGCGCATCGCCTGACTCGGGACGCCGAGTTGGGGCGTACCGCGCGGGTCCATGGCGGCCAGATTTTTGTCTTATCTTCGTTTCGCGATTCCGGGAGCATACGAACTCCGTTTTGCGCACGGTTTTCGCCTTCGTTCACGATTTTTCGAGCTCTTTCCAATGGTTATAATCTCAAGACCTAAAGAGTTCAAAACATTTGACCTCTAATCTATTGCTATATTCGATTCAGTGTATCTTGAAATCAGAGCCTCGTTTCACGATTTCGCTTACACTCATTCTCTTCATTTTCGAGTTATGATTCTAACCTGAAAATTTTGAGTTGTCACCCATATCATCGTGGATTTCAAACACGATCAAATGTGCTTATTTCTTTGATAACGCAATTCTTCGAACGTCAACAGTTACCGAAATCTCGCACATTTATTTTTAGATTGCTAGATTTTCGGGTGTTACAAATCTACCCTCCTTATAATAGGTTTCGTCCTCGAAACCTGTTACGTCTCAAACAACGTGGGTAGAGTCGTTTCATTTCGTCTTCCAAGTTCTTGACTTGTCTAAAGACACGTTCAAAACTTACATTCTCTTCTTTCAATCCTTCCTGTTGCGCCTGCTTGAGTTCGTCCAGAGAGTTTGGCGTGAAGCATAAGCTATGTTGTGATGCATCAGCCTACACAACAGGATCATCATTTCCATCAAGCAGTGCTAAGACAGGAGCTTGGGTAAGTTTTCTCCTTTAGCACTGTGAACGCTTTTCTTGTTTCGGGCCCCATTCGTACTTTACATCTTTCTTCGTGAGCTTCGTCAGTGGTGTCGCTATCTTGGAGAAGTCTTGAATAAATCTCCGATAGTAACCGGCCAAACCAAGAAAACAACGTACTTCCGTAGGTGACTTCGGAGGGCTCCATTTCATAATCGTTTCAACTTTAGCTGGATCTACCATAATGCCTTCTGGATTCACCACGTGACCCAGAAATTGTAACTCTCGTAACCAGAAAACGCATTTGGAGAATTTAACATAAAGTTTCTCTTTCCTCAGGATCTCCAATACCTCACATATGTGGCAAGCATGGTCTCCCTCATTCTTTGAATAAATCAAAATAGCATCAATAATACTATCACCGATCGGTCCAACATCAGTTGACATACCATGTTCATCAAATTCATAAATGTTGTAGGAGCATTCGTCAATTCAAATGACATAACGAGAAACTCATAATGTCCATAACGTGTTCGAAATGCAGTCTTTAGAATATCCTGCTCTCGAACCTTCAACTGATGGTAACCAGATCGGGGATTTATCTTTGAGAACCAACTTGCACCTTACAATTGATCGAACAAGTCATCAATTCTAGGTAGAGGATACCTGTTCTTTATAATCAATTTATTCAGTTCCCTGTAGTCGATACACACTCGCATGTTACCATCTTTCCTCTTTACAAACAGCACCGGGGCTCCCCAAGGAGAGACACTTGGTTGTATAAAACCTTTATCAAGGAGTTCTTGTAGCTGGGCCATCATTTCCTTCATTCCGATGGGAGCTAAACCGTAAGGTGTTTTGGCAACGGGTTGCGCCCCCCGGCACTAAGTCGATTTGGAACTCAATTTCCCGTTTCGGTGGTAATCCAGGCAATTCCTCAAGGAATACATTAAGGAAGTTACGCACCACGAGTACATCATCAATCGTCCTCATATCCGTACGTTCCTCAATCACATAGGCCAAGTAGGCTACACACCCTCGCCTCATCATAACATCAGCCTTGATCATCGAAATGATCTTCGGCGCATACTTCGCTTTATCACCATAAACCGTCACGGAGCTCCCATCCATCGCACGTAAACATATCATCTTTCGCCGACATACAAAGTTAGCCTCATATTTGGCTAACCAGTCCATACCCAAGACTACATTGAACCCCCCCAAGGTTATAAGAAACAATCATACTGGGAACTTATGACCCTCTATCTCAACGTAACAGTCATCTATAGCCTCAGTCACCCTGGTCATCTTACCAATTGCCGTCTCTACATCAAATACCCAATCTATCTTCTTAACCTTCCCAGATAACCCATCTTAGAAAGTAGAAGATACAAAACTCATACTGGCACCAAAATCAAACAATACAGAAGCAATAATATTGTTGATAGGAAAGGTACCTGTAACCACGTCTGGGTCCTCAACAACATCATCCTTTGTGCTTCTCCTTTCCTTTCTCCTCTTTCTTACCCGAGCCCGAAGCATCGGCCCGGGGTTTCTTGCAATCCTTGGACGTGTGTCCTAACCCATTGCAGTTAAAGCATCGAGTAACATTCGGGCAACTGCTAGAAAAATGTCCCGTTTTTCCGCACCTGAAGCATAAATTAGTGCCTAGCAGGCACTGTCCCATGTGGTTTTTCCCACACTTGTTGCATCGGCTCATCTCCTCTCGATTCACTTTCTTGCTTGAGAACTTTTGTTGATCTGTTCGACCTCTCTTAGTCCCGGAGGATTCTTTCATCTTTGTTTCTTCTTTGACTGACTCATCAGACATCATATCATCCCATACAATGCCACTGAGTTCAACAGTGGAGTCAAAAGTCTTTGAGGCGTTCGCTTTGACATGAATCCTGACCTTTGGAGGCAAACCCTCCATGTACATCTTCACCCTGCGTTCCTCGGTAGAAACTAAGTGAGGAACAAGTCTGGCCATCTCATTAAACCTTGACGTGTACTGGCGGTGGTTCAGACTTCCAGCTTTCAGCACCAGAAATTCCCTCTCAACCTTATCCAACTCGTTCTTGGGACAGAAGTGTTTGGTGACCAGCTCTTTCAGATCCTCCCAAGTCATCTTCTCCATATCAGCTGCAGCCTTGGACTGCTTAATAGTGTTCCACCAGTGAAGTGCTTCCTCAACAAAAGAGTGAGCTGCAAATTTGACAGCTTGGTCAACTCGGCATTCACTGATGGCGATAACAGCCTCCATCGCAGATATCCAGTGGCAGGTGGCTACAGCATCCTTCTTACCATCGAAGGTCGGTGGGTTACATCCTTTGAAGGCCTTATAGTCACAACCCTTCAGTTTCTCCGACCTAGAATCACTGCTCTTTGTATCGATGATCACGATTTCATCTTCTTTGGTGCTCTCCTTAATCCCTTCAGACTTGTCTTTCAGAGTATCTTTCAATGCCTTAGCAATCAAGGCTGGTAGCTTCTCATCCAAAACTTTGGAGACCTCATCAGAAATAGCCTTCACCACGATAGGCTCTAGAGTGAATTCGTCTTCATTCTCCGGTTGCTCGTTGTGCTCGTGATCGTCTTCGTTGACGGGTTCTTCATTCTCGATACATGGTTCTTCAGGTTCCTGTGGTTGCTTACGTGGTCTACCCTTTTGTCCAGCCTTCTATCTATCTACAAGATACAACAATTGATGAGTCAGTAAAGGATCAATTTAGCACGAAATAAGCTTTGTAAATCGTTAATGACGTTGATCAGGTGTTATTAACCATTTACCCAACTCATAGGTTCTAAACGTTTCCCATCCCATCTCCTCAACAAGCATGACACTAACTATCTTTCTAACATTACATCTACGTCTTAACTCATACATAACATTCAGCTCGTGGCATCCGTTCATCCGTGGTTGGCAATCCGCATCTTTTAATCCCGTTTTCAGTTTAAGTCTTGGCATTTGGGATGCCAAGATCTCTCAAACTATGGCTCTGATACCAACTTGTGAGGCCCCGATTCCCGGCGACCTCACGTGCGTTGGTCTCGTCATAACACATAGCTCTTAAACTAAATGCTTTCATAAACATGCAGCGGAACTTAAACATCATATCAAACATAATTAAATGTCTGAATTAATACATAAACGATTGCCAACACCATCGGATTCTCTATCTTGATGCCTGGAGCTTCATGCTTTCTCTGACCATAGCTTAACCTGACATACATGCTAAATCAAGTCAGCTTACGCTGGTGAGTTCTAGTTTTCATAAAACATCATAACCATTTTGTTGAGTTAAAACGTATTTAACATAAAACATCATTTCATTCACATAATCCAAAACATTGTCACATAAACATCCTAATCATCATCATCATACAACCACTGCTACCAAGCGTAACAGTGGGCTTATGCCGGCACAAGGCTCCATAACCTTTGATCTGATCCGCCGAAGCGTTCTGCAGATCCATACTTACCCAGTAACGAGTACTGGAGTAACCATACTTACCCCATACGAATATGGGAGCAACGTCATACTTACATCATACTTACCCCGTAACACATACGGGAGCAACCATACTTACCCAGTAACGAGTACTGGAGCACCCATACTTACCCAGTAACAAGTACTGGAGCAACCATACTTACCCCATAACGCGTATATGAGAGCAACGTCATACTTACCCCGTAACAAGTACGGGAGCAACCATACCCAGTTATAGTCGTGGTTGACTCTTATTCATTCCCAGCACAAATACTTATACATATCCTATCACACGTATAGGACATCATTCTTTCATCGTATATGATATACTAGCATTATATCATCTTTTCCTCATAACCATGAAGGCATCATATCCTTCATGCTTACATCATAATCATCATCATAATCATCATAACAACACGGACATATCATGCTAGTATCGTTTCATCGTATCTTTATCCTAATAACTTAGGAGTCATCATAACATGTTATGCTAGCATCATGTGTCCGTATCATCATAACATCCTAGCATCATATACATATCATCATATCATCACATCGTACATCATGTCATCATACACATGTCATACTAGCATCATATTCATAACATTCCACTTTCATCCTAGTAACCTAGGATCTTATCATAACATTTTGTAACTATCATCATAGCTACCATCTTAATGCATGTTATCATACAATCATCATATCATATCTTCACACCTTTCATCATCATAATTCATTTTTCATGCATTCATCATACTTAACATGTTCTCATGCATGCTTCATTTCATATTAAACATTCATTCATCATAACATATAAACGTGCATACATGGTCATGGCATATTATTATCCACTTATCATCATCTTAAACACATAACATCATGAACATAACATTAAGCATGTATGCCAGCCCAAAACATTAAACATAAAAATAGGGCGTCTAGAACTCACCTGATGTCGCACCGTAGCGAAATCACTTACAACCGTTGCTAACGTAAGTCCTGCATTTGTTTACGTATAATATGTTATATACATATTAACTTCCTGATTAAATCTTTCTGAACGTCCAATGTCAAAACATTGCCTTGATAGTCGTCAAATAGTTAATGTTGTTGATTATCATGCTAAAACAGGTTCCTAGACAGGTTAATGGCTTAGAACTGATCAATCCTTGTTATTGATTACCCAGATATCATGAAATATCACAACGTAGCATTAGAATAGGTTTAACAACCATGTTTAACATACTGATCTGCCTGTTATCATAAACATCAGATATTCGTTCCAGTGAGTATGTTAATGATTGTGATTAGTTTGAAACACTTGGATTTAACCTTGCGTGTCAAGGATTAATCAAACTAATCATCTATCTTGTCATAATTAAATGGTTTAAACCACTATAACCATTGTTATGATTCCATGAAAATTGGGCATTACAACGGCTCAAAACAAGGATTTACCCATAACAGTTCGAGTTCTTCACTTAAAATCAATCCTAGCCATCATCTAGGCAATAATCAACAACCCTAACTATATCATCAAGTTCAGAAACAAGATTTAATCAATCATAATCAATCTAGAAGGTTAGAATGAACCGTTACCTCTTCAGACGGAGTTTTGTGCGTAACAAGACGATCCGGACTTGTATTAACGATCCTTGGTGCGATCCACTTGATCCAGAGGCTTCAATATAGAGATTGGATGGCTTGGAAGATGGTTTTTCGTGTGTGGGGTGCTGATCATCGAAGATAAGATCAAAAAATGAGATTTCATGATGAAACTTGACTTTTTAAGCAATTTTCGCGATCTGATGACCTCAGGCGCATCGCCTGACTCGGGACGCCGAGTTGGGGCGTACCGCGCGGGTCCATGGCGGCCAGATTTTTGTCTTATCTTCGTTTCGCGATTCCGGGAGCATACGAACTCCGTTTTGCGCACGGTTTTCGCCTTCGTTCACGATTTTTCGAGCTCTTTCCAATGGTTATAATCTCAAGACCTAAAGAGTTCAAAACATTTGACCTCTAATCTATTGCTATATTCGATTCAGTGTATCTTGAAATCAGAGCCTCGTTTCACGATTTCGCTTACACTCATTCTCTTCATTTTCGAGTTATGATTCTAACCTGAAAATTTTGAGTTGTCACCCATATCATCGTGGATTTCAAACACGATCAAATGTGCTTATTTCTTTGATAACGCAATTCTTCGAACGTCAACAGTTACCGAAATCTCGCACATTTATTTTTAGATTGCTAGATTTTCGGGTGTTACAAATCTACCCTCCTTATAATAGGTTTCGTCCTCGAAACCTGTTACGTCTCAAACAACGTGGGTAGAGTCGTTTCATTTCGTCTTCCAAGTTCTTGACTTGTCCAAAGACACGTTCAAAACTTACATTCTCTTCTTTCAATCCTTCCTGTTGCGCCTGCTTGAGTTCGTCCAGAGAGTTTGGCGTGAAGCATAAGCTATGTTGTGATGCATCAGCCTACACAACAGGATCATCATTTCCATCCAGCAGTGCTAAGACAGGAGCTTGGGTAAGTTTTCTCCTTTAGCACTGTGAACGCTTTTCTTGTTTCGGGCCCCATTCGTACTTTACATCTTTCTTCGTGAGCTTCGTCAGTGGTGTCGCTATCTTGGAGAAGTCTTGAATAAATCTCCGATAGTAACCGGCCAAACCAAGAAAACAACGTACTTCCGTAGGTGACTTCGGAGGGCTCCATTTCATAATCGTTTCAACTTTAGCTGGATCTACCATAATTCCTTCTGGATTCACCACGTGACCCAGAAATTGTAACTCTCGTAACCAGAAAACGCATTTGGAGAATTTAACATAAAGTTTCTCTTTCCTCAGGATCTCCAATACCTCACATATGTGGCAAGCATGGTCTCCCTCATTCTTTGAATAAATCAAAATAGCATCAATAATACTATCACCGATCGGTCCAGCATCAGTTGACATACCATGTTCATCAAATTCATAAATGTTGTAGGAGCATTCGTCAATTCAAATGACATAACGAGAAACTCATAATGTCCATAACGTGTTCGAAATGCAGTCTTTAGAATATCCTGCTCTCGAACCTTCAACTGATGGTAACCAGATCGGGGATTTATCTTTGAGAACCAGCTTGCACCTTACGATTGATCGAACAAGTCATCAATTCTAGGTAGAGGATACCTGTTCTTTATAATCAATTTATTCAGTTCCCTGTAGTCGATACACACTCGCATGTTACCATCTTTCCTCTTTACAAACAGCACCGGGGCTCCCCAAGGAGAGACACTTGGTTGTATAAAACCTTTATCAAGGAGTTCTTGTAGCTGGGCCATCATTTCCTTCATTCCGATGGGAGCTAAACCGTAAGGTGTTTTGGCAACGGGTTGCGCCCCCCGGCACTAAGTCGATTTGGAACTCAATTTCCCGTTTCGGTGGTAATCCAGGCAATTCCTCAAGGAATACATCAAGGAAGTTACGCACCACGAGTACATCATCAATCGTCCTCATATCCGTACGTTCCTCAATCACATAGGCCAAGTAGGCTACACACCCTCGCCTCATCATAACATCAGCCTTGATCATCGAAATGATCTTCGGCGCATACTTCGCTTTATCACCATAAACCGTCACGGAGCTCCCATCCATCGCACGTAAACATATCATCTTTCGCCGACATACAAAGTTAGCCTCATATTTGGCTAACCATTCCATACCCAAGACTACATTGAACCCCCCCAAGGTTATAAGAAACAATCATACTGGGAACTTATGACCCTCTATCTCAACGTAACAGTCATCTATAGCCTCAGTCACCCTGGTCATCTTACCAATTGCCGTCTCTACATCAAATACCCAATCTATCTTCTTAACCTTCCCAGATAACCCATCTTAGAAAGTAGAAGATACAAAACTCATACTGGCACCAAAATCAAACAATACAGAAGCAATAATATTGTTGATAGGAAAGGTACCTGTAACCACGTCTGGGTCCTCAACAACATCATCCTTTGTGCTTCTCCTTTCCTTTCTCCTCTTTCTTACCCGAGCCCGAAGCATCGGCCCGGGGTTTCTTGCAATCCTTGGACGTGTGTCCTAACCCATTGCAGTTAAAGCATCGAGTAACATTCGGGCAACTGCTAGAAAAATGTCCCGTTTTTCCGCACCTGAAGCATAAATTAGTGCCTAGCAGGCACTGTCCCATGTGGTTTTTCCCACACTTGTTGCATCGGCTCATCTCCTCTCGATTCACTTTCTTGCTTGAGAACTTTTGTTGATCTGTTCGACCTCTCTTAGTCCCGGAGGATTCTTGCATCTTTGTTTCTTCTTTGACTGACTCATCAGACATCATATCATCCCATACAATGCCACTGAGTTCAACAGTGGAGTCAAAAGTCTTTGAGGCGTTCGCTTTGACATGAATCCTGACCTTTGGAGGCAAACCCTCCATGTACATCTTCACCCTGCGTTCCTCGGTAGAAACTAAGTGAGGAACAAGTCTGGCCATCTCATTAAACCTTGACGTGTACTGGCGGTGGTTCAGACTTCCAGCTTTCAGCACCAGAAATTCCCTCTCAACCTTATCCAACTCGTTCTTGGGACAGAAGTGTTTGGTGACCAGCTCTTTCAGATCCTCCCAAGTCATCTTCTCCATATCAGCTGCAGCCTTGGACTGCTTAATAGTGTTCCACCAGTGAAGTGCTTCCTCAACAAAAGAGTGAGCTGCAAATTTGACAGCTTGGTCAACTCGGCATTCACTGATGGCGATAACAGCCTCCATCGCAGATATCCAGTGGCAGGTGGCTACAGCATCCTTCTTACCGTCGAAGGTCGGTGGGTTACATCCTTTGAAGGCCTTATAGTCACAACCCTTCAGTTTCTCCGACCTAGAATCACTGCTCTTTGTATCGATGATCACGATTTCATCTTCTTTGGTGCTCTCCTTAATCCCTTCAGACTTGTCTTTCAGAGTATCTTTCAATGCCTTAGCAATCAAGGCTGGTAGCTTCTCATCCAAAACTTTGGAGACCTCATCAGAAATAGCCTTCACCACGATAGGCTCTAGAGTGAATTCGTCTTCATTCTCCGGTTGCTCGTTGTGCTCGTGATCGTCTTCGTTGACGGGTTCTTCATTCTCGATACATGGTTCTTCAGGTTCCTGTGGTTGCTTACGTGGTCTACCCTTTTGTCCAGCCTTCTATCTATCTACAAGATGCAACAATTGATGAGTCAGTATAGGATCAATTTAGCACGAAATAAGCTTTGTAAATCGTTAATGACGTTGATCAGGTGTTATTAACCATTTACCCAACTCATAGGTTCTAAACGTTTCCCATCCCATCTCCTCAACAAGCATGACACTAACTATCTTTCTAACATTACATCTACGTCTTAACTCATACATAACATTCAGCTCGTGGCATCCGTTCATCCGTGGTTGGCAATCCGCATCTTTTAATCCCGTTTTCAGTTTAAGTCTTGGCATTTGGGATGCCAAGATCTCTCAAACTATGGCTCAGATACCAACTTGTGAGGCCCCGATTCCGGCCGACCTCACGTGCGTTGGTCTCGTCATAACACATAGCTCTTAAACTAAATGCTTTCATAAACATGCAGCGGAACTTAAACATCATATCAAACATAATTAAATGTCTGAATTAATACATAAACGATTGCCAACACCATCGGATTCTCTATCTTGATGCCTGGAGCTTCATGCTTTCTCTGACCATAGCTTAACCTGACATACATGCTAAATCAAGTCAGCTTACGCTGGTGAGTTCTAGTTTTCATAAAACATCATAACCATTTTGTTGAGTTAAAACGTATTTAACATAAAACATCATTTCATTCACATAATCCAAAACATTGTCACATAAACATCCTAATCATCATCATCATACAACCACTGCTACCAAGCGTAACAGTGGGCTTATGCCGGCACAAGGCTCCATAACCTTTGATCTGATCCGCCGAAGCGTTCTGCAGATCCATACTTACCCAGTAACGAGTACTGGAGCAACCATACTTACCCCATACGAATATGGGAGCAACGTCATACTTACATCATACTTACCCCATAACACATACGGGAGCAACCATACTTACCCAGTAACGAGTACCGGAGCACCCATACTTACCCAGTAACAAGTACTGGAGCAACCATACTTACCCCATAACGCGTATATGAGAGCAACGTCATACTTACCCCGTAACAAGTACGGGAGCAACCATACCCAGTTATAGTCGTGGTTGACTCTTATTCTTTCCCAGCACAAATACTGGTACCTATCACATACATATCCTATCACACGTATAGGACATCATTCTTTCATCGTATATGATATACTAGCATTATATCATCTTTTCCTCATAACCATGAAGGCATCATATCCTTCATGCTTACATCATAATCATCATCATAATCATCATAACAACACGGACATATCATGCTAGTATCGTTTCATCGTATCTTTATCCTAATAACTTAGGAGTCATCATAACATGTTATGCTAGCATCATGTGTCCGTATCATCATAACATCCTAGCATCATATACATATCATCATATCATCACATCGTACATCATGTCATCATACACATGTCATACTAGCATCATATTCATAACATTCCACTTTCATCCTAGTAACCTAGGATCTTATCATAACATTTTGTAACTATCATCATAGCTACCATCTTAATGCATGTTATCATACAATCATCATATCATATCTTCACACCTTTCATCATCATAATTCATTTTTCATGCATTCATCATACTTAACATGTTCTCATGCATGCTTCATTTCATATTAAACATTCATTCATCATAACATATAAACGTGCATACATGGTCATGGCATATTATTATCCACTTATCATCATCTTAAACACATAACATCATGAACATAACATTAAGCATGTATGCCAGCCCAAAACATTAAACATAAAAATAGGGCGTCTAGAACTCACCTGATGTCGCACCGTAGCGAAATCACTTACAACCGTTGCTAACGTATAGTCCTGCATTTGTTTACGTATAATATGTTATATACATATTAACTTCCTGATTAAATCTTTCTGAACATCCAATGTCAAAACATTGCCTTGATAGTCGTCAAATAGTTAATGTTGTTGATTATCATGCTAAAACAGGTTCCTAGACAGGTTAATGGCTTAGAACTGATCAATCCTCGTTATTGATTACCCATATATCATGAAATATCACAACGTAGCATTAGAATAGGTTTAACAACCATGTTTAACATACTGATCTGCCTGTTATCATAAACATCAGATATTCGTTCCAGTGAGTATGTTAATGATTGTGATTAGTTTGAAACACTTGGATTTAACCTTGCGTGTCAAGGATTAATCAAACTAATCATCTATCTTGTCATAATTAAATGGTTTAAACCACTATAACCATTGTTATGATTCCATGCAAATTGGGCATTACAACGGCTCAAAACAAGGATTTACCCGTTAACAGTTCGAGTTCTTCACTTAAAATCAATCCTAGCCATCATCTAGGCAATAATCAACAACCCTAACTATATCATCAAGTTCAGAAACAAGATTTAATCAATCATAATCAATCTAGAAGGTTAGAATGAACCGTTACCTCTTCAGACGGAGTTTTGTGCGTAACAAGACGATCCGGACTTGTATTAACGATCCTTGGTGCGATCCACTTGATCCAGAGGCTTCAATATAGAGATTGGATGGCTTGGAAGATGGTTTTTCGTGTGTGGGGTGCTGATCATCGAAGATAAGATCAAAAAATGAGATTTCATGATGAAACTTGACTTTTTAAGCAATTTTCGCGATCTGATGACCTCAGGCGCATCGCCTGACTCGGGACGCCGAGTTGGGGCGTACCGCGCGGGTCCATGGCGGCCAGATTTTTGTCTTATCTTCGTTTCGCGATTCCGGGAGCATACGAACTCCGTTTTGCGCACGGTTTTCGCCTACGTTCACGATTTTTCGAGCTCTTTCCAATGGTTATAATCTCAAGACCTAAAGAGTTCAAAACATTTGACCTCTAATCTATTGCTATATTCGATTCAGTGTATCTTGAAATCGGAGCCTCGTTTCACGTTTTCGCTTACACTCATTCTCTTCATTTTCGAGTTATGATTCTAACCTGAAAATTTTGAGTTGTCACCCATATCATCGTGGATTTCAAACACGATCAAATGTGCTTATTTCTTTGATAACGCAATTTTTCGAACGTCAACAGTTACCGAAATCTCGCACATTTATTTTTAGATTGCTAGATTTTCGGGTGTTACATCTTTGCAGGTAGACAGTGACGACGGGTGAGATTGCGCTTTCAGGCACATGTAATGTCACACCCCCAATTCTCAACTAACGGAATCATACCGTTTGGGAACGTGACAAACCAGGATCTCAGATCATTAGACATAACGAAGACCTCTATATGAATTTCAAAACATACTTTGGTCTTTAAAACATAACATCAGAGTTTTCAAAATTTGCGGAAGCGTTATAAAACCAGTAACAGTTGTAAAATGTAAATTACAATACAAAGTATCAAATGTTCAAATTCAAATATCCAAAATGTTTAAAATGCATGCGACTCTATCTCCTAGTCCATGCCAGTCTTTAATGCGCGCCTTAGCGTCCTGAGAAAACATGTAAATCAAGTCAACACAATGGTTGGTGCATAACACAGGTTTTAAGTATTTACAATGTTCAAAACAACAGTTTGAATATCAAGTTGTAGATAACATAATCACACATGCACAGTCATGATAGCTAGTCATATAAACTATTTACATAAATGGTCGACACCGAAGCTGACGAATTGCCATGCTATAGCATGTTTTTTGCCTTGCCACTATTGTCTAGCACAACAATAGTAAAATGTGTTTGGTCAGTCAAACACCTGCGTAGATCCCATCTACCAGGTGAGGTTTGTCAAACCTAATAGATCTATTTCCAACTACCACGCTTTGCGCTACGGCAAACTAAACGGTTCGAGGTGTGTAAGGACTTTCAATTGCTATGTTGTCACATAATGTAAACAGCTAACTCATGCAAGTGATATGTATCTAAAAAGAGTTTGTGGCACATGTTTTCTCCCCCAAAACAGTTTAAAATAAGAAAGGGGCTGTGTACGCACCTTTGGTGATTGCAGAATGATCAAATACTCGTGAACCCGCGTAAAAGATCCTTTACGAAGAATCTGTGTTTAAACAATAACGTAATGTTATTCGAGATGTTGTTTTGTGCTTGGAATCACATACGTGTCAACACACGTATGTTAAAGTGTTAAGAATGTGCATACGTAAATACGCGTGACTTTGAAATCGTTTAAATAAAATCATATTTGATTTTATTTAAATAACCGTAATTATACACTATTTCGTTTTCGGATTAAAATATGAATTTTATCATTTCACCGCGTCCGTATTTCCATTACGGTTCCAACGCAATTTGAACGGATTGAATCGGAGTTATAACGAAAGAGTTATGGGCTAAATTCAAAAATTTGATTTAAATACTAAAACATGGCAGCCCCCGGGTTCGAACCCGGGACCTCCCTCACACACCCACAAGTCCATACCAGTCGATCTATCAAGACTTTTGTTAACCAATTCAATCCTAATTAGTTTTAAACACTAATGGGCCGGCTCCCCCTTCTTCTTAAACATTCAAGCCTAAATACTTCCCAATTGACTCTAATCGAAGTCCAATTCAAACCCAATCAAGGCTGAAACCTTAGGGTTTATGTTCCTGGGATTCAACCGACCATGCAGGTGAGTTTAATTCAAAAATAAACTGCTCTAACCCGTTTAATTGAGTGTGTAAATGTCCGAACGTGAGTTTACCCATTTCCAATTCAAATCGATTAAATTCATAATCAATTATTCTTGGATTCATAGGGTTTTCCTTTTTCATAGTATTTCTAATCCTTCTGTACTAATTAATTCGTTTAACAAACCCATTCAAACTAAAAATCCCAATTCGTTTTCCCTTATGAACCCTAGAATCAAAATCTTATAATCCGATATCAAAACTTCGAATTAATACATGCTTATGATTATTCGGAACTATCTGAGACTATTTATAACAATTAATTTAAATATCTAACTTGTTTAAGTTGAAACCCCCAAACGACTTTTCATCATAAACCCTATAATTCGAACATTGACAATTCGTTAATGTCTCATGAAATTTGCACTCGTTTTAGTTTAACCGAAGGTGTCTGAAACTAATGATAGTGTTTAATTTCATATTAACATCCATCCCGATCGAAACCCCCAATTCGTTTATTGCAAGAACCCTAGAAATCACAACTCATATCATTCGATGTTAAAAGCCGAAATTGAGATATGGTTATCCTTAATCGGCTCTTTTAGGTTGTGTAGGTGTCGAGTCTTACCTGTTTTGACGCCCGATTTGTCTAGTTCAACTTGAGGGTGATGTTCGGCCTAGGTCTCGATCAAGTCTTCTATTCCCTGCTTCTTCAATCCAATTGATCGATTTACAACCTTCTAAGGGTGTCGATTTAGAGTTCTGTGAGTCCAATTTAGTGAATTATGAATTAGACTCACGAATTTGATCTTGACATACTACGGTTTCGACTTTCTAGTTCCTTAGTAACTTAATTCGGCTAATTAATGGCTCAATAACACTTAGAAACCGTTACTAATCATCATTGTGATGATTATGATAATTCAATTTCAGTTACAACTCGTTTTGATGTGAATTCCGAATTAAATTGATATTTTTGGCCTAAATTTGACTTTAGAAAGTCAAAATTTATCATTCTAATCATTTACAAATTAAAACCCTATAATCTAAGTGTTTTAGGCTTATTTCGATTAATTCAAACCCTTATAATTTGCTTTGGATCAATTACTTGACATTTCGGTTAACAAAGTTGAACCGAAAATCCCGAATTGTCACTAATCGGGCTTCTTAGAACCTTATTGGGCTTGATTAATCCAATTGGGCCTCTTAAATACAACTGGGCCTATCCTGGACTCATTGGGCCTACCTTGGCCTCATTGGGCCTACCCTGGGCCTACTTTGGCCTTATTTGGCCTACTTGGGCCTCAGTGGGCCTTCCTTGTCTTGTTGGGCCTGTGATCTAACCATTTTCAGTTAACAAGGTTAATCCAAAAAGTCGGATTGTCACATGTAACTAAATAACTCAGTTTGTGTAATGTGTTTAGGTTGTAAACTATAACTGTTGGATTGCAACAACGCTAATACCTTTGTAATGTAATATCTTTAAGTTAATCTGTGTGTTGTGATACCAGATCAAGTAAGTTGCACCACATCTCTGAGACATCACCACTATGCTTCCGCAACCTTCTCAGTGTGATAAGTGACATCATCAACAGGTGACGAGAGGTGGGGTGTGACAGTTTGTCACACTATCTACCGACTCATTCGGTTATCCACACTCTAGTGATTTAATTGATCAATTTCACCGGCTCAACCGGCTATCCACATCCATGTGGTATCATGAACTCATCCACCGGCTCATCCGACTAATTTCAATCCATTTATATAACACATACAACTCAAGCATAACATTCATATTGAAACCAATAATCCCTTCTCATAGGTCTTTCAACTCAATTAGCTTCATTAATCAAGTTATGCACAATCAATCATACTAACACAAACAATCAACTTGACTCTTTCTACTACTTATATGTAATGTTACAGTAAATTGAGTAACTTACCTTGTTCAAATGGTTGATTAACACCAAAAGCTTCCTTCCCTGCTCTTTGACTTCTTTCTTGACTCCTACTTCCACCTCCTAGTTGTATTCACACATCTACAACCCTTTTAATACACATAACACATATACATCTTGATTCAAACCAATTTGAACCATTTGAATCTCATTCATCATTATGTGATATATAGAAGTCAAATTCCACCTTTAAGTCAGTATTTTTAAGTCATAATCATTGACTTTCACATTTCAAGCATTTGATCAAACACTTGGTGTGCATCCACTTATTTAACTAATCTTGTTAACATTTAAACATTAACCAATCCCACTTTTAAACTCCAAACTCACCGATTTCATAATTTTAATAAAAGATTAGTAAAAATTGACGCATAACCCATTCAAAACCATGCTTTTAAAAATTATGCTTGTTATAAAACAGAAACATATGGGTTTTCTCATAACTTCTCAAGTTACCCGAAATACATCCATCTTATATTCAACAATTAGCATGGTAACTGGTAGCTTGTTTGTTTTTGTCACACCCCCAATTTCCAACTAACGGAATCATACCGTTTGGGAACGTGACAAACCAGGATCTCAGATCATTAGACATAACGAAGACCTCTATATGAATTTCAAAACATACTTTGGTCTTTAAAACATAATATCAGAGTTTTCAAAATTTGCGGAAGCGTTATAAAACTAGTAACAGTTGAAAATTGTAAAATACAATACAAAGTTTCAAATGTTCAAATCCAAATATCTAGAATGTTTAAAATGCATGCGACTCTATCTCCTAGTCCATGCCAGTCTTTATTGCGCGCCTTAGCGTCCTGAGAAAACATGTAAATCAAGTCAACACAAAGGTTGGTGTATAACACAGGTTTTAAGTATTCACGATGTTCAAAACAACAGTTTGAATATCAAGTTGTAGATAACATAATCACACATGCACAGTCATGATAGCTAGTCATATAAACTATTTACATAAGTGGTTGACACCGAAGCTGACGAATTGCCATGCTATAGCATGTTTTTGCCTTGCCATTATTGTCTAGCACAACAATAGTAAAATGTGTTTGGTCAGTCAAACACCTGCGTAGATCCCATCTACCAGGTGAGGTTTGTCAAACCTAATAGATCTATTTCCAACTACCACGCTTTGCGTTACAGCAAACTAAACGGTTCGAGGTGTGTAAGGACTTTCAATTGCTATGTTGTCACATAATGTAAACAGCTAACTCATGCAAGTGATATGTATCTAAAAAGAGTTTGTTGCACATGTTTTCTCCCTCAAAACAGTTTAAAATAAGAAAGGGGCCGTGTACGCACCTTTGGTTTTAGCAGAATGATCACACACTAAAAGCTCGTGTAGGAAATCCTCCTACGAAGAATCTGTGTTTAAACAATAACCTAGTGTTATTCGAAATGTCGTTTTGTGCTTGAAATCACATACGTGTCAACACACGTATGTTAAAGTGTCAGAAATGTGCATACGTAAATACGCGTGCCTTTGAAATCGTTTAAATAAAATCATATTTGATTTTATTTAAATAATCGTAATTATACGCGATTTCGTTTTCAGGTTAAAATATGAATTTTATTGTTCTAATGCGTTCGTATTCTCGTTACGGTTCCAACTCAACTTGAACGGATTAAAACGGAGTTAGAACGAAGAAGTTATGGCCTAAATTCAAAAAGGATTTAAAAATATCAAAACCGGCAGCCCTAAGGCTCGAACCCGCGACCTCCTGATCACAACACACACGCTCTACCAACTCAGCCCGCTAGGGTATCGCAACAGACTTCATAACTTAATTGTTTTAAGCCTTACTTAGCCAGATTCCCTATTTCTTACTATAGCCGAAGCAAGCTTCCCAATTGATCACAAATTCGAACCCGATTAATCCTAAAACCATAGGGTTTCTATTCTAATCATCCAACCGACTCTAGTAATGGTGTTAATTCGAAATATTAAACATCATAATCCCATAAAACTGATCTTAACATGTTCGAACTTGAGTTCTCAATCCCCAACTCAAATCCGTTCGATTAGCTAATGTTAATTTGCAAAATCATAGGGTTTTTAATGAAACCATGATTTCGAAACTATCTGTGCTCTTTAATTCAAATAACGAATTCGTTTGATTCGAAATCCCCAAGACTTTTATTACATAAACCCTAATAATCAAATTCATTGAATTCGTTTTGTTTTTGAGTAATTAACAGTGGGTTTCACTTAAAATGACTCCCACGAATCCTTCTGAAATGCATAATTTGATTTTCGAATTCAATCTCCTCAAAAACCCGAAACCGTCGTGATGCATAAACCCTAGAACTAGAATTCATACAATTCGTTGTTTCCTAATGAAATTAGCATATTACTTAGCATAATCGGGGTTTTCTGAAACTGACCATGCTCAATAATTTGATTCTTAAACTCATTTGATCAAAAACCCCCAAAACCGACTTTGTTAAGAACCCTAGAACTCGGACCCTTATAATTCGAGATACTTAGATGAAATTAGGTTAGGGATATTCTTATTCGGTGGTTTCAGAAGATGTAGAAATGAAAACTTACGTGATTTGATAGCCAGTTGAAAGAGATTGACTTCTAGGTTGGATTTCGGTCACCTCACGATTGAATCTTCTAGCCCGGACTTCTACGATTGAATTGTCTTGTGATAATTACTCTAAAAGTGCCGATTGGAAGTTCTTAAACTTGAATTGTGGGAGTTGAAACCGATTTATACAAATTTTAGAGGTGAGAGCTACGGTTTCAAGTTCTTGTGACCTTTTGAGTTCAATTCGACATTACTGTGTAATATAACCGTTAATCATTAATGATAATCATCAATATGATGATTAAAAATGTTTAATGATCAGTTACAAGTCGATTTGTGAGAAATTTCGGATTTAATTGATAATCCCATGCGAATTTTGACTTCTAAGGTCAAACTTGAACCTTTAAATTAATTACAAGTCTTAATTTTGTAATTAGAGCATATTAAGACTGATTTCTACTAATTCCAATCCTTTAGGTATTATTTAGCTCAATTGCATAACAATTCGGTTAACAAAGTTGAGCCGAAAATCCCGAATTGTCACTAATTGGGTACTTTAACTCCTTGTTGAGCTAAATTAACCCAATTGGGCTTCTCAAATATAATTGGGCCTATCCTGAACTCATTGGGCCTATCTTAGCCTTGTTGGGCCTACCTTGGGCCTACTTTGGCCTTCTTTGGCCTACTTAGGCCTTAATGGGCCTTCCTTGTTTTCCTTGAGCCTAAATTGATCTTATTGGGCCTACTAGCCTTTGTTGGACCTTCCTATACTTCAGTGGGCCTAATTTGTCTTGTCGGGCCTGTGATCTCACTGTTTTTCAGTTAGTGAAGTTAATCCAAAAAGTCGGATTGTCACATCATCCCCTTGTTGAAGGAATTTTCGTCCCGAAAATTAGTAAGTGTTAGGAGTAGTTAGGAAACTACTTACGAGTTTAAATCGTACGTGTTAGTGTGATTTGATCATTCTGTGTGCTTGTGTGTACTCACACACAAAGTCTAATGTTTGCAACATCACAACTCAAATGTGATCGTTCAATGTGACTGTTTGCATGTACACTAGTTAGTTCACCTAACTGTGACTGTTTGTGTTTGATCATACTGTGTTGTGTAACCTCACACATAGTGAGTGTCTATAACCGTTTGTACTATGCAACCCCGCACATAGCAAAATGTGTGTAACCAATCATGTATGTACTACCATAACATGTAACATATGAAATGTAGCACATAAAATATATAGAATGTAATGTAGCACAAATGTTAATAATAAATCAATTGAATAAAGTACCATAACATGTAACATATGAAATGTAGCACATAAAATATATAGAATGTAATGTAGCACAAATGTTAATAATAAATCAATTGAATAAAGTGTTTGTGCTTACAGTTTGAAATTTGCAATGTTGATGTGTGAAAGCATCACGTCATCCCCTTGTTGAAGGAAATTTCGTCCCGAAATTTAACGTTCGCTCTCAGTGTTAGCAGTAGCCGTTTTGAATAGATGAGGATATTTCTTCATCATTTGATCTTCTCGTTCCCATGTGAATTCAGGACCACGTCGTGAATTCCATCGAACTTTGACTATCGGAATCTTGCTTTGCTTCAGTTGTTTGACCTCCCGGTCCATGATTTCTGCCGGTTCGTCAATGAATCGTAACTGTTCATCTACTTGTATTTCTTCCAACGGTACAATCAATGTCTCATCAGAAAGACATTTCTTTAAGTTCGACACATGAAATACATCATGAACTCCACTGAGTTCATCCGATAGTTTGAGTTGATACGCAACCGGACCAATCCTTTTCAGAATCTCAAAAGGTCCTACGTAACGTGGACTAAGCTTCCCGCGCTTGCCGAATCGTATCACACCTTTCCAAGGTGATACCTTTAGAAGAACTCGATCTCCTACTTGAAATTCCAACGGCTTGCGACGTTTGTCAGCATAACTCTTCTGTCGATCCCGGGCCGCTGCCATACGGTTCCGGATTTGAACTATCTTCTCTGTCGTCTCGTGCACTAGTTCAGGACCTGTTATCTGACTGTCACCAATTTCAGCCCAGCAAACTGGTGAACGACATTTGCGACCATACAAAGCTTCGAACGGTGCTGCTTGAATACTTGTATGATAACTATTATTGTAAGAGAATTCCACTAACGGTAAATGATTCTCCCAGCTATCACCAAAGTCAATTACACAAGCTCGTAATATATCCTCGAGCGTTTGAATCGTACGTTCACTTTGACCATCGGTCTGTGGATGATAGGCGGTACTCATATCCAAGCGAGTCCCCAATGACTTATGAAGAGATTTCCAAAAGTTGGAAGTAAATCGGGCATCCCGATCTGATATGATAGAAATTGGCACGCCATGCCGTGCTACTACTTCCTTGATGTAAATGCGAGTCAGTTTCTCCATCTTATCAGTTTCCTTGATTGCTAAGAAGTGTGCAGATTTCGTTAATCGATCGACAATTACCCATATCGTATCACAACCACTCGGTGTACGGGGTAACTTAGTAATGAAATCCATCGAAATCTGTTCCCATTTCCACATCGGTATCTCTGGTTGTTGCAGTAAACCAGATGGCTTCTGATATTCAACTTTGACTTTCGAACAAGTCAAACATTTGCTAACGTACTTAGCAATATCAGCTTTCATGTGAGGCCACCAATACAGTGCCTTCAAATAATGATACATCTTATCTGATCCCGGATGGACTGAATATCTGGACTTGTGTGCTTCATCCATCACGAGTTCCCTTAAACCTCCATACAAAGGTATCCAAAGTCGATTAATGAAATAACGAATTCCATCAGACTTCGCATCCAACTGTTCTTCCATTCCCCGTAGAGATTCCTGTACCAAGTTTTCTGTTTTCAAGGCCTCGATCTGAGCACTGCGTACCTTGTCAGGTAAGTCAGTATGTATTGTCATCATAAGTGCACGAACCCGTCTTGTTCCTGTTGTGTCTTTTCTGCTCAAAGCATCAGCTACTACATTAGCTTTTCCAGGGTGATACTTAATCGCACACTCATAATCGTTCAACAACTCAACCCATCGTCGTTGTCTCATATTGAGTTCCTTCTGATCAAAGATATGTTGCAAACTCTTATGATCAGTATAAATAGTACACTTAGTTCCATACAGATAATGCCTCCAAATCTTCAAAGCAAAAACCACTGCTCCTAACTCCAAGTCATGAGTAGTGTAGTTCTTTTCGTGTGTTCGTAGTTGCCTGGAAGCATAAGCAATCACTTTATCACGTTGCATCAACACACATCCCAACCCTTGTGCAGATGCATCACAATACACCACAAAGTCTTCCGTCCCTTCCGGTAAGGACAAAATCGGTGCACTGTAGAGTTTCTGTTTCAATAACTGGAACGCAGTTTCCTGTTTATCCGTCCAGTTATACTTCATTCCCTTGTGTGTAAGAGCTGTAAGTGGTTGAGCGATCTTTGAGAAACCTTCAATGAATCGTCGATAATAACCCGCCAACCCAAGGAATTGTCGTACCTCGGTAGGGGTCTTTGGTGCTTCCCAATTCGTAATCGCTTCAATCTTTGTTGGATCAACATGTATGCCCTTTTCATTGACTATATGACCCAAGAATTGTACTTCTCGCATCCAAAAATCACATTTCGAGAACTTAGCGTACAATTGTTCCTGTTTCAACAATTCCAATAGTAATCGAAGATGTTCGGCGTGCTCCTCCTCAGATTGTGAATAGATGAGAATGTCATCGATGAAAACAATGACAAACTTATCAAGATAAGGTTTACAAACACGATTCATGAGATCCATGAATACAGCTGGAGCGTTTGTCAACCCAAATGGCATGACCAAGAACTCATAATGGCCATAGCGTGTCCTGAATGCTGTCTTCGGGATATCCTCCTCCTGGACTCTTAGTTGATGATAACCAGACCTGAGATCAATCTTCGAGTAGTAACTCGAACCTTGCAATTGATCGAACAGATCGTCAATCTTGGGTAACGGATACCGGTTCTTGATAGTAACCTTATTCAATTCCCGGTAGTCTATACACATACGGAAAGTCCCGTCCTTCTTCTTTACAAACAAAACTGGAGCTCCCCACGGTGAAAAACTAGGTCGTATGAAACCCTTATCCAACAACTCTTGCAATTGTGTAGATAATTCTTGCATCTCAGACGGTGCAAGTCGATAAGGCGCCCTAGCTATCGGTGCTGCATCTGGTGTAAGGTCGATTCGAAATTCCACCTGTCTGATAGGCGGTAATCCCGGAAAGTCTTCAGGAAACACTTCCGGAAATTCACAAACTACTGGTATATCTTCAATCTTTTTCTCAGCTACCGGCTTTTCAGTTATAAGGGCTATAACTGCCGTATGACCTTTACGCAGACACTTGTGTGCTTTCATACAAGATATGAGACGCAGTGGCGTACTGCTCTTCTCGCCTTGTACATACAATGTCTCTCCCTGCGGAAGAGGTATGCGAACAATCTTTTCATGGCATACAATTTCAGCCTGGTTTTTGGACAACCAGTCCATGCCAATAACTACATCAAAACTGCCTAAGGCAATAGGCATAAGATCAATCTCTAGTGTTTGACCCATCAAATCAAGTATACATCCCTTAAAAATATTTTCCACTACGATCAACTTACCATCAGCTAATTCCACAGTGTATGGACTATCTAAGGCAGTGGGACTAACATTTAGCAACTTAGCAAGTGAACTAGATATAAAACTCCGGTCGGCACCAGTGTCAAATAACATAGAGGCATAGTGATTATCTAAGAGGAACGTACCCGTAACGATGTTGGGATCCTCCCGTGCTTGACGTCCTCCTATCACAAACGCCCTGCCTCTAGCACCATTATTGTTGTTGTTATTGTTATTGTTGTTGTTGGTGCCATTACCATTACCATTGCCGTTGCCGTTGCCTGTTGCATTATTATTCTCCCCACTTTTCTTGAGTTGTGGGCAATCCTTCTTGAAGTGTCCCATCTTGCCACACTCATAACAACCTTTCTGTGCGTTGTTCTGGTTATTATTCTGGTTGTTGTGGTTGTTCTGTAGCTCCCCGCGACAATCCTTAGCCGCATGTCCAATCTTGCCACACCTCTGGCACTTAGCTCTATCACACTGATTACCGGCATGATGGTAACCACACCTGTTGCACTTGGGGTGTTTACCAATATAACCCCCCGTTGATGATGATTGCTGACCACTGCTTGAATTATGATAAGACTTGTTTGAGTCTTGCTTCCGATTCTGCTGGTATGATTGTTGATTGTGACTCTTTGAGTTATTACCTTCCCACTTTCTTTTATGATCTCCCACCTTGGTAGCAGATGTTCGTTTAGGCAGAGTCCCCTGTAATACTGCCAGATCAGTAAGCTGATGCGCTAAACGAACAGCTTGTTGGATGGTGGTGGGATTTGCTGAAGTAACCAACCCCTGGATCTGAGGCACTAGTCCTCCAATGTATCTTTCAATCCACTTACTGGCTGGAGTAGCCATGTGTGGTAGCAGTCTGGCTAACTCATGTGACCTGGTTGTGTACTCTTCAATATTTGACCCCTCCATCTTGAGGTGCCAATATTCCTCTTCCAACTTCTGCATTTCACTGCGAGGACAGTACTCCTCTTGCAGTAAAGTTTTGAAGTTGTTCCATGTCAAGGCATTAGCCTCTCCCAATCCCAGAGTCTGAACATTTGAGTTCCACCAAGTTAATGCTGGACCCTCCAATGTTCCCGTAGCAAATTTCACCTTGCTTTCGTCAGGGCAGTTGCACATTTCAAACACAGACTCCGCCTTTTCAATCCACCGAAGGAGTCCTATGGCCCCCTCCGACCCTTTGAAATTATGTGGTTTACAGTCCAAGAACATCTTGAACGCGCAAACTTGTGGGTTAACCAATCCCCCAGCTGGACCCTGTGGTCCTGTGTTGTGTGTCTGAGCATACTGTGCGATTGCCTCAGCGACTCTATTGTTAATTAGCTCGTTGAGCTCAGCGACTGTCATGTGAACGTTTCCCTCAGCCATTTGTTTCCTATTTACAAGAAATGTTAGCATGCTTGCAAAGTCTAATGTAACATGTGTAAGTAAAACAACAAACACAACATATAATATAAATCAACACAACTGTTGGGATTAAATATTAGTTCTTCAATAAATAGAAATTTTCTTTGAATACAATACTTTTGAAATCAAATACAAGTTTCCAAATTACTAATGTAGGAACACAACCCGTTCCTAATAAGTTTAAACAAAACAAACAAAGGAAAATCAATCATCCTCAACCGTGGATTCAGGATCGGAATCAACAACTGGTGCTGGTTCCTCCTCCTCCTCCTCTTCATCCTGTTCCTCGTTCTCAGAGGCCACTAAATCCTCCAAGGATTCAATCCTGCCCTCCAGAATCTCAGCTCGGTTCTCTGAAGCTTCAAGACGATCAATCAAGTTAATCATCTCATTCCGCATATCATGAACCAGATGGGCAAGTTCCTCTTGCCTCTCATTAGCATCCCATTGTTCCTGAGAATGTTGTGCGATCCTATCTTCTGCCTCGTACAAATCCTCGCGCAGTTTGGCGATCTCCTCAGCGTCCGTCCTTTGCCTCTTAGGCTCAGGAGCATCTAGTACTGGTGGTGGATGTGTAGAAGGTCCCTCAGCAGAGATCTGCTGAGTGCCCTCCACTGGCTCCTCTTCCGGATCCTCATCCGGGTCCTCATCTGGATCCTCCTCGGGATCCTCGTCTGGATCCTCCTCCGGATCCTCCTCCGGATCTGAGTCATCCCTCTCATATGATGGAGGAGATGGAATAGGTGGTGGTGGTGATGATGGTGGTGCTGGAACTATCGGTTCCTCGTCCTCAGAGTCATCAATATAAATGTAAGGTACTGATGAGGATGCCATGCCTGTTACATAATACCATATGTAAGTGCAGTGCCATGGAATGTGTAAACAAGTCAATTACATAATGTCATATGTAATTTCTAAGTAATATGTGTAAACATAGGTGTCTAATGTCTAACAGTCATAGTCTAAGCCTACAAATGCAAACCTAGTTCGCTATAACCAATGTCTCTGATACCAATCTGTCACACCCCCAATTTCCAACTAACGGAATCATACCGTTTGGGAACGTGACAAACCAGGATCTCAGATCATTAGACATAACGAAGACCTCTATATGAATTTCAAAACATACTTTGGTCTTTAAAACATAATATCAGAGTTTTCAAAATTTGCGGAAGCGTTATAAAACTAGTAACAGTTGAAAATTGTAAAATACAATACAAAGTTTCAAATGTTCAAATCCAAATATCTAGAATGTTTAAAATGCATGCGACTCTATCTCCTAGTCCATGCCAGTCTTTATTGCGCGCCTTAGCGTCCTGAGAAAACATGTAAATCAAGTCAACACAAAGGTTGGTGTATAACACAGGTTTTAAGTATTCACGATGTTCAAAACAACAGTTTGAATATCAAGTTGTAGATAACATAATCACACATGCACAGTCATGATAGCTAGTCATATAAACTATTTACATAAGTGGTCGACACCGAAGCTGACGAATTGCCATGCTATAGCATGTTTTTGCCTTGCCACTATTGTCTAGCACAACAATAGTAAAATGTGTTTGGTCAGTCAAACACCTGCGTAGATCCCATCTACCAGGTGAGGTTTGTCAAACCTAATAGATCTATTTCCAACTTCCACGCTTTGCGTTACAGCAAACTAAACGGTTCGAGGTGTGTAAGGACTTTCAATTGCTATGTTGTCACATAATGTAAACAGCTAACTCATGCAAGTGATATGTATCTAAAAAGAGTTTGTTGCACATGTTTTCTCCCCCAAAACAGTTTAAAATAAGAAAGGGGCCGTGTACGCACCTTTGGTTTTAGCAGAATGATCACACACTAAAAGCTCGTGTAGGAAATCCTCCTACGAAGAATCTATGTTTAAACAATAACCTAGTGTTATTCGAAATGTCGTTTTGTGCTTGAAATCACATACGTGTCAACACACGTATGTTAAAGTGTCAGAAATGTGCATACGTAAATACGCGTGCCTTTGAAATCGTTTAAATAAAATCATATTTGATTTTATTTAAATAATCGTAATTATACGCGATTTCGTTTTCAGGTTAAAATATGAATTTTATTATTCTAATGCGTTCGTATTCTCGTTACGGTTCCAACGCAACTTGAACGGATTAAAACGAAGTTAGAACGAAGAAGTTATGGCCTAAATTCAAAAAGGATTTAAAAATATCAAAACCGGCAGCCCTAAGGCTCGAACCCGCGACCTCCTGATCACAACACACACGCTCTACCAACTCAGCCCGCTAGGGTATCGCAACAGACTTCACAACTTAATTGTTTTAAGCCTTACTTAGCCAGATTCCCTATTTCTTACTATAGCCGAAGCAAGCTTCCTAATTGATCACAAATTCGAACCCGATTAATCCTAAAACCATAGGGTTTCTATTCTAATCATCCAACCGACTCTAGTAATGGTGTTAATTCGAAATATTAAACATCATAATCCCATAAAACTGATCTTAACATGTTCGAACTTGAGTTCTCAATCCCCAACTCAAATCCGTTCGATTAGCTAATGTTAATTTGCAAAATCATAGGGTTTTTAATGAAACCATGATTTCGAAACTATCTGTGCTCTTTAATTCAAATAACGAATTCGTTTGATTCGAAATCCCCAAGACTTTTTATTACATAAACCCTAATAATCAAATTCATTGAATTCGTTTTGTTTTTGAGTAATTAACAGTGGGTTTCACTTAAAATGACTCCCACGAATCCTTCTGAAATGCATAATTTGATTTTCGAATTCAATCTCCTCAAAAACCCCAAACCGTCGTGATGCATAAACCCTAGAACTAGAATTCATACAATTCGTTGTTTCCTAATGAAATTAGCATATTACTTAGCATAATCGGGGTTTTCTGAAACTGACCATGCACAATAATTTGATTCTTAAACTCATTTGATCAAAAACCCCCAAAACCGACTTTGTTAAGAACCCTAGAACTCGGACCCTTATAATTCGAGATGCTTAGATGAAATTAGGTTAGGGATATTCTTAT
The DNA here is from genome assembly GCA_009363875.1 of Mikania micrantha. Lineage (NCBI taxonomy): Eukaryota > Viridiplantae > Streptophyta > Magnoliopsida > Asterales > Asteraceae > Mikania > Mikania micrantha. The sequence continues at coordinate 109,704,576 of CM018693.1, read as the reverse complement.
TCGGTGGTTTCAGAAGATGTAGAAATGAAAACTTACGTGATTTGATAGCCAATTGAAAGAGGTTAACTTCTAGGTTGGATTTCGGTCACCTCACGATTGAATCTTCTAATCCGGACTTCTACGATTGAATTGTCTTGTGATAATTACTCTAAAAGTGCCGATTGGAAGTTCTTAAACTTGAATTGTGGGAGTTGAAACCGATTTATACAAATTTTAGAGTTGAGAGCTACGGTTTCAAGTTCTTGTGACCTTTTGAGTTCAATTCGACATTACTGTGTAATATAACCGTTAATCATTAATGATAATCATCAATATGATGATTAAAAATGTTTAATGATCAGTTACAAGTCGATTTGTGAGAAATTTCGGATTTAATTGATAATCCCATGCGAATTTTGACTTCTAAGGTCAAACTTGAACCTTTAAATTAATTACAAGTCTTAATTTTGTAATTAGAGCATATTAAGACTGATTTCTACTAATTCCAATCCTTTAGGTATTATTTAGCTCAATTGCATAACAATTCGGTTAACAAAGTTGAGCCGAAAATCCCGAATTGTCACTAATTGGGTACTTTAACTCCTTGTTGAGCTAAATTAACCCAATTGGGCTTCTCAAATATAATTGGGCCTATCCTGAACTCATTGGGCCTATCTTAGCCTTGTTGGGCCTACCTTGGGCCTACTTTGGCCTTGTTTGGCCTACTTGGGCCTTAATGGGCCTTCCTTGTTTTCCTTGAGCCTAAATTGATCTTATTGGGCCTACTAGCCTTTGTTGGACCTTCCTATACTTCAGTGGGCCTAATTTGTCTTGTTGGGCCTGTGATCTCACTGTTTTTCAGTTAGTGAAGTTAATCCAAAAAGTCGGATTGTCACAGTTTTAATCACATAATTAACATCAATTCATGGTTTCTAACCTCAATCAGCACTTAATTTCAGAATTTAAGCTTAATCACAAACTTGTTCAACTTAATAATTATAACTAACATCAAGATAGAAGATGATTTCACTTACTAGATGTTAGAATCCTTCAAGGTTAGTGATTTTGCTCCTCAATTTCGGATTTAAACCATGAAATCAACAAGAATCAAGAATTTGAAAGCTAGTTTTACAAGTTCTTTTTATCCTTTTCTCTTCTCTACTTCTCACGTAACACACACATATCTTATTAAATAAAGGCTTTGACCAAGTCAAAGTCTTATAATCTCTATTTTTACAACTTTGCCTATTTGGCAAGTTTAGTCCCTCAAACTTTTAATTTGTTAACTCACTTAACCAACCTAATCAAGTAACTTACTAGTTAACTATAATACCCCAAATGTTATTCTTTAACACAATTTAAAATATAATAACATTTATTTATTAAAAACATGCGTAACTGTGCAAATCGGTCGTTACAAATCTCCTCCCCTTACAAAGGTTTAGTCCCCGAAACCGTTTTTACATCAAAAAGAAAAGGATAATGTCACACCCCGACCGACGGAGGAATACGTCAGGGCATGATTTTGATTGTTCATAACTCATGATGCTACTTATAAGTTTCAATATTTAATAATCCAATTTAATTTAAAAACATTCATTTCATTTAGCATACATATTGTAACATCTGTGCCGGAAACGTCGCCGGAACGATGAACGGAACAGTAAATGCACAGTAACTCAGGTACAAAATACGTAAACTATTGTTATGCTATTAATATCATGATGCTCGATATTAAACTATTATGCTATTGTTTCTGTAATCTGATTAAACTCAACAGTTTAACAGTTAGAAACATGTCAGACAACACAGTGTTGAAACATAGGTACTTGAATTGATGTCAGAGTGTATAAACGTATGCGAGGTTAAACAAAACGAAACTATAGCGGTTATTGTTACAGAATGTTAAACCGACGAATTATTCGTATAGGTGACGATCTGTACGAATAAATCTGAAAGGTTAGCGTTCTGAAATAATGACTGAAAAGTAGAAAACAAAAGTCTGAAAGCAAAACTATCGTCGTGTTCGCTTGAATGACGATTCGAACAAATACGCGCGATGGCGACGCGATCTGACGAAACGAAAGCGAATAACAATACGAACGATCATAAATTCAAGGAAATAAAATATTTCCTATTTTACAATTTTGAAACTCATCATAAACGAATTTAAAAGAAACTGTGTTAATAAATCGCGAGCAAATACACGAAACGCGTAAAAGTATTAAAATCCGATAAATAAATTAATATAACGATATTGAAAATGATTTCTAGTAATAATTGTATTTTAAATAGCCTAAAATAATCCTTTTATTTAAAAACCGTAAAACACGCGTGTTACGTTCCGGAAACGTAACGAAAACTCGAACCGAGCAACGAAAACGAACCCGAACCCACTCGGGGTATAAATACCCTTAATGAGTTCAACTAACTCATTTTCTCATCATCTTCTTTCTCCAAAAACCCTAATCCCGGAACTTTGCTCCCACCACCATTTTTGAAGCTTAAAACCTTCATATCTTGGTCATTACTCCACCAAATCACTTCATTCTTGAACCCAAACGAAGATCTCGACCTCTACTACACTAAAGTACAACCGATCTAGAGCCAACACCATCTGAAATCGAGGAACTTGAGCTTGAATGTTACGAAAACTAGGGTTTTCACCCTTAGTCGACCCATCTATCAAAAACCGGTTCTAAACCTACTTTCTTCAACCTCCCCACTCTTGAAACTAATGCCAGCACACACCAACACTTGAAACCATTAGGGATCTTGATTTGAGTACCCAAGGTCGACCAACACCTGCAGTTAGCCGAGAGACTCTATTCGGCCGAATGGCCTCAGGCCGAAAGGCTCTTGGCCGAAGGACCTCCTTCGTTGGCTAACCTTCTTCATTCGAACAAGATGTTTCTTTCGGGCCACCCCTCATTCGGCTAGGTTCCTTCGCCTCTTGCCCATTCGGTTGTAGCTATTCTGTCGGCCATAGACATTCGACAGCCACCCCTCCATTCGAACCACCTTCATTCTACCACCAGTTGACCGAACCACAACCACCTTCGGCCAAGGGCCACCCACTTGGACTCATCCGTGGGACACACACATTCGGCTAACCCAAAATGCCCCATTCGGTCCAACGACATGAAGCAGGCCCAACATCATGAGATTCGGCCCAAGCAGTGGGTACAGCCCATGCGGATGTTTTAAGCCCAACAACAATTAACAAGGCCTAATGTGGCCCAGGCGTATGTTGTGGCCCAACTACATTGTTTGATCCATAAAACTTTTGGCCCAAAGTCCTGTTGGTTCGGCCCATCGACTGAGTTGGCCCATGTGACCATTTCAGCTCATAAAGCATTCGGCCCACAATACATATCCAGCTCAGGAGATGTTTGGATAAATTGATTGGGCCAGCCACCTCCAATCGGCCCAAAGGGCTGTTTCGGCCCAAAACAGTTTAAGCACAACCGAACCAATAGACTGGGGCAGCCCATGTGACTGCCTTGGCCCAGCATACGAAATTCGGCCCATATCACCACCTTTAGGCCCAACAGTAGCTTATTGGGCTTCACCAAACAGTTTGGCCCATCTGATATTCTCACTTGGCCCAAGTTGCTTGTCGACCCATAGTCATGTTTCGGCCCATGCTTAATGAATTGAATCACATAAAGAACAATGTAAACCAACAAATGATATCAACATTAAAGGAAGATATGAAGGGGAAAATTAATGGTTTATTAAGAAAGATGATAGATTTTGGTCTAAGGAACTTAAATAAGCTAAAATCTTAAACTATTACAAGAGTGGTGACATTCTAAATTGTAATTAAGTAGTAACCTGTTAGGTTTTTCAAAGGCAACACACTGGACTTTTAAACTACAAACTAAACTTTATACTTGGGAAATGATAATGGCTTTCAAGTAGACATAATGTGACAAGGTTTATCAAACTCAAGGGCGAACTAAGGCTAAACACACAACGTAAAGACACATAGTAACAATAATCTATGACACATGAAACAAGGGCCAAACGACTACCGTGACTCACGAGTGTTAGCCAACACTAAGGCTAACACATATACGCACACGATTCTCTACAAACTTATACTTACAAATTACAAACAATGTGAAATCAATACAGGATCGTGAGTACAACAACGAATTACAATCGAGAGCGTGTGCAATTCTTGTTTTAGGCTAAGACAACTACAACAACTACAAGGTGAGTTCATTGTCCCTTTTCAAACTATTTTGAGTTTTACTTCGGGACTGAGAAGCATGTTATACATTTTAAACAAATGTTTTAAATTTAACAAAATGCTTTATACGATTCTTATATACATATGTTAATGCTACATGATTATGCCAAGTGCTAAAGGCATAAGTTCACTACTAATATTGATGCTACATGATTATGCCAAGTGCTAAAGGCATATGTTCACTATTGATAGTAATGCCACATGATTATGCCAAGTGCTAAAGGCATAAGTCAAGTGGTTATACTAAAACTATGTGTTAATACCAAGTGCTAAGGGTATTCACTGTCTGTTGATGCTATTGTAAATGCAAATACTAAATGCTAATGCTATGCTACAGGTCTATGCTACAAACTAATGCTACGGGTTATGCTAAATACTAAAGCTATGGGTTATGCTAAATGCTAATGCTACGAGTTATGCTAAATGCTAATGCTACGGGTTATGCTAAATGCTAAAGCTACGAGTTGATATTAAATGCTAATACTACGGGTTTATGCTAGATACTAATGTTAACACTAAAAGCTAATAATTCCAAGCTAACACTAATGCTATATACATACATACTTAATGCTCAAACTGCTCCGAATGCTCTAAACTTTGTATGCTTTATATGCTTGCCATGCTCAAACAACGGTTTGGCCTCTTAGTGCTTGCCCTACCAGTTGTAAAGCTAGTACTTATGCGCAAGTTACGTAAATGCTGGACTATTTGAATGCTATGCTAAAACTATTGGCTATGGAAGAACAATAGTTGGTCTCTCAGTGCTTGCCTTCGTGTGTTCTTCCTAGTCGAGACTTGAACAATAGTTGGTCTCTCAGTGCTTGCCTTCATGTGTTCTTCATAGTCGGGACTAGAAGGCACCTACTATGGTCTCTCAGTGCTTGCCATAGGGTGTCCTTCATGGTCTGAAACGAGGAAACGGACTGATGGCCTCTCAGTGCTTGCCATGCAGTGTTTCTCAAAACTATTTACTCATGTGATCAGTAATTAGGACGATATTGGTGATCCTTAGTTGACTTTGTGTCATCATGGAAATCCTCTATCTCCCCCTAAATTGCTAATTACACTTAGTGCTGGTATGGATTGAGACTGAATTCCTTCGGGCATTCAATTGTCTATTCTGGTGACTCTCAAACTAAACTCACGGATGCTATGGGTAAACTTACAAACAAATTGGTTAAACTATAATGGGGAAACGAGATTGAAGGGGAGGTAAAATGCTTAATTATTATTAATAACAGTGTCATATGCGGATTAGTATGTGGTGGGATTGCGTCTGGGCGGGTTGTAGGCTCGACCCAGGGGTATGCCCTATATATAAGCATACCGATTTGGATATTACAGGTGGAGTTAATAAGATTAAGGTTTTACCGGAAGAGGTTTGCTAAAGCTATTTAAACTTATAAACTACATGAACTCACCAACCTTTGTGTTCACTTTGTTTTCTTTTACATGCTTTCTCAGGTGATGCACAGGTATAAGCTAAGGCCCAGGATTGCATACTAGGCTGCCCAGATAGAGGACCTAGTGACTTTTGGAAGCACACTTTTTGTTATTTATACGAATCACTTTTGGATGTCTTGTACAGTTACAAGACAGGAAAACAATTGATTCTTTGGTTAGGTTTACTGAGTTAAATTACTGAACATTGACATTGTAATTTAACTTTGTAATCCTAGTTAATGCTTGATTGTGCTTTAGTTATTCTTAACATTGATGCTATGTAAACAATCTGATCAACACGATTATCATCCACGATATCGCTCCCCGGGAACCTTCCGCCCGACGGGGACATCCGATCCTACCCCGCCGGCTCGGGGTGTGACACATATGATCACAACAAACTATCCAAACATTACATAACAAAATTTAATACAAATAACATTGTTTAATCATTTTAATCTAGGTCCAAGATAGCCTAAGTGAGTCTTCGTCCAAGCAATCTAACTTGTTACACATGTAAAATAGATTTGATCAACTATTTGCATAGTTGGTGAGATCTCATACAATTTGATATATAGATATATAAAGAAATTAGATGCAACAATAGTCTAATAAGAATTGATCTAAATATATGTGTATTCCACAATGTTTGATGATATCATTTTTGCAATTTCACCTTTCTAACATAATGACACAAAGTCATTAAAGAAAGGCTACTAGTAATACTAACTATTTTTGGCAATTTCACCTTCAATATAAACAATGACATAAGTCATGTTAATAATATGCTACTAGTACTAATATATTGTATATGTTTATCTCAGTATTAATAACACATAGATATACAAACAAGTAGGCAACACATAGCATTCAAATCTAATTCTATCTTAAACTAAAGTATTGCATCCTTGTATTTGTTTATGACCCAAGAATTACATGTTTTTTAAGACATGTGTAACATCCCAAAAATTACAAAAAGAATGTAAAGAGGGAGTATAAGAAACTCACTTGTCTTGGATATTCCAAAGCTGTTCTTGAATGAAGATATAAGTTTTGAGATGTACAAATCACCCTATATTATGGATGGATTGTATAAGTATTTGAATTGATCTAATAAGTTCTAAAGTTCGAGCATAATCTTAAAAGTCTAAATAATGATTAAATAATATTTTATTTGAATATAACAATATAATATTAAATGAAGTTTTTATAATTCCATTCTTTGAATTTTATGAATTTCAATAAGTTTTAACACCTTAAAATAATCTTAATAATATTTTATTTAAAATAATCAATAAAATGTTATTCCATATGATTAAAAATAATTTCAGAATATTTAATTAAAAATATTCAAAAATATATGTTTTTGTATTTTTTTTTAACTTTTTTATAAGTTTAAAACAAGCTTAAATTGAGTTTTATTTTAAATAAATAATTTATTTAAATAAAATTGATTATATGTTCATAAAATAATTTCAGAATACCAAAAATCATTTTTCTGAATTTTTATAATATTTAATAAACAAACTTTATATTTTTAGAGTTTATTTAAACAATTAAAAATTAACTTTAAAAAATTACATCCAAAAATTCATTTTAAAACTTTCAGAGTATTTGTAAATATAATTTATAATTTGTGAATTTTTTTCAAAATTTTTTTAAAATTTTTTATTATTTTTAATGTATTTAAAACTATTTAAATACAATCTAAATAGTAAAATAATAAAAATATATTCTAAAAATTTTCCAAATTTTTACAAACTGTTATAAATATTATTCTTGATTTTTAAGATTTTTTTGGAATTTTTTGGATTTATTTGGATAGAAAAATAACAAAAATAAAAGAAATTGAGGTTAAAACAAAAACCCAATCCAAACTGGATTCGAACCCAATACCTACCCATCACGGCCCATGCAGATTACCGCTAAGCTGTGTGTTACATAGTGCAAAAAGCCCTTCGATTTTGTTTTACACACATTCAGAAATTCACCCTATTTCTCCAAGAACCCTAGAATCAATCTGATCCAAATTCGACCAATCGGTTAGATGTTTGTTCTTACAATCATATGGCTTTTTGTTCACCATCTAAAACCGACCAAGTTATACCTATTACTTATATGGATCGATAAAATTTTGACCAGGTTCTATGCCTCAGTCTTGATAGGTTCTTGAGCCAAATCCGATGCTTCGGTTGATCACAGAGAGATTTGTGAGGACGGTTTTGTTCGAAATGGAGAAAGGAGTAAAAGCCCAAAAGTTTTGATGTTTAATTTCTTCGAAACGTTCGAGTATGGTTGTGGTGTTTAAGGTTACAGTTCGAGCAATCAAAAGTCGGCTTACCGGTTGTTGTTATTGCGTTTTAATGGTACATATGCGTTAGAGATCACATTTTAGTCATGAGGAATTAAAACCTATTCATTTAACACATTAAAATGCTTTTTAACACCTTCGCCGGCGCTTGGACGGACTCCAGCTGTCCTCTGAATCGGAAATACGGGCTGGGAACCAAAAAGGGTGGAACAAATTTTCAACTTTCCAATCTAACCCCTCTATGTTATAATTTAACATTTTGTGTCCATCCATTTTATAACATTTGTAATTTAATCAAATAATCTTTATGATTTTAATTTAAACTATTTATTTATGCAAAATTATTATTATTATTATTATTAAAACTATAAATTTTACTCAACAAAACTATATAAGTTTATTTACTTAACTAATTTTTATTAAACCAAATTTTTTTGGCTTATATAAATGTCCATACGTTTGTTTTATACATTCTCAAATTGTTTGGTGTTAACATATATACATAGTTACATATATGTATAAGTATATGAATCAATTAATACCCAACTAACTTTTGTTTATTATATTATGGCACATTTACATTTGAGAAAAATCCTAAATGTTACAGATAAAACTTTCTCATCTCATCTGTTTTTCCATTAAATCTTTACCTGGTTAAAGGGCTTGTTTCTAAACTGTTGGACCTTTCTGTCTAATATAGCTACAGGCTTTTCCACATATAGTTTAACTTGTTTTCAATTTCCAAGTCTTCTAGTGGCACATAAGCCGATTCGTCAGCTAGACATTTCTCAAATAAGAAACATGGAATGTATTATGGATTCCACTTAACTCGTCAGGTAGCTCAAGGCGATAAGCAACCTCGCCTATTATATTTGTAATTTTGAATGGCCCAATGAAACGCGGGCTTAACTTCCCTTTCTTTCTGAAACGTATAAAACTTTTCCAAGTAGAGACCTTTAGCAATACACAATCTCCCACTTGGAATTCAATAGGCCTCCTACGCTTAATAGCATAGGATTTCTGACGGTCTGGTGCCACCTTCCAATGAGCTCGCATCTAGTCTATATGTTCATTTGTTACTTTAACCACCTTTTTATTTGCCAATTCTCGTTGCCTAACTTCTCCCCAACACATAGGAGTATGACATTTCTCCCATACAACATTTCATATGGAGGCATTCCAATACTGGAATGATAACTATTATTGTATGAGAACTCGGCTAATGGTAGATATTCATCCCAACTACCTCCAAAATCAATTATGCATGCTCGTAACATATCTTCCAATGTTTGAATGGTTCTTTCACTTTGGCCATCAGTCTGAGGATGATACACCATGCTTATCAACAATTTTATTCCTAATTCTTCCTGAAAATTACTCCATATTTGAGAAGTAAATCAAGTGTCTCGATCAGAAACAATCGTCACTGGCACACCATGCCCAGACTCTACTTCTCTAACATATGTTTCGGCCATTTTCTTGGAAGAATAGGATCCATGAATAGGTAAGAAATGAGCACTCTTTGTCAACCTATCAACGATGACCCATATCGTATCATAACCCTTCCCAGTTTTAGAAAGTTTAGTAATCAGGCCCATTGTGATATGCTCCCATTTCCACAACGGGATTTCCAGCGGTTGTAATTTACCATATGGTTTTTCATGCTCGGCTTTTACCGCATACAAGTCAAACATTTCGCCATTGCTTAACCACATCTCGCTTCATACAAGGCCACCAATATTTTACCCAAAGATCACGATACATTTTAGTAGCCCCTGGATGAATTGAGTATTTGGACTTGTGTGCTTCCTCTAACAATGCAGACTTAAGTGGAAAAGTGGGAGGTATCCACACTCGACCCCACCTAGTCTTTAAACAAAAATTGTCTTCATCCGGATTATACGCTTTCCTATTTATTCTATATTGTTTCTAATTTTCTTCTTTATAAAGCTTCTTTTTTAGCCTCCTTAATCTACTTAGTTAGCCCTGAAGTAATCACAAGCTTCATGGCTTTCACTTTGATTGGTTCACACTCTTCCTTTCTGCTTAAGGCGTCCGCCACCACATTTGCTTTACCTGGATGATAAAGAATTTCACAATCATAATCCTTAATCAATTCTAGCCATCGTCTTTTCCTCATATTCAATTCCATTAGAGTGAAGAAATATTTCAAACTCTTATGATCAGTGTAAATCGTACCCTTTACACCATATAGATAATGCCTTCAAATTTTTAAGGCAAATACGACTGCTGCAAGTTTCAAATCATGAATTGGATAATTGATTTCATGGGTTTTCAACTGTCTTGAGGCATAGGCGATTACCTTTCCTATTTGCATTAGAACACAACCCAAAACAAGATAAGAAACATTCGAATACACAACGAAATCATTAGGTCCATCCCATAATGTCAACACCGGTGCCTGAGTTCATTTTTTCTTTAACTCATTAAATGTTTTATCTTGATCTTCACCCCCAAACAAATTTAGTATACTTCCTTGTAAGTTTAGTCAAGGAAGATGAAATCTTGGCAAAGTCTTGAATAAATCTACGATAATATCCTGCTAAGACAAGAAAACTTCTGATTTCACTAGGAGTCTTGGATGGTCTCCACTTTTTCACCGCTTGAATTTTAGAAGAATCAGCTAAAATGCCATCTGCATTAATCACATGTCCAAGAAACTGGACTTCACGTAGCCAGAAGGCACATTTAGAAAATTTAGCAACCGCCTTCCTTTTCTCTCCACGATCATCTTGCCTTTTCAATTCTAATTCCCTTTCTCTAACACAATCTATTAGCTCAATCAAGATTTCACATTTGGAAGGTGTGAGAAATTAAGATACTTAGCGTTCAGCATAGAATGATATTGGTTAATCCACATTCTTTCAGTTTGCAGCAAATTCAGACAAAATCTGGCTTTATCAAAGAAGATAGCATTAATGATATCAATTCTCTCCTCCTTCTGCCTCAACTGCAAAAACTCCTCAGTAATACAATCAATGGCATCAAGAACAAAAGCGTTTCAGGAAATGTTCTTTAAACTGAGCCCAAGTCAGCACTTTTATACCATGTGTGCCTCTTTCCTTTCGTAGTAACTCCCACCAATCTTTTTCCATATCTTTCAACTAATTACCAGCAAATATGACCTAATAAGAAGAGTCACAATGACTGGTCTCACATGCACCTTCCATGTCAGTAATCCACTGCTGGGTCATTAAAGGATCCACCTCTCCCTTAAACTCTTCTTGCTTACAAGCCATGAAATCTTTACAAGAAACCTTCTTGGAAGGTTGTTCTACGTGACACCCCGTAAATTCCAGGTCAGCATCTTATTTTATTAAATGTTTATTTAATTAATAATTGCATACGTGGCACTAGAATTAGTTTAATTTAGTGTCACACGCGGCATGACAGTACGAACACTGACACAAACATGATACTTCAGAGAATTATCGCAACACGCACACACGTGTCAAAGAAAACATGAACGTTGGTGAACGTTTAGCACATCATGTAACAAAACACTAGAAACCTCACGAAACGATCGAACACTGAACTTAAGGAGTTCAAACAAGGTCAACCAATAGTCCGTAAGCGTGAAAACGATGAAAAATGGGTTAAACCATTGAAATTGGGCCTATTGGGCTCTTCCGGGACTCGTCGCGCTACGCTAAGGACCTTGGAGAAGCCCATGGCGGTACGCGACGAGTAGGCGAGGATTTTGAACCCCCGAATTTCTTCGCGGTACGCAGAGCATCTTTTTGCCCTTCTCGGTGGTACGCGACGAGGCTGACACGCAAAAATCTTATAAAACCAAGGTACCATCATTGTTAACCACCCTACTTTGCATTTCTCGAACTCCAGGCCACTCGAGTTCGTCATTCTCACCTGCAAATCACCATTAGAGCTTCTGGAAGCCATTGATGTACCTTGAAGAACTTAGGAGTGAAGATTGAAGGCTTGGAACAAGAAGAGAACACACCAAGATCACCACCCTCTCTTTCTTTCTGTTGAAACCAACAAACTAGGAGTTCAAGGGGATGCTCAAACACCATCCCTGCAATCTTAGAGCCTTAGAAGGTAAAACTATGGCTAGAATACTCTCTACACACTCACAAACACAAATGCAAGCACCAAAACCCACATGCAAGCTCTCTAGCTTTGCATGCACGAATTTTGTAATGAATGGATCTGGGTTTGTTGATTCTAGTATGCATATTGATGATCTAAAATGATTTGGTGACATATCTTGATGATCCATGATGATGTGTATTTGTAAAATGCACGATTTGTACATGAAGGGATGAAATATTGACATGCATGTATAATCTAATGTTTGTGGATGAATTTTGACGTTCATAAATGTCTATTGATGTTATTGATGATATGCTACATGATTTGGTGTTGTCTATATGGTTAAAACATGAGTATTTGTAATACTTACTAATTTTAGTAACTTTTAAGTTACAATATGGTGATATGGGTGAGATTATGAACATGCATGTATGAAGATTTGTTACTATGATGATATTATGATGATTATGATGCTTAGAAATTAATTTGAGATATGATTTTGGTCATATTTGGCCTAGTTACTATTTATAGTAACTTTTGTGAACCGATTTTTGATAAATAGTGATTTTGACCAAATGAGCATGACTAGATGGTGTTAAATGGTATTATATGATCTAATGTGATATAAAAATGGCTTAGATATGTTTAGGATAACCATTTGAATGTTAATCGTCATAGTTACTATTTTTAGTAACTTTAATTTTGTGAAATATCAATTTATGAATGCTATGGATGTTACATGCTTGCTAAATGACTTAAAATGACTTGATATGATTATTGCATGCTAAGTTAGATGGTTTCCGATGATATTCATGCTAGATTTAGAAACTTTCCTTTTAAGGAAACTTTAAGGTGTAAAAATGACTTGTATGCTTATTTGACTACTTATGACAATGTGCTATGTGTTAACGTGATCACGTAGGATTAACGAGCATGCTAGAACCTTAAAAACGATATGTGTTGTGAACTTGCTATAAGTGGAAACTTACTATAAATTGTAAGTTGTCCATGAACGCGACTTGCGCATTCTGCACACGATGAGCACGAGCACGAATGTTACACGAATCACAACCGACACACAGTTCACCAACGGGTCGTTGACTTGACACGGTCAAACACATTCAAACACGAGAAAACATGGTCACTATGGACCAACATGAGCTAACATAACAACCGAGGGTTGTTGAGCACGAAACCGAGCACGGTCACTTACACGAACTCATTATCACTAAGGTGAGTTTACGGCCCCTCTTTACTCTTTTACAAGCTATTCAAATAGGGGGAGAATACTTGTTGAATCGAGTCAAACATTATTACTATACAAACATTCATGTGTATGCAAGTTTATTAGACAAACATTAAGTGTTGTAATCGTAACAAGCCCTCACAAAGTCTTACCGTTAATGTACAAACAACGAGGTGAGTTTGAATAGATCTGTTTGGGTGTGACGAACCCCACGTGGCACAATACTGACTGGAGGTCGGGACACGTGAAATCTCGACCTATCTTGCTATGTTATTACAAGACATAGCGGAGGCAAGGACTAATAAGTATAGTTCGGTAGTGACGCACTAACACTTGGAGCCTAGGGCTCAGGACTAACATTTTAATAAACAGCATGACACATGTTTTCTTATTACTATGTATATCAAAACCTGTGAACTCACCAACCATTTTGTTGACACTTTTTCTTAAACTTGTATTCTCAGGTAACTAGCTGCGTTGGGAATCAAGATGCACATAAGAACTGAGCATAGGATCGCGTGCATTTCATTACATGATTTTTTGAACAAACAATTTAGTTTAATGATTATGTATTTTTAAACAATGTTATGTCCGACAATGTATTTTCCGCTACATGTATTAAACTTATTACTTTCCGCTGCTATGATTTATATATTTCTGCTGCAACTATTTTGTTAACTTTTATGACAAGCATTGAATTTGAAAACGCATATAGAGTTGTTCTATATGACCATGAGCTGCGATTCTGGCCACGTCACACCCATGTGGACTGACTCCACACGTGGAAATTTGGGGGTGTGACATTCTATCTCAGCCCCAGCTTTGAAATGTTGTAACTCTTGGTGAAGGAAATCTTTCAAGGTGGATTTAATTTCTTAAATATATGTAGGCAAAGCAGCTTCAAGAGATCTTGCCACCTCCACCTTGATCATACGTTGATTCTCAGTCATTATTTCCTCCACGTGACCACTCCTACCAGAGTTATGTTCTTCAGCTATTAGTGGCTGAAATTATTTAGCTTATATGTTAGTTTTACACAAAATAGTTTATTTATATAGTTATCACTATATATAAAATCAAATTCTTAGTGAATCTACAATCAATTTTCATGCAAACTCTTAACACATTACCTAATTTCAATTGCCTAAATATAAGATGATCTCCATAAGAACTTGCTCATATCATGTCTGCACTAGTAAGTTGGACAGACGTACTAGTCCATTCATTATATGCCTAATTCCTTACTTCCTTCATTTCATACTCAAGACATTGATTTCAGTTTCACATAATCACATTTCATATGTAATGACTCACAATACATTTAACAGTTATAATACAGGTAATAGATATGCTAACCTCATACATTCAGCTTGATGATTGGGTCATTGAATCAAACGTTATGTTTTTATATCAAGAGCATAAAAGTTTGAGATCAAGTGTTCGCGACACACTTGATTCACTCAAACCATTGACTCTGATATCAACTTGTGACACCCTCTAAGGTTAAAATGTCCTGGAGGGGGATGGGGAATGCGTTTTGTTTGTAACATTTATTCTTTTTAATAAAATTTACCAAGGCTTAGCCTTTTCAAAAAAAAAAACTTGTACTTCTCACATGTTTACACGTGTCCAATTTAGGTCCCAGTTTAATTCAAAGCAAAATTTTATCAAAATTTTGCTCAGAAGCATAAAATTATCATTACATATGTTAAACACACTTAATTACATGTTAATAACATCCATGATTAACAAAAGCTAGTGTTTTTAGGTTTACAATCACCAAAAACAAACATAACGAGTGATTTCACTCAAAAACGTGCTCGATCTGATCGCCCGATGCATATCAATTTTTGACCTGTAAACATCACATATAAGCTTACAATTAGTTCATATGAACTAAGTCACCCATATGAATCCTCGAACTCATACGGTTCACAATACGAAAAATCTTGTGTTTTTGCAGCTGGGCGTAGGGTTAGACATTGGCAGAACCCTTTGGGCATAGCCTACGCCCAGACCTGCACAGCACACACAAATTTGCTGTTTTGACCCATTTTGTCGTTTTCGTCCGTTCTTTCAACTTGTTTTCACCCAAATCACACTCAAACACATATATTTGAAATCAACCATATCATACAACATTAATACACCTCTCATAATTATAAACACAATGTGGATTTTAATAAGTTTGGATGAAAACTTAATGACGTGTCAAATTTCAAATTCAAGCAATTATTACGCCAAAACTCCCAAAAGTCATTCTAACACATCCACATACATATCATATGGATCTTTGTCGTGTTTAGGTCATAATATATCATATTCAAACATCTAATTTCACATAACACACCATTGTGCATTAATTTCCCTTAATGGGTCATTTTCACAAATATCTATATATGATCGATTTCCAACTCCATTACTAGCATCTCTAGTTAATCATCAAATTATATACATTCATTTGACTCATTCAATTACCCACACTCTAGTAGGTTTTTAGCAATTTAACTCCCGGCTCATCCGGTTATCCACACTCTAGTGGTTTGTCACACTATTTACCGACTCATTCTCTTATCCACACTCTAGTGATTTAATTGATCAATTTCACCGGCTCATCCGGCTATCCACATCCATGTGGTATCATGAACTCATCCACCGACTCATCCAGCTAATTTCTATCCATTTATATAACACATACAACTCAAGCATAACATTCATATTGAAACCAATAATGCCTTCTCGTAGGTCTTTCAACTCAATTAGCTTCATTAATCAAATTATGCACAATCAATCATACCAACACAAACAATCAAGTAGACTCTTTCTACTACTTATATTTAATGTTATAGTAAGTTGAGTAACTTGCCTTGTTCAAAGGGTTGACTGTGACATCCACCACAAATTTCAGGTTTGACTTCGACCTTCTATTTTGACTTTAAACGTTATTTTGACTCTAACTTTGAAAGTGACCAAAGCGTGACAAACTAACTTAGTTTATGTGAAAACAATTTAAACATGTATTAAACATGTTCTAAATAATATTTATAGTGTTCCTATTTTCAGACGTGGAATCGACCGTAAAACTGATAAAATACTACAAAACAGATGAGTTTTAAATTTTACAAGCACACATTGAGGAAATACAAAACTAATAACACATATTTACGCTAATAATGATAATAATAGATCACTAATATTATTATCTAAGTTAAAAGAATGTATTATTAAGGTCTTTGAAAAGGCAATGTAGCACATAAAAAGTTTCACATAATTTCTATTGTGTAACATTAAAATAATAATAATAATAATAATAATAATAATAATAATAATAATAATAATAATAATAATATTAATATTAATAATAAAAATAATAATAAAATAAAAAATAAATTAATGTACACGTAAATTATTGGAGGTTACAACCATTTGAATTACCACCATAATTACATTTAATTTCCATTAAATCCATTTTAATTTTTGTATGTTTAAATATGTTAAGAAACCTCAACTTCTTCTCACTATTTTCACGGCAACTTCAGCCCTTCTTGAATTTTTCTAGAGACTAGCAAAGAAATCAAAAAATTGTAGGAGCAACCTTGGTGTCTTCGTAAGAGTTTAGTCATTTTGCGTTATCATTTTATTTAATTTTAGATGCATTTCTTGCAGCCATAAGCAAGGAGTTCATAAACATGTATAATGATTTCATAATCATTTTTATGTGTTTATTATCATCAAACATAAGTGCATATGAAATCATCCATATTCCATGTGCAAATTATCTAAAATGATGAATATGTTCTTCACTGATTTTCAAAACTATTGATTTTATATTTATATCATCAAGATAAAATGATGGCCAGACACAACATGTGATTTAAAAACACATATTAATACTACAATAACTTATTTTCCATTCAACAAAAATTGATTTTTGGATGAAAAACCCCATGATTCTATGTATACCTTTTCAATCAGATTGCTGACTGAAATTTTGGACTCATTTGGGTAAGCCATAGATCAGTCAAAAATGAACCAATTTGCACGATTCTTGAGTCTAAAACTAAGTTCAAAGATTTATCTTTTCAACCCATATGGTTTTGTATTTTTTGACAAGTTTTGATCACTCAAAAAGTCGACACAAAATTACTACTCCAGTTCGTGCTGAAACTGGCAGATTCATGTGTCCACTTAGAAAATTCATAACTAATTCATTTCTATCCCAAATTACGTGGATTTTATATCAAAATCTAGCTTATCAAGTCTAATTTCAAACCCCTCAGTCATATGTTATATTTTATTTAAGTTTGTATTTCGAAACAGTAGTCACATTATCAGTGCTCAGGAAGATTTCATTTCTATGAGACCTGAATGTGTGTTATTTACTTAAGCCTCTTTAAAAGCCCAATAAATGATAAAAAAATAATTTATAACATAATACGACATATATATAACACATATAAAATTCTCATAATTTAATCATGACATGTATTATCACATGGTTAGCACAACTAACCTAGAATTCAACATGACTTCAAGACATCATTTTGGGATTCAATTTATATGACATTTTTATACATAACAAATAAATATGTTACATTTTATAACAACATGTATATGCATGATTAACATATGTGGTAATCTAATATTTGTATCATCAATAAACGATATTTGTCAAGATCGAAAATTAAAAGTAATTACACGATCATCGAAATGGACAACATTAGTGACACATGTGTATCGTACTTGTAGATATTCTTGTGTGAGGAAGTATTTGCAATTACAACAAAATTGCAATTGTGTTCATACTATTATCATAGGTGAGTTTCATAGCCCATATTACTTATTTTGTTTTCTTCATCAGGGTGAAAAACACACTATGACATTTTATTCAAAATACACATGCCTATGTATACTTGTTACTTTATGCTTGATATGTTATGTGCTTCGGTGTTCCTTATTGTACATTTACAAACAACGAAATAACGTAAGTCCCATTTCATTTCACAATCATTTTACTCGCGAGACGAGCCGGTGGACAGGTATTGGATAGATCCATTCGGGGTTGACAACCCTCATCTATGGTTCGGTCGCGCCAACCACCGCCTTTTTTGTGGGCAAATAGATGAATACACTCCAACGTTTAGTACATTTGGTTACATTTGACAATAGCATGATGCTTTTGTCTTGGGCATTCAGTCATAGGTTTGATTGTGAGCCCATGTTACATTTCGATCTTACATTTTGTACTTGTATTACTTGGCATACGATATGCGCATACGTATATACATTTTATTGAGTCAAAACCTATGGACTCACCAACTTTCTAGTTGACGTTTTAAGTGTGTTTTTCAGGTAACAACTCTTGAGGATACAAGATACTAAAGTTCAAGTTATTACTGTTTTCTTTTAATTCCTCATTTTGAGACTACTATTTCAGTTTATGTTTCCGGGTTGTATTTTCGCCCGCGTATGTTGTTTGGTTGATTACACTGTTTTGGATGGTTTATGGATTGGTTAACATTAGAACCTTACTATGTACATGCATATTTAGTCGTTTTGATGAACGTATGTCGTGGTACATTAATTAGTGTTATATTTAATATTCTCCTATATTAATGTGCTATGATAAACGATCTGTTGCATTCCAACGTTTCCGCCAACGGTGGGGTGTGACAGATTGGTATTAGAGTCATTGGTTATAGAGAATTAGGTTGACCTAGAGACCTAGACTATAACTATAGCTCGCCTTGGGATTTCTTTCATATATGTTGTATTTATATCTATAATTTTGCAGCCATGTCATCAAGCTCCAAAAATTTCTTCACCAAGAAGATCCCGATCATCAATTTGGTGTCTTACAGTGAGCCAGATCCATCTGAGCTAATGGCACAAGTGAGTGATGATGAGGAAGTGAGTAGCAAGGCCCTATGGAGCCATGTTCCAGCACCGATCGCTCCGGTGAATCCACCCGTAGCACCACCAGCACCACGTGTTACTCATTTTTACGGTAACTATCGTGTAACTGCTCGGAAGACTACTGGATTACCTCGAAGGAGAAAACTCGCCACAAGAGCCTGAGACGCCTATCCGTGAAATCAGGGAATGTTCGCGTCAAGGTCTGATTCGGAGTTATCTGCAACACTCAGAGTTCACTCTGTGGGAGCAGGAGATAAATCAAAGGCAAAACTTGCATAACACGCATCTGAACAACATTTCTGAAGTGTTGGAAGAACATAAGGAAAATACTAAATACCTTGTGGGAGCCACTAACAACATGGTGGAGGCATTTGTAGTGGTTCAGAACGAGGCGAACATGGATAGGATCCTTGATGTTACTGTGATTGTTGCAGCTTTTCTTGTGATAATCTTGTATGTTATTTTCAACTTATTTTAAGTGGAACCTAAAATAGCTAACCTATTTTGTGATTGGATGATAAATGAATACACCGCATCTAATGGTTATGCTATCAAGATATTATCTCACTTACTTTTATTTTATTATGAACTATGTCATGTTTTAAAAATTTGTGTAATGAAAGTTTTCTATGAGTTGATAACTTTAAGTCCTAAATATTAGTTAATGTTTTGTATTAGACAATGGCTGAATCTGGGAGCACACCAGATTTTACAGCAATAATAGAACAACAAATTGCGGCTGCTATTCCAACAATAGTAGCTCAAGTTAGTGCTAGTCTCAAAAACAATGGAGGCTAAGGAGGAGGATCAAAGAATGAAAATTCTTGTGGTAATGACAATGGATCAGGATGTAACCACAATGAAGATAATGGTGGTAATAACAACAACTCAAATGGCAATGGTCACACTGGTGGAGGTAGTACTGGAGGAGCAAACAACACAAAACGGGGATGCACCTACAAGGAGTTCATGGCGTGCAAACCTAAAGATTTCAATGGCAAGGATGGAGAAATAGGCGTGTTGCGTTGGATAGAGAAAATGGATACAGTTATCAACATCAGTGATTGTCAAGAAAATAAAAAAGCGAAGTATGGTACTTGCTCGTTCCAAAGGAAAGCATTGACATGGTGAAACACACAGGTTTAGGCAAGAGGTAGATAAGCAATAGCACAAATGACATGGGAGGAGTTAATAACGCTGATGATTGACGAATATTGCCCCAAAAATGAAATGCAGAAGTTGGAGCATGAGTTTTAGAACTTAACCATGGTTGGAGCTGATCATGCTGGATATACTGATCGATTCTATGAACTGGCAAAATTGGTCCCACACCTGGTTACACCAGAAACCAAGAGGATTGATGGTTATATCTGGGGACTTGCTCCCGAGATTCGAGGTATGGTACAAACAACTAAACCTACAACTCTTCGAAGTGTAATTTTGAAAGTTGCTGCTCTAACTGATGAGATGGTGAGAATTGTGAAGCTAAGTAAAAGCAGTGACAAAAGGAAGGCGTATGGGAATTCATTCAAGAAAAATGAGAATAAAGCTAAAGTGGTACGAAATTTTGCAGCTACTGCTTAAGAACCCAAGAAGCAGTACGGGGGAAATTTGCCAAAATGTCACAAATGCAATTTTCATCATCAAGGGAAATGTTTTACTTGCACCATTTGTCATAAACCTAGACACGGCTAAATTTTGTCGAAGCAACAATCAAGGACAGGCCAAGCAGAGGGCATGTGTCGAATGTGGTAACCCAAACCATTTTTAAGACACGTGCCCACAATTAAATTGGACTGCAACTAACAATAATGGGAATCAAGCTCCGGTCAACAACGGGAACCAAGCTCGGGGTCATGCATTTGTTATTGGTGCGAATGATGCTCACCAAGACCCTCACGTTGTTACGGGTACGTACATTCTTAATAATCATTACATTTTAGTGTTATTTGACACTAGAGCCGATACATGTTTTGTATCCACTGAATTTGCCCCATTACTTAATATTGCTCCTAGTTGCTTGCACAGTTCATTTACTGTTGAACTAGAAAATGGGAAATTGGTTGAGGTTAGAAATGTTATTAAGGATTGTGCCTTGCAATTATAGGATCATACATTATAATAGATCTTATACCGTTTGAACTAGGTAGTTTTGATTTAGTTATTGGAATGGATTGGTTGTCCAAACATCATGCCAAAATACTATGTCACGAAAAGATTGTTCGAATTCCACTACCAGACGGAGATGTTCTTAACATTCAAGGAGAGAAACCCGATAGAGAATTGAATCTTATCTCATGCATGAAGGCCCATAAATATTTGCAAAAACAATGCTACTCATTGTTGGCTCACGTAATTGAAAAGAAAACGGAGGAGCAACAAATACAAGATATTCCAATTGCTAAAGACTACCCCAAAGTCTTTCCTGAAGACTTAACTAGATTGCCTCCTCGACGTCAAGTGGAATTTAGTATAGACCTAGTTCCAGGAGCAGCACCTGTGGCCAAGGCTTCATATCGACTAGCACCTTCGAAATTACAGGAGTTGTCAAGTCAATTACAAGAACTCCTATATAAAGGTTTCATTGGATCAAGTTCCTCACCTTAAGGAGCACCGATCTTATTCGTGAAGAAAGAGGACGGATCTTTTCATATGTGCATCGACTATCGAGAGCTAAACAAATTGACCGTTAAGAAAAGATATCCACTCCCAATGATTGACGATCTTTTCGATCAATTGCAAGGTGCTACGTGTTTCTCCAAGATATATCTTCGATCTAGATACCATCAATTGAGGGTTCATGAGGATGACATTCCTAAAACTGATTTCAGGACTCGGTATGGTCACAATGAATTCGCAGTAATGCCATTTTGGGTAACTAATGCACGTGTGGTATTCATGGATTTAATGAACCGAGTTTGCAAACCGTATTTCGATAAATTCGTGATTGTTTTCGTTGATGATATCCAGATATAATCAAAAACAAAAGAGGAACACGAGCAACATTTGAGATTAACCTTGGAATTACTCGAAAAGGAAAAACTTTATGCCAAATTCTCTAAATGTGAATTTTGGCTAAATGAAGTACAATTTCTTCGACATGTAACTAAGACAAAGGGATTCATATGGATACTAGTAAAATTGAAGCTATCAATAAATGGAAAGAACCAAAGACACCATCTGAAATCCGTCAATTTTTGGGACTAGCAGGGTACTATCGTCGATTTATAGAGAATTTCTCTAGAATCACCCAACCCTTAACTCAGTTGACCCAAAAGGATAGAAAATTTGATTGGGGAGAAAAAAAAGAAGAAGCCTTTAAAATGTTGAAGCATAAGTTGTGTAATGCACCAATTATAGCATTATCAGAAGGAACTGAAAATCTAGTGGTATTTTGTGATGCATCTCATCAAGGACTGGGGTGTGTGTTAATGCAAAACGATAAGGTCATTTAATATGCATCCCGAAAACTCAAAACCCATGAGAAAAATTACACAACTCATGACTTAGAGTTGAGAGCTGTAGTATTTGCTTTAAAAATTTGGAGACATTATTTATACGGTGCTAAATGTAAGGTATACACCGATCACAAAAGTCTTCAACATATTTTTGATCAGAAAGATTAAATATGCGTCAACGACGCTGGATTGAATTACTCAGTGATTGTCACACCCCCAAATTCCCACTCGTGGTGTCAGTCCACGTGGGTGTGACGTGGCCAGGATCACAACTCATGGTCATATAGAACGACTCTATATGAGTTATACAATCACACAGTTTTTGTAAAATAAACGTGTTTTCAAATAAAGCAGCGGAATGATTATAACGAAAGCAGCGGAAATGTTTTAATATCATAAGTAAATAAAGTTGCAGCGGAAAGTAAATTGTTCAAGACACTACATAGTTTAAATTGTTTTTAAATCAAACAAATGCACACAAAGCCTAGGACATGAGTCTATATGCCATTCAGACTCCTTAATGCTTCCTTGAGTGCGTCCTAGCGTGTGCTCCATTAGTTACCTGAGAATACATGCAAAACGTGTCAACTAAAAAGTGGGTGAGTTCACAGGTTTTGACAGACAGAAATAGTAAACAGACATATACTGGGTATGTTAAGTTTTGTTGTTGGATACTACGATCCGTGGAGTGTGTCATGTCATCTTACCGAGACTCGACGGTTTCCGTTTGCCTCCGCCGGTCATCGCTGAACCCGACATCAACATCGATATTACACTCGTTATGACCACCAGTCAACGTTGTTGCCGAGTGGGGCTAGTCAAACCCTGTAACATCAGGTGCCAGATCGTCCGGCAAGTCCGTACGGTATGTGTACTTTCATTTTATACTATGTGTAAATACGTGTACATGAACAGTTATCGTATTAACAGAATTCAAAATACAATACACAGTTGTACATATTTTTGTGTAAACTTAAATACGGTAAGTACAACAACATTCGAAACAATAGTTGTGTATGTTTAAGTGAAAACTTAAATACAGTTAACACAATGAATCACGGGAAACAACAGTTTACAAGTGAACAACGAAAGCAAATCGGTTGCGATCTGATATTCCCAGATGACGGGAATCAGATGGCCGACAAATCAGTACGAAAATAAGTGAAAGCAGGATGTTTAGTTGAGTCCGTCAGTGAGGTAACACAATTCAAACACAAATGCAGTGTTATTTCAGAATAACGAACTGACAGTGTGTTTGCGTGGGTGACGATTCACACAAACATATCTGTGAGTTTAGAGTTCTGAAATAATGACTGAAAAGTAGAAAACAAAAGTCAGAAAGCAAAACCATCGTCGTATTCGTTCGGGTGACGATTCGAACGAATTACGCGCGAAGGTGACGCGATCTGACGAAACGAAACCGATAAACGACACGAAGGATATTAAATCAAGAAAATAAAACATTTAATGTTTTACAATTTTGAAACTCATCAAAATTAATTAAATTAATCTCTTCTATTTATTACAATTTATTTACGCGTTTAATTTCCGGAAACGTAACGAAAACGCGAACCGAGCAACAAAAACGAACCCGAACTCACTCGTGGTATAAATACCTTGAATGAGTCCATTTCTCCTCATTTTCCACCTCTTCTTCCTCCCAAAAACCCTATTTCCGAGCAATCAAGAACTTGGGATTGGCAGGTTACTATAGGAGGTTCATTTCGAACTTTTCTAAGATAGCTTTGCCCCTCACCAAGCTCACACAGAAGTCTGAACCTTTTGTGTGGACTCAGAAACAAGAAGAGGCGTTCCAGACCCTGAAACAAAGATTGTGCAATGCTCCAATCTTAACACTTCCAGAAGGCAATGATGACTTTGTAGTTTACTATGATGCTTCCCATCAGGGACTCGGATGTGTTTTGATGCAACGAGACAAAGTCATTGCTTATGCCTCACGACAACTGAAGATACATGAGAAAAATTACACGACACACGATCTCGAACTGGGAGCTGTTGTCTTTTCTTTAAAGATTTGGAGACACTACCTGTATGGTACTAAATGCACTATCTTCACAGATCACAAGAGCTTACAACACATATTTGATCAGAAGGAGCTTAACATGAGACAGAGACGTTGGGTTGAGCTCCTGAACAATTACGATTGTGTGATCAAACACCATCCGGGCAAGGCAAATGTTGTTGCAGATGCTTTGAGCCGGAAGGAAAGAGTCAAACCCTTACGCGTTCGCGCAATGGGAATGACTGTGCAAACAAGTTTGAGAGATCGCATTCTACAAGCGCAACAAGAGTCATCGGCAAGAGACAATTTGAAACGCGAGCTCGATTGTGGAGCCGAGAAACATTTCAAGACAAAACAAGACGGAGTTATCTATTATCTGGATCGTGTTTGGATTCCAGCTGTAGATGAACTTCGAACATTTATACTTGACGAGGCACACAAGACACGATACTCAGTTCATCCTGGTGCCGAGAAGATGTACCAAGATCTTAGGTCATTTTATTGGTGGTCGGGTATGAAGAAAGACATTGCCACTTATGTTGGTAAATGTATTACCTGTGCCAAGGTCAAAGCTGAACACCAGAAACCTTCGGGTTTGCTGGAACAACCGGAGATACCACAATGGAAGTGGGAACAAATAGCTATGGATTTCATTACCAAGCTACCCCACACTTCCAGTGGATATGATTCTATTTGGGTCATCATTGATCGATTGACCAAGTCCCCTCATTTCTTGCCGATCAGAGAAACGTACAAGATGGAGAAACTAGCAAGACTATACATTGATAAAATAGTAGTAAGGCACGGAGTGCCATTGTCTATTATTTCAGACCGGGACAGTCGATTTACTTCGCGGTTCTGGCAATCATTACAACAATCCTTAGGGACAAGTGTTAACTTGAGCACCGCTTATCATCCACAGACGGATGGACAAAGTGAACGCACCATTCAACCCTAGAGGATATGTTGAGAACATGCATCCTAGACTTCGGTGGAAGTTGGGATACTCACTTATCTCTCATTGAGTTCTCCTACAACAATAGCTACCACAGTAGCATCGGATGTGCTCCTTTTGAAGCACTCTATGGTAGAAAATGTCGGTCTCCAATTTGTTGGACCGAAGTGGGAGACAACAGAATCACTGGGCCTGAACTTATTCAGGAAACTACTGATAAGATTGCCCAGATACAACAGAGATTACAAGCAACACGTAGCCGCCAAAAGAGTTACGCAGACAAACGGCGCAAGCCTTTGGAATTCGATGTGGGTGACCGAGTCATGTTGAAAGTGTCCCCATGGAAAGGCATAGTTCGTTTTGGGGCTAAGGGCAAACTAGCACCTCGGTATGTTGGACCGTTTGAGATTACTCAACGCATAGGTCCTGTGGCATACAGACTCAAACTCCCGGATGAGCTCAGCGGAGTACATGATGTGTTTCACGTATCAAATCTCAAGAGGTGCTTAACAGACGAAACATTGATCATACCATTAGAGGAAATACAAGTTGACGGGCAATTACATTTCATTGAAGAACCTGTAGAGATTATGGAGCGTGAAGTCAAGAGACTGAAACGAAGCCGTATCCCTATTGTAAAGGTTCGATGGAACTCCAAGCGTGGACCAGAATTTACCTGGGAACGCGAGGACAATATGAAAGCAAAGTATCCCCACCTGTTCGAGAATTGAAGCCCGACTTTGATGCTTAAATTTCGGGACGAAATTTCTTTAACAAGGGGAGACTGTAACATCAAGTGCCAGATCGTCCGGCAAGTCCGTACGGTATGTGTACTTTCATTTTATACTATGTGTAAATACATGTACATGAACAGTTATCGTATTAACAGAATTCAAAATACAATACACAGTTGTACGTATTTTTGTGGAAACTTAAATACGGTAAGTACAACAACATTCGAAACAATAGTTGTGTATGTTTAAGTGAAAACTTAAATACAGTTAACACAACGAATCACGGGAAACAACAGTTTACAAGTGAACAACGAAAGCAAATCGGTTGCGATCTGATATTCCCAGATGACAGGAATCAGATGGCCGACAAATCAGTACGAAAACAAGTGAAAGCAGGATGTTTAGTTGAGTCCGTCAGTGAGGAAACACAATTCAAACACAAATGCAGTGTTATTTCAGAATAACGAACTGACAGTGTGTTTGCGTGGGTGACGATTCACACAAACATATCTGTGAGTTTAGAGTTCTAAAATAATGACTGAAAAGTAGAAAACAAAAGTCAGAAAGCAAAACCATCGTCGTATTCGTTCGGGTGACGATTCGAACGAATTACGCGCGAAGGTGACGCGATCTGACGAAACGAAACCGATAAACGACACGAACGATATTAAATCAAGAAAATAAAACATTTAATGTTTTACAATTTTGAAACTCATCAAAATTAATTAAATTAATCTCTTCTATTTATTACAATTTATTTACGCGTTTAATTTCCGGAAACGTAACGAAAACGCGAACCGAGCAACAAAAATGAACCCGAACTCACTCGTGGTATAAATACCTTGAGTGAGTCCATTTCTCCTCATTTTCCACCTCTTCTTCCTCCCAAAAACCCTATTTCCGGAAATCACCTCCCACCACCATTTTCAAACTTCAAACACACATATCTCACTCATTTCTTAACGAAATCGAGTGATTCTTTCGCCTAAACGAAGCTCTTGATCTCTACTACATGAAAGTACAACCGATCTAGAACGAGAAACATCTGAAACGAGGTAATCTGTGGTTGAAAATAGCGAAAAATAGGGTTTTCATCACTTTATTCGACCACCACTCTTAAACTGGTTATGTATCTTCTCCCTCTTCGAAACCCTACTTCCTGGAACCTGGTTACCATCTGTTGTCCACCGGAACCACCATGGGATCAGCTAAAACTCGAACTGAACACCATGGCCGACCTGCAACTCCAGAGGGCCGAATGGCTATGGCCGTATGGTCAGCCACCCTCATTCGCCCTAGCCATGCTCCCATTCGACCGACTCTCATACTCCATACATTCGGCCATTTCCCCTTCGGCCAAGGCTTCACATTCGCCGGACATGAGCCATGCGCCACTCCTCGTTCGACACAAACAACCCACCTTCGGCCTCCACTCATTCGGGCGAACCAGCTGGTTCAGTTGAGTCTCATTCGGCCAACACCACTCATTCGCCCATGCAGCTTCTGTTCGGCCAAAATGCCATTCGCCAGCCACCATGCGGCCCACTGTTCCAGTCCAATCATTTGGGCCCAAGGACACTGGTTTGGTCCAGGGACTGCATATGGCCTAGTCCAACAGTTGGCCCAATAGTAGCATGCAGCCCAAAGTAACTATCTCGGCCCAATCACACCTAGCAAGCCCAACGACACCTCTTTGGCCCAACAGCAGTTCTTCCGGCCCATCATGACACAATTGGCCCATTGATCGGCCCAATAGCCTAACTAAGCCCATGTGATTGTATTGGCCCTCAAAGTTGCTTTGTAAATAAAAACATGAAGTTTAAGTAAGTTACAAGGCTTTCGACATATACTTTAAGGATAAATTGATATCTAGAACGTTATTAAAGAGTATTCAAACGGAAGGTGATATTCGTTAAGTACATTAAAACGTTAAAAAGAATGACAACCCTTTTTAAATGAGTCATAATGGGAGCTATAACAATTAAGTTCTTAAGTATTATACTTAGGAAATAATAAGAGTTCAAGTTTCAAATCGAGTTCAACTTAAAACAAGTAATACTAAGTGTATCAAGATCATCCTCAATTGGACCATGATGGGCATAATTCATAACCAGTACATACGGGCCGAAAGATGACCACGACTCACAGTGTTAGCCACTTTAGGCTAACACCTACACATACACACAAACGAGTTTCTACAACTTATAATTACAACTTACAAACAACGTGAAATCAATACAGGATCGTGAACACAACAACAAATACAAACAAGAGCGCGTGCATTCTCGTTTAAGCTAAGTCAACTACAAACACTACAAGGTGAGTTCATATGCCCCTTTTTCTTTAATCTTAACTGATTTTAAACTCTCGGGGCTGAGAAACATGCTTTACTTTTATTTATTTAAAAGTTTTGCCTACATATTGCTAATACTTTGATTAAATGATATTAAATTGCTTATTATCATGTATCATTGTATGCTTGCTTGTATGATTACACGATGACAGGGAAAATAAGATGATGATGATGATATTATAATATCATAACTCATCAATACAATAGAATAACATAGTTGTATGATTATCTCTTACAACACTTAGTTATTCTTACAAGAAATAACATAGAAACAATTACAAGGATCATAATGACATGATTACAAGAACACGCATAAGAATGATATGAAGATAACACATCTTCATTACATCATTCGATACAAGAATTAAGTAAGTGTAATAAGACTAGTTCTTATAACACTTAGCTTTTCAATTCAACACACATTACAAGAGAACAAGGAACAAAGAATGATAATCATGATAATGTAACTTCATGATAACAACATCATTCACGCAAACGATTAACATAATGTAATAAGACAAGTTCTTATTTAACTTTGTTAATACCAAGGAGAACATATGACAACGAGTACAAGAATACAAGTAAATACAATCACAATTAGTTACTATTGACCTGTTGCATTATATCACTTCAATCATGTGCCAAATTATACAAGTACATCATGTAAGCCCCTTTAATTCGCTGACCAGTTAGTTTGACGTGACTAAACCGATGATAGCATAGTGGTACCATAGGTTTGACAAACCACTAGCTTGTAGGGCTAGTATGTTGATCGTATTGATTCATTGGCCGGTAACGTATGACCGGTGACAGGGCTACCCCAAGTCAGGTTCTGGTAAGCGACACATGGTGATATTAATCTGCAGTGATAAGTAATTAATCCAACAGGATCCTATTGATTAGTAGGTTGAGGAATTGATCTTACCTCATGTTTCACTACTAGTAATAGCTTTCGTTGAGGACGGTACATACAAAGTGGTAGAGGTAAATCGGATGCATTGTACTCTGATTATGTGAGGATTACAATGGATTCCTTTTAGGCTCTATGCACTATGGTTCAAGAACGAATGACAATTGGTTAACTAGCACTCTTATTATTTAAAAGTGAACAACAGTTAACCCCACAAGTAATAGAATAATTCAAGGATTAGATTTAATTAATCTAAATTCCTTAATTAATCGAGGGTTTATCAATACTTCGGTTTGATAACTAAACCCCTCACACTACATTATTCCATCCTTGATACAACAGACGAATACATATCAGACACGTTGAATAAATGGGAAATGGATATCTTTAGTTGTATCGCAAGTGGTGTGGAACTTGACTGAGTGTGTGGTGGGATAGCGCCTGGGCTTGACCCTTTCGTGATTCCCTATATATAAGCATACTTAATCAGGTGATACACTACTTGTACATATAACTAAGGAGAGGCCATTGGGTGGAACAGGTGAATCAAGTATTACAAGTAACAAGTATGACATTGCGAATGTGTGCATGAACAATTCAATGATTTCAATTACTAAACTTATGAACTCAACAACCTAGTGTTGACTTTGTTTAAATTGCATGTTTTCTCAGGTGACAAACAGGTGTAGATACATATGTGCAAGTGCTAAGCTAGTGGACTTTTAGAAGACCTAGCTTACTTTTGATTGCACACTTTTGAAATGACAAAACAGTGAATCACTTTTGTATATCTTGTACGGTTCAAGATATAAACTCATTGATTCTTTTTGATTAGATTTACTTAGTTAAATTATGATGTACAATGTAATTTAACTTTGTAATTCCATATCATTGTCATGTTTACACTTCTCAATTATATATCATGTGCTATGCAAACAATCTGATCAATTCGATTATCACTCAAAGATATCGCGCCCCGGGAACCTTCCGCCCGACGGGAAAACTCGATCTGTTCCCGCCGGACCGGGGTGTGACAAACCCAGTAGTACTACGTAATAACGACTCGTTTGTCAAACATTTGACGGTAAGGATAAGTGAGGACCTTATGCGATAAAAGTTACACTCGAAAATGGTTTTCACAACATACCAGTCATACATCTAAAATAGTTGCATAATATTCTCACCCCAAAGTTAAGTAAAACAGTTGATAAGTAAAAGTGGGGCCGTAAACTCACCTGAGTTAAGTAGTGCGTTCTTACAGAATCGAGTAGCTCACCGGCTAGCAGTTACCTATATCACATAGGTGTTATGAGTTCGTGTTTACATATGTGGGTCTCACAGGACCGTGTTCGTGTTTAACAACTCCAAGTTGTTATGTGGGTCGAGTTGACCGTTTTTGACCGTGTTTGACCTAACGACCCGTTGGTGACGGTTTTGGATCAAGTGTGTGTGTAATGTGCGGTTTAGTGTCGAGTGATGTGTACGGATACCAAGGTCACTTTCGTGAGGAAACTTACTATTTATAGTAAGTTTCTATTTTAGGAAAGTTTCCAAATATGGCAAGTCATGCAAGAAATTATATTCCGATTATTCTATCATGCATTATTATCCTAAGTGAGCATGTTATCACAAAGCACATAGTTACACATAGCCGGTTTAGCACGTTTTGCGTGTAAAAGTTACTATATTTAGAAAGTTGAACGAATAAGCATGTTTTAGCAAAGTTCAAATATCAAATCCTTCAAAATGACAATACCTTAGCCCTACATATCCATTTAATCTCATCCGTTAAAACTAACATGATATCATTTATCGATTTCGCAAAATAAAGTTTCTATTTCGGGAAATAATCATGTAAATCACAACTCCTAGCAATTCTAACAAATCCAATACTTCAACAATCATCATTATAGTTTCTAAACATTATTTTAAGCATAAATCCTTGATCAAAACACATGCATGTTGCTAATTCATCATCTTGCAATATAAAAGTTACTAAAAATGGAAATAGTTACAAATAACCATATTTTGGCTAAATCTACTATCCTTGATCATGGGAATCATCACCAATATCATTTATAATCATGCATCTTCAACCAAAATCATCTAAATCATGTTAGATCATACATGCATGTAGGTTTTTCATCAATTCGTGAACAAATCAAGCAATATACATATCGACATCATCATGGATCGTCATTATACCTTATTATATCATCATAGATCATCAATAAAATCATCAAACCCATATTCAAATCACCAAAAATTCGTGCATGTGTGGGTGGTGTGTGTGCATGTTGCCTTAGGGGCTTGCATGTGTGTGTACAAGTGTTGCTATGCTACATGGACTCAAGATCTACCTTCTATGGCTCCAAGATGCACCAAGATGAGGACAAATCAGTCTCTGATGCTCCTGGACAGCAGAAATCAAGAAGGTGGTGTGATACAATCAACTCCCCAAGTCTTCTTCTTCACTCCTCCTATGGTCTCCAAGCTTCTAAGCTCCAATTATGGCTTCCAATGGCTTCAAATGGGTGTAATGTGAGTGTAGCAGAGGTTTGAGGAGGTAAATGGCAGGAGGTTTGAGTGTGGGTTTGTTTATAATGAATGCTAATAGACTAGATATCATTGTTGTGATGTTCAATAGGATTTTCCCGATTTTATCCTGACAGGCGTATCGCCTAACGAAAAATGGGGACCCAAGGCGTATCGCGCGAGAGCAGCGGCTAGGGGCGTCCCCTTCCTTATCCGCGCGCATCGCCGGATGGAGGATCATCGGGTCAGGCGTACCGCCTGGACCCTGGATCCGGCCCAATTTGGCCCATTTTCATGTTTTGGTCCGTATTTCGCGTATTTCTCGATTACGATCATCGTTTCGAGACATATGAACATCATTTCACCTATTTTAGGTTTCCTAGAGCCTAAATGTAGCGTATATGGACTACAGTTTGTTCCGTTCACCAACGTTCGTCATTCAAGACACGTGCGAGTGTTGTGCGATAATTCCTTGAATTATCGGTGTGTTTCGTCTGTCGTGCCACGTGTCACACTAAATACAACTATTCTAGTGCCACGTATGAAATAATAATACACATCATTATTAAAATAATATAAATGCTAAACTGGAAATTGCGAGGTGTCACAGTGATTATGATTTTGATATCCGATATCACCCGGGTAAAGCTAATGTAGTAGCGGATGCACTGAGTAGAAAAGAAAGAATCAAACCATAGAGAGCACGAGCTTTGAGAATGTCAATACATACGGACCTTAAAACTCAAATTCTTGAAGCTCAAGAACAGGCAGTGAAGGAAGAAAATATGGGAAATGAAGCATTACATGGATTAGATAAACAATT
The DNA here is from genome assembly GCA_009363875.1 of Mikania micrantha. Taxonomy (NCBI): domain Eukaryota; kingdom Viridiplantae; phylum Streptophyta; class Magnoliopsida; order Asterales; family Asteraceae; genus Mikania; species Mikania micrantha. Next base: position 109,671,558 of record CM018693.1, on the reverse strand, counting down.
TGAAGTTAAACCCGGCGGAGTCCGTTACTTTGTCAACAAAATTTGGGTACCTTTATTCAACAATGTAAGAGAATTGGTTATTGAAGAAGCCCACTGTGACACCCACGTCACTTCATGTCCCATCCGGACATTAAAATCATTATTTAAGAAACTACATTTAGGTCCCAGCAAAAACTTTCGTGTTTTACACATCTACAAACACACTACTTGTTAAAAACAAGATTTAAGTATGTTTACATAATTTACAAAACATTTATTACACAAAAGTTTCAAAACAGTCTGGTTGTTAAGATTAAACCACCATATGAGCATCCACGTTCGATTCCAATCACCATCATCGCTCACTGGAATCCTTTGTACCTGTAAACGCCACATTTGAATTCACCATTAGTTCGTTAGAACTAAGTAAGATTACCCGCTATTTTCTCAATTGTACTCCATAACATCGGTGAGATGTTCTTCTTCATGATCTAACCCTTCTGGGTTATGTTCATCAGCCATTTTATGACTGAAATAGTTTAAACACGTCATTAGTTTTACATATCTACTAACATATGTGCAAACTACATACTCATCCCTAACGGATTTATAAACTACATATTTATGTGTCTTTATTCAATATTCACACTTTTGTGAATTACTCAATTATTTAACTAATAATGACACAACTGTGATTTTAACCAATAACATACACCTAGTTTTAACACCTTACCAAATCTTCCATATACTAATATGAAATAATGTTCCCAAAGATACGTTCATATCGTGTATATGTTACTAAGCTGGCCAGGCATAGCAAGATATGCACTACATATCCGTATCCTTACGTTCACTATTTCACACAGTTAGGAAGGTTGGTTTATAACAAGACGATTTCCCATATAGCATAACACTATGTAACAATTAACAGATACATAATACCATGTGAGTTCGGCTTTGTGATCGGATTTCGGATCGAGCGGCTCTTCCCATCTATCAGGAGCTCAATGGTTTGAGTTTAAGTGTTCATGACGCACTCAAATCCCTCAAACCGTTGGCTCTGATACCAACTTGTGACACCCATGTCACTTCATGTCCCATCCAGACATTAAAATCATTATTTAAGAAACTACATTTAGGTCCCAGCAAAAACTTTCATGTTTTACACATCTACAAACACACTACTTGTTAAAAACAAGATTTAAGTATGTTTACATAATTTACAAAACATTTATTACACAAAAGTTTCAAAATAGTCTGGTTGTTAAGATTAAACCACCATATGAGCCTCCATGTTCGATTCCGATCACCATCACCACTCACTCGACTCCTTTGTACCTGTAAACGCCACATTTGAATTCACCATTAGTTCGTTAGAACTAAGTAAGATTACCCCGCTATTTTCTCAATTGTACTCCATAACATCATATGGATACACTAATGATTTTCCAAATTTAATTTGGTTATATTATTCAATCGCACACAACACGATTTACTAACGGTTCGTTTTCACCCAACATCCCATAAATCTCTCATTCATGCAAAATCATTATAATTTAACACAACACATATGTGCATACAAAACTCTAGTTGTGCATCATATTTCCCAAAAGCCAAACTTAAACAATTTGACTCTTGAAATTAGATGTTTACACTCTTGTAAATCATCTTTTGTTCACACACCTTGTGAATCTATTACATTAGATATGCAAGTCTTATGTTCACACATCTTGTGAATCGAAGCATGCATATTACGAATTTAATGTCTACACTCTTGTAGATCATAACCTCCAAATTATGATGGTTGTTTACACTCTTGTAAATCAACTCAATCATTATTACTAGTTGAATGTTCACACCCCTTGTAAATCATTCAACTACAATAACCGCACTAACCATAACCATTTATATTAAATTCACTCAAAACAACAAATCACATATATGCTAAATGCACAAATACTTGTAGTGTGGACTCACCCAATCCTACAACTAAAAGTTCAATCAAATAAGTAACTTACCTCTATCTGCAAAGGATCCTGCTTGATTATCCTCACGATTAAAATCTCGTTTTCCTGTTAAACTATATACGGTTCAATATATATTTATATCCATTTAACCTTATGTTTTAAATGTTTATATAGAGATTTGCATGAATATACACACACACATATGTATGTATGTGTGTGTGTGTATATATATTTCACATACTATACATATCCGACCCGTTTGAATTTGTTTAACATATTTATTATACTGTGTATAATTTTCCATACTTATCACCGTTCACCGAACCTTCAAGTTTCAATCTTTTTAGGATAATTGTATTCTAACTTTTATACTAATTTGATCAAATTAATCCATTTGACCCATTTAGGTTAAACTCATATTAATCTCATCATATGTGTTTTTGACAACTACAACATCTTAATTTCACCTCTATACATGTTTTCAAATTTAGACAATAACAAAATCATATTTTTCTTAATCACCCCAAATGAGTTATTTTTCTCATCTCACTCTTATGAACCCTAACTTGGGTTCCATTGCAAAAATCATGATCCATACCACAAGGAATGTGTAAAACATACCAAAACAACTATACACAAGTTCAGGATTACATAACTACTCAAAACTCAACCCAATTTCACGTTTCTAGAATCCTAGTTCATAATCCCCATCAAATCCTTCTATGGTGATTCAAAGATGAGAAAACATGATTACCTCAAGTGGTTCAAGACCTAGACACGCGATCTAAGCTCGATGTTACGGATTGTGGCTCGGCTCCTGCTCTCCTTGTCTTTCCTTCGTGCGCCTGCCTTCTTCTCCTCTTTTCTTCTTTTTTTTTCTTTTTGTGTTCTGTTCAAAATAAACCCCCCCTATGTTTTCTTTCTTTGCTTGTTGCCGACTCCACCACTAAATATCTACTTATTTATTTATTTATTTATTTTTTGTTTCAAGAAAGCCACGATAATATCAATATATATGTATTTTGTAGTTTTTTTCTATAATGTCATATCCACACATTTCTAATGCATATCTACCATGTATTTATTTATTTATTTAACTTAGTCATCATTCTTTTTATAAAACATTAATTTATAAAGTTTAAAAATTGAGATGTTACAAATCTACCATCCTTATTTAGGGTTTCGTCCCCGAAACCGCTATATTAAGCAGAAAGGTAAGTGTATAATTTCTTCATCTCATCCGCCGATTCCCAAGTATATTATGGCCCTTTCCTGTGCTTCCACCTTACTTTTACTTGATCAATGGTTTTGTTACGAAGTAGCTTCACCTTATGATCAAGAATTCCAACCGGCTTTTCTACATAATTAAGTTTCTCATCCACCTCAGTGTCTTCTAATGGAACGTATGTGGATTCATCAGCTAAACATTTTCGTAAATATGAAACATGAAAAGTGTTATGAATTAGTTTCAACTCCTCAGGTAGCTCTAAACGATAAGCAACATTTCCCACATGAGCTATGATTTTAAAGGGTTCAATAAATCGTGGACTCAACTTTCCTCGTTTACGAAAACGAATCACACGCTTCCAAGGGGAACCTTTAATAACACAAAGTCTCCTACTTGAAACTAAATTGGTCGTATTCGTTTATCAACAAACGGCTTTTGACGGTCTTGTGCCGCCTTTAAGTGAGCTCGTATCTGATCAATTCGCTAGTTTGTAACTTTAAGTATCTCTTTATTTTCGAGCTCTCGCGGGTCAACTTCTCCCCAACAAACGGGAGTACCACACCGCCTCCCTTATAACATTTCATATGGAGGCATTACCAACCCGGAATGATAACTGTTGTTATACGAAAATTCCGCCAGAGATAGATAGTCATCCCAACTAGCTCCAAAATCAATAATACACGCTCGTAACATATCCTCCAGTGTCTGAATGGTCCGTTCACTCTGACCATCAGTTTGAGGATGATACGCCATGCTCAACAACAGTTTTGTGCCTAATTCCTCTTGAAAATTCTTCCAGAAATGAGAAGTGAATCTTGTGTCTCGATCGGACACAATCGTCACTGGTATCCCGTGACGCGACACTATTTCTTTTACATACACTTCCGTCATTTTCTCAGAAGAATATGATTCACGAATAGGAATAAAATGAGCACTTTTAGTCAACCAATCCACAATGACCCAAATCGTATCATACCCCTTTCGGGTTTTCGGGAGTTTAGTAATTAGGTCCATTGTGATATGTTCCCATTTCCACATAGGAATCTCCAAAGGCTGTATTTTCCCATAAGGCTTTTGAAGCCTTAACTTGTAAACAAGTTAAACATTTTTCAACATATTTAACAATATCTCGTTTCATACCTGGAAGAATTTTCCATATATGAGCTTGTAAGCCGCGACTATCTTCATCCAGATTATGAGCTTGCCCCTTTATTCGATCTCGTTTCCAGTTTTTCTTCTTTTAAGGCTTCAATTTGAGCTTCTTTAATTTCATCCACCAAATCAGAGGATATTACAATCTTCATTGTTGTAACCCGAATGGGTTCATGTTCTTCTTTCCTACTCAAGGTATCCGCTACCACATTGGCTTTTCCAGGATGATAAAGGATTTCACAATCATAATCCTTGAGTAGTTCTATCCAACGTATTTGCCTCATATTTAATTCCTTTTATGTGAAGAAATATTTCAGGCTCTTATGATCAGTGTAAATTTGCATTTCACACCATACAAGTAATGCCTCCAAATTTTTAAGGCAAGCACCACTGCTGCTAATTCTAGATCGTGAATAGGATAGTTTACTTCATGAACTTTCAGTTGCCTCGACGCATAAGCAATCACTTTTCCCCTTTGCATAAGGACACAACCAAGCCCAAGATAAGATGCATCAGAGTACACCACAAAATCATCAGGTCCATCTGGTACGGATAATACTGGTGCCTGAGTTAACTTGGACTTGAGTTCATTGAAAGCTTTCTCTTGGTCATCACCCCAAATAAATTTCACATCTTTCCTTGTCAATTTAGTTAAGGGAGATGCAATTCTTGCAAAATCTTGTATGAATCGCCGATAATAACTGGCTAGACCAAGAAAACTTCTAATTTCAGTAGGAGTTTTAGGAGAAATCCACTTCATAACCGCTTGAACTTTCGAAGGATCGACAAGTATGCCATCAGCACACACCATATGTCCCAAAAACTGGACTTCATGCAACCAAAAATCGCATTTGGAGAATTTGGCATATAGTTTCTCCATCTGTAAAGTTTCGAGTACTACACGCAAATGACATCGTGATCACCTTCATTTTTAGAATAAATAAGGATGTCATCGATAAAGACAATGACAGACCGATCCAACATTGGGCGACAGAACCGGTTCATTAAGTCCATGAACGCAACCAGTGCATTAGTCAACCCAAACGTCATTACAAGAAATTCATAATGACCATAACGAGTACGGAAAGCAGTTTTGGGAATATCTTCCTCTTTAACCTTGAGTTGATGATAACCCGAGCAAAGATCGATTTTAGAAAACCACGACGCTCCTTGCAACTGGTCAAAATGATCATCAATTCTAGGTAGAGGATATCGGTTTTTCACGGTCACTTTGTTCAACTCTCTATAGTCGATACACATTCTAAGGCTTCCGTCTTTCTTTTTAACGAAAAGAATTGGTGCACCCCACGGGTAGATACTCGGACGGATAAAGCCTTTATCTAAAAGATCTTGCAATTGTGTCATTAATTCTTTCATTTAAGATGGTGCCAAACGATATGGAGCTTTAGCTATGGGCTTAGCCCCAGGAATAAGATCGATTTTAAATTCAACCTCCCTATCCGAAGGAATTCCCGGTAAATCATCTGGAAATACATCAGGGAAATCCCTAGCCACCGGAACATCATTAAGTTCCTTTATCTCCTTTTTTGCATCAAGAACATAAGCTAAGAATGACTGACCCCCATGGTTCATGTAATTCATAGCTATAGGTAGAGAGCACAATATGGTTCCACCTCGTCTCTCTCCTTGAATGCATACTTCATAACCACCCGAAGATATTAATTGAATAACCTTGCGGTTACATACAATGTTGGCTCCATATTTAGATAACCAATCCATCCCAATTATAACATCAAATTCTCCCAAGATCACTGGAATCAAATCAACCTCATAATCCTCACCATCAATGGTGAGTTTACACATATGATAGATGTCATATACTAAGAAACTCTTGGAATCAACTATTTCTACCTCTAGTGGATAAGGCAGCTTAGCTAATACAAATGAATGATGATTCACAAAGTTCACAGATATAAAAGAACGACTAGCTCCAGAATCAAACAATACATAAGCAGGCAAGGAATTAATATGAAAAGTACATGTCACCACGTCTGAAGTGACTTTGGCCTCTTCTGCTGTAATCTTGAAGGCTCTACCCTTTGGTGTAGGTATTTCAACCTTCTTGCCACTACCTTGAGCCTTAAAAGACCCACCACTAGTACCTCCTTGACCTGCCCCTTTCAATTCTGGACACTCACTTCTTCGTTGTCCTGGTTTGTAACAGTTGTAACACAGATTGAGTGCACTAGCATATTGAGAGGCAAGATGCCCCGACTTGCCACATTTATAACACACTACAGATTTAAAATAACACTCCCCAACATTTTTCTTTCCACAAGTTAAACAATGTCTAGCTTCTTTCAGAGAACTAGACTTTTTGAGTGGACTAACAAATTTCCCCTTTTTAGAGGATCCCACATCTTTTTCCATCTTTCATTTTTCTCCACGGTCCTCTTGTCTCTTTAACTCCAGTTCACGCTCACGAGCGCAATCAATCAATTCAGACAAAGTTTCAAACTTGGATGGTATAAGGAACTCCCGGTACTTAGCATTCAACATGCTATGATACCTGTTAATCCACATTCGTTCAGTTTTCAGAAGATCAGGACAAAATTTGGCTTTATAAAAGAACACTACAGTAATAGTGTCTATATCCTCCTCCTAGTGCCTCATATGAAGAAACTCCTCGGTAATTCTATCAATGGCAGTCTGAGGACAGAATCGTATAAGGAACAACTCCTTAAATGCTCTCCAAGTCAAATCCTAAATACCATCCCAACCCTTCTCTTTTCGAAGAAGTTCCCACCAATCCTTTGCTCGATCCTTTAATTGGTTCCCAGCAAACATCACCTCATTAGACGGATCGCAATGACATGTTTCAAACATGCTTTCCATGTCAGCTATCCACCTTTGACTCAACATTGGATCCACCTCACCTTTAAATTCAGGTGGCTTACAAGCACAAATTCTGTGTAAGTAACCTTTTTAAAAGGTTTCTCACCACCCATTTCATCTTTAAGAGTTGCAAACTCTTCACGTATAAAATTCTTTGATGAAGCTTGTATTCCATCTAGATGAGTTGGTAAGGTAGTTTCAAAACTTTAGCTACCTCCTCCCTCACCATCACTTGCAATTCGGTGAGATGTTCTTCTTCATGATCTAACCCTTTTGGGTTATGTTCATCAGCCATTTTATGACTGAAATAGTTTAAACACGTCATTAGTTTTACATATCTACTAACATATGTGCAAACTACATACTAATCCCCAACGGATTTATAAACTACATATTTATGTGTCTTTATTCAATATTCACACTTTTGTGAATTACTCAATTATTTAACTAATAATGACACAACTGTGATTTTAACCAATAACATACACCTAGTTTTAACACCTTACCAAATCTTCCACATACTAATATGAAATAATGTTCCCAAAGATACGTTCATATCGTGTATACGTTACTAAGCTGGCCAGGCATAGCAAGATATGCACTATATATCCGTGTCCTTACGTTCACTATTTCACACAAGTTAGGAAGGTTGGTTTATAACAAGACGATTTCCCATATTACATAACACTATGTAACAATTAACAGATACATAATACCTTTTGAGTTCGGCCTTGTGATCGGATTTCGGATCGAGCGGCTCTTCCCATCTATCAGGAGCTCAATGGTTTGAGTTTAAGTGTTCATGACGCACTCAAATCCCTGAAACCGTTGGCTCTGATACCAACTTTTGACACCCATGTCACTTCATGTCCCATCCGAACATTAAAATCATTATTTAAGAAACTACATTTAGGTCCTAGCAAAAACTTTCGTGTTTTACACATCTACAAACACACTACTTGTTAAAAACAAGATTTAAGTATGTTTACATAATTTACAAAACATTTATTAAACAAAAGTTTCAAAACAGTCTGGTTGTTAAGATTAAACCACCATATGAGCCTCCACGTTCGATTCCAATCACCATCACCGCTCACTCGACTCCTTTGTACATGTAAACGCCACATTTGAATTCACTATTAGTTCGTTAGAACTAAGTAAGATTACCCCGCTATTTTCTCAATTGTACTCCATAACATCATATGGATACACTAATGATTTTCCAAATTTAATTTGGTTATATTATTCAATCGCATACAACACGATTTACTAACGGGTCATTTTCACCCAACATCCCGTAAATCTCCCATTCATGCAAAATCATTATAATTTAACACAACACATATGTGCATACAAAACTCTAGTTGTGCATCATATTTCCCAAAAGCCAAACTTAAACAATTTGACTCTTGAAATTAGATGTTTACACTCTTGTAAATCATCTTTTGTTCACACACCTTGTGAATCTATTACATTAGATATGCAAGTCTTATGTTCACACATCTTGTGAATCGAAGCATGCATATTACGAATTTAATGTCTACACTCTTGTAGATCATAACCTCCAAATTATGATGGTTGTTTACACTCTTGTAAATCAACTCAATCATTATTACTAGTTGAATGTTCACACCCCTTGTAAATCATTCAACTACAATAACCGCACTAACTATAACCATTTATATTAAATTCACTCAAAACAACAAATCACATATATGCTAAATGCACAAATACTTGTAGTGTGGACTCACCCAATTCTACAACTACAAGTTCAATCAAATAGGTAACTTACCTCTATCTGCAAAAGATCCTGCTTGATTATCCTCACGATTAAAATCTCGTTTTCCTGCTAAACTCTATACAGGTCAATATATGTTTATATCCATTTAACCTTCTGTTTGAAATGTTTATATAGAGATTTGCATGAATATACACACACACACACATATATGTATGTATGTATGTGTGTGTATATGTATATTTCACATACTATACATATCCGACCCGTTTGAATTTGTTTAACATATTTATTATACTGTGTATAATTTTCCATACTTATCACCGTTCACCGAACCTTCAAGTTTCAATCTTTCTAGGATAATTGTATTCTAACTTTTATACTAATTTGATCAAATTAACCCATTTGACCCATTTAGGTTAAACTCATATTAATCTCATCATATGAGTTTTTGACAACTACAACATCTCAATTTCACCTCTATACATATTTTCAAATTTAGACAATAACGAAATCATATTTTTCTTAATCCCCCAAATGAGTTATTTTTCTCATCTCACTCTTATGAACCCTAACTTGGGTTCCATTGCAAAAATCATGATCCATACCATAAGGAATGTGTAAAACATACCAAAACAACTATGCACTAGTTTAGGATTACATAACTACTCAAAACTAAACCCAATTTCACGTTTCTAGAATCCTAGTTCATAATCCCCATCAAATCCTTCTATGGTGATTCAAAGATGAGAAAACGTGATTACCTCAAGTGGTTCACGACCTAGACTCGCGATCTAAGCTCGATGTTAAGGATCGTTGCTCGGCTCCTGCTCTCCTTGTCTTTCCTTCGTGCGCCTGCCTTCTTCTCCTCTTTTCTTCTTTTTTTTTCCTGTTGCGTTCTGTTCGAAATAAACCCCCCCATGTTTTCTTTCTTTGCTTGCTGCCGACTCCACCACTAAATATCTACTTTTTTTTGTTGTTTCAGGAAAGCCACGTTAATATCAATATATATGTATTTTGTAGTTTTTTTTCTATAATGTCATATCCACACATTTCTATTGCATATCTACCATGTATTTATTTTTTTATTTAACTTTGTCATTGTGACAATTCGATATTTTTGGGCCGAGACATGAGTGTGTTGGGCTTTCGTTTAGGAAATGGGCCAAGGGATGTGTTGGGCCCAAGTGTTGGGTGAAAATGGGCTAAATGATTTCAATTCGTGATATTGGGCCTGTTTTGTAAACTGTGTGCCAATTAGAAATTTAAACTCAGAAGTTGGGCCGAGAAATTAATAGGCTGTTGGGCCATTTATGATTATGTTGGGCTGCACATGGGTTGTGACAATCCGGCAAATTCGGATTAACCCCGTTAGTCAGGAATTGTCAGAAATAATCTGTAAGTAAACAAAATTGAACTAGAAGATGATTAATTAATCAAATAAGGTTTAGAAATATCCAAATTACAAGAATTTGACTTGTAAAGGGGTAAAATGACTAATTTTGACTTTCACAAGTCAAAATTCGGCCAAATGGTTCATAAAATTCGAATTTCGCATTAAAGCTATATACTTACTCGAATTGATTATTAAATCATCATCCAATAATGATGATTATCAGTTATCTTACGTTATTAACCCATTAAACATCGAATTAAACTCAAATTATAACTAAAACCACGAAACCGTCACTTGTATTATCACAATTCGCATAATTCGACCAAAACAATCACAATTGCACTTCCAGAAACCTCAATCGGCACCTTTAGGGTCTGTGGCATCCGACAATTCAAAGCAAGAAGTCGTGGATAGAAGAGCTCGATCGAGTGGTGGCCGAACATCAACCCGTTGATTGAACTTCATCAATTAGACATTGAATCAAGTAAGTAATCATCCTTACACCTTCTAACATGGCCGACTAAGGATAACCACATCCTAATTTCAGCCTTTAACATCGGATGATTGGAATTCGATTACTAGGGTTCATCTCAAAAACGAGTTTGGGGGTTTATAATCAAACGAACTTTAAAATCAAATTAATTATCATCCTTAGTTTCAGAAGGATGCGTTTAAGGAAATACCTATATCAATTTTATGAAACAATAACTAACTCTATGATTTCAAGTATTAGGGTTCTTGATAAAATACGTTTTGGGGGTTTGCATGAAAATGAGTTTTTGAATCGAATTGAATGATATGCACAGTTTCAGAATGGGCCGATTAACATTAACCCTAAGTTAATTTCATATAAAACTAACGAATTGATGGGTTTCTAGTTCTAGGGTTTTCTAAGAAAAACCGTTTGGGGGTTTTGAGGTTATTGAACTTGTTTCTCGAATTATTTAACACAGAATGGTTCGAAATTCTGTATCAAATGAAAACCCTATGGATTTAAACTCTAACATAATCAAATTGTTTAAATCGAATCAAGGAGAACAAAGTTAAGGTTCGAACCTATGATGGTCACAAAAACCCTACGATTTTGACAAAATTAATTGAATTAAAACTACCCTTTGACTCGTTTGGGTTCATAGAACAATAGCCCCATGATGTTTGGATTAATTGATTTCGAATTGGGAGTCAATTGGAACTCACATGGTACGGTTATGATTATCAAAAGGGGAACCAGTCGAGTGGTTCTTAAAATTATTTAAAATCAAAGTTGATCACAAATGTTGAAGCAGACAAGCTGGTTGGGAGTGTATGTGTGGACTTGGAGGTCACGGGTTTGAACCCGGGCACCACCTGTTTTTGAGTATTAAGCCATTTTAGTGTTTCAATCATAACTCACTCGTTTTAACCTCGTTTCGATCCGTTCAAGTTGCGTTGAAACAGTAACGAAATCCCGAACTAAATAAAATAATAAAATTTATATTTTAACCCGAAAACGTAATCGCGTATAATTACGTTTGTTTAAATAAAATCATAAACGACCATGTGATTTTATTAAACGACCTTAAAGTCACGCGTATTTAATTGTGCACGATTCTAACTATCTAACATACGAGTGTTGACACGTATGTGATTTCAAGCACAAAACGATATCCCGAATAACACAACGTATTGTTTAAAACACAGGCTCTTCGTAGAGGACTTTCTACGCGATTTCACGTGTTTGATCATTCTATTCGCAATCAAAGGTGCGTACACGGCCCCTTTCTTATTTTAACTGTTTTGGGGGAGAAAACATGTGCAACAAACACTTTTAGATACATATCACTTGCATGAGTTAGCTGTTTACATTGAGTGCAAACATAGCATTACAAGTCCTTACATTTCGAACCGTTTAGTTTGCCGTAGTGCAAAGCGTGGTAGTTGGAAATAGATCTATTAGGTTTGACAAACCTCACTTGGTAGATGGGATCTACGCAAGTGTTTGACTAGCCAATTCACATTACTATTGTTTGTGCTAAACAATAGTGGCAAGGCAAAACATGCGTTAGCATGCAACAGTCAGCTTCGGTGTCGACCACTTATGTAAATAGTACAAATGACTAGCTATCATGACTATGCATGTGTGATTATGTTATCTGCAAACATTTTATTCAAACTGTTGTTTCAAACAATTGTGAATGCTTAAACCTGTGTAATGCACCAACCTTTGTGTTGACTTGATTTACATGTTTTCTCAGGACGTTAAGGTACAAGATTCAAGCAAGCATGGACTAGGAGATCGAGTCGCATGCATATTTCACCTTTCTGTTATTTGAATTTGAACATTTGGGATTTTGTTCTTGTAATTTACAGTTTTCAAACAGTTATATTTGTTTTGTTTTAAAAACGCTTCCGCAACGTTTGAACTTTGATATTACTGTTTTAGACCAAAGTATGTTTTGAAATTCATATAGAGGTCTTCGTTATGTCTAATGATCTGAGATCCTGGTTTGTCACGTCCCAAACGGTATGATTCCGTTAGTTGAAAATTGGGGGTGTGACAGATTGGTATCAGAGACAGGGGCCGAATCCATGTGATCAGCGGGGACGCTGATTCCCCAGTGGGGGAGGAATTCCACTCCAGCGCGGCTGGCTAATCCCACATGGGTTGAGTAAGGGGAACGAAACTTCCTTAGAAGAGGGAGTGGAGACCTTCTCTATTGGACGCGTTTTGGGCTTAGTTGGCTATGGAGCACATGAAAACTCCGCAGTTAAGCATGCTCAGGTGGCAGCAATCCAGGGATAGGTGACCTCCCTGGGAAGTTTTCACCCGGGTAACCAAAAGCAAATCCGTGAGCCCGGTGGGGCAGAGCGGACAATATCCAATACGGCCGGCTGTCACAGATGGTATCAGAGCCATTGGTTATAGCGAACTAGGTTTGCATTTGTAGACTTAGACTATAACTGTTAGACATTAGACACGCATACTTACACATATCACTTAGAAATTACATATGGCATTATGTAATAGACTTGCTTACACATTCCATGACACTGCACTTACATATGGTATTATGTAACAGATATGGCATCTTCATCATCAGCACCATACATATACATTGTTGATTCAGAGGATGAGGAGTCGGTAGTTCCAGTACCACCATCATCACCAGCACCACCTATCCCATCTCCTCCACCATCTGAGAGGGATGATTCAGATCCTGAGGAGGATCCTAAGGAGGATTCGGATGAGGATCCGGAGGAGGAGCCTAAGGAGGAACCTGTTGAGGGACCATCTACTCATCCACCACCTGCATTGGATATTCCTGAGCCTAAGAGGCAACGGACTGATTCTGAGGAGATTGCCCAACTACGTGAGGACTTGTACTGGGCAAATGATAGGATTGAGTACAATGTTCGGGAACTCTGGGATGCGAATGAAAGACACGATAACCTTTACAACATGGTTAATGGGATGCGAGATGAGATCATCCAGTTGACTGGTCGTCTCCAAGCTTCTGAGAACCGAGCTGAGATTCTGGAAGGCAGAATTGTAGCCTTGGAAGATTTGGTGGTCTCGGAGAACGAGGAAGAGGATGAAGAGGAGGAAGGGGAGGAACCAGCACCAGCTGTTGATTCTGATCCTGAATCCACTATTGAGGATACTTGACTTTCTCTATTTTGTTTAAACTTATTAGGGGCGGGTTGTGTCCCAACACTAGAAGTTTGAAAACTTATGTTTTGATTTTGAAAGTATTGTACTCAAATCAGATTATTATCTATTGAAAGCTATTATTTATTGCCAACAGTTGTGTTGATTTCTACATTACATGTTTGATGTTTGTTGTATTGTTTACACGTTTCACATTGGACTTTGATAACGCTCTAACACTTCTTTTAACTAGGAAGATAATGGCCGAGGAGAACGTACACATGACAGTTGCTGAGCTCAATGAGCTGATCAATAACAGGGTCGCGGAGGCAATCGCGAACTACGTTCAGACACACACTACAGGGCCACAGGGTCCAGCAGGGGGATTGGTGAACCCACATGTGTGCACGTTCAAGATGTTCTTGGACTGTAAGCCACATAACTTCAAAGGATCGGAGGGGGCCATCGGACTCCTTCGATGGATTGAGAAAGCGGAGTCAGTTTTTGAAATGTGTAACTGTCCTGAGGAGAATAAGGTTAAGTATGCCACTGGAACGTTGGAGGGTCCAGCATTGACTTGGTGGAACTCGAATGTTCAGACTTTGGGACTAGGTGAGGCCAATGCCTTAACCTGGAATGGATTCAAGACTTTACTGCAGGAGGAGTACTGTCCTCGCAGTGAGATGCAGAAACTGGAGGAGGAGTATTGGCATCTCAAGATGGAGGGGTCAAACATCGAGGAATACACGACTCGATCACATGAACTGGCCAGACTTCTACCTCACATGGCTACTCCCGCAAGCAAGTGGATAGAGAGGTACATCGGGGGATTGGTGCCTCAGATCCAGGGTTTGGTTACTTCTGCAAATCCTACAACGATTCAACAAGCTGTTCGTTTAGCGCACCAACTGACTGATCAGGCAGTGTTACAAGGGACTCTGCCTAAACGAACATCAGCTACTAAGGTGGGAGACCACAAAAGGAAGTGGGAGAGCAGCAACACCAAGAATTTCAACCAACAGTCGTATCAGCAGAACCGGAAGCAAGATTCAAACAAGTCTTACCACAACTCGAACAGTGGTCAGCAATCATCATCATCAGGGGGTTATATTGGTCAACAACCAAAGTGTAACAAGTGTGGGTTTCATCATGCTGGGAATCAGTGTGATAAGTTTAAGTGTCAAAGGTGTGGAAAGGTTGGGCATGCAGCTAAAGATTGCCGCGGGGAGCTGCAAAACAATTCCAACAACCAGAATAACAACCAGAACAATGCACAGAAGGGTTGTTTCGAGTGTGGTAAGCTGGGGCACTTCAAGAAGGATTGCCCACAACTAAAGAAAGGCGGGACTAATGATGCAAATGGCAACGGCAATGGAAATGGCAATGGCACCAATAACAACAATAACAACAACAACGACAACAATAACAACAACAATGGTGCTAGGGGCCGGGCGTTTGTGATTGGAGGACGGCAAGCACGGGAGGATCCCAACATTGTCACGGGTACGTTCCTCTTAAATAATCACTATGCCTCTATGCTATTTGACACTGGTGCAGACCGAAGTTTTGTATCTAGTTCATTTTCTAAGTTGTTAAATGTTAGTCCCACTGCCTTAGAAAATCCATACACTGTAGAACTAGCTGATGGTAAGCTAATTGGAGTTGAACAAATCTTTAAGGGATGTATCCTTGATTTGATGGGTCAAACATTAGAAATTGACCTTATGCCTATCACTTTAGGCAGTTTTGATGTAGTCATTGGCATGGACTGGTTGTCCAAACACCAGGCAGAAGTAGTATGCCATGAAAAGATCGTTCGTATACCTCTTCCACATGGAGAGACATTGTATGTACAAGGCGAGAAGAGCAGTACGCCACTGCGTCTCATATCTTGTATGAAAGCACACAAATGTCTGCGTAAAGGTCTTACAGCAGTTATAGCACTTATAACTGAGAAGCCGGTAGCGGAGAAGAAGATTGAAGACATTCCAGTAGTTTGTGAATTTCCTGAAGTGTTTCCAGAAGACTTACCGGGATTACCGCCTATCAGGCAGGTGGAATTCCGAATCGACCTTACACCAGATGCAGCACCGATAGCTAGGGCGCCTTATCGACTTGCACCATCAGAAATGCAAGAGTTATCTACACAACTGCAAGAGTTGTTGGATAAGGGCTTCATACGACCTAGTTTTTCACCATGGGGAGCTCCAGTCTTATTTGTCAAGAAGAAGGACGGGACTTTCCGTATGTGTATCGATTACCGGGAACTTAACAAGGTTACTATCAAAAACCGGTATCCGTTACCCAGAATTGACGATCTGTTCGATCAGTTGCAAGGTTCGAGTTACTACTCGAAGATTGATCTCAGGTCTGGTTATCATCAACTCAGAGTACAGGAAGAAGACATCCCGAAGACAGCATTCAGGACGCGCTATGGCCATTATGAGTTCTTGGTCATGCCATTTGGGTTGACAAACGCTCCAGCTGTATTCATGGATCTCATGAATCGTGTTTGTAAACCTTATCTTGATAAGTTTGTCATTGTTTTCATTGATGACATTTTCATCTATTCTCAGACTGAGGAGGAGCATGCTGAACATCTCCGATTGCTGTTAGAACTATTGAAACAAGAACAACTGTACGCGAAGTTCTCAAAATGCGACTTCTGGATGCGAGAAGTTCAATTCCTGGGTCATATAGTCAATGAAAAGGGTATACATGTTGATCCAGCGAAGATTGAAGCGATTAAGAATTGGGAAGCACCAAAGACTCCTACCAAGGTACGACAATTCCTTGGTTTGGCGGGTTATTACCGACGATTCATTGAGGGTTTCTCAAAGATCGCTCAACCACTTACAGCTCTTACGCACAAGGGAACGAAGTATAACTGGACGGATAAACAGGAAGCTGCATTCCAGTTATTGAAACAGAAACTCTGCAGTGCACCGATTCTGTCCTTACCGGAAGGAACAGAAGACTTTGTGGTGTATTGTGACGCATCTGCACAGGGTTTGGGATGTGTGTTAATGCAACGTGATAAAGTGATTGCTTATGCTTCAAGGCAGCTACGACCACACGAAAAGAATTACACTACTCATGACTTGGAGTTAGGAGCAGTGGTTTTTGCTTTGAAGATTTGGAGGCATTACCTATATGGAACTAAGTGTACCATTTACACTGATCCTAAGAGTTTGCAACATATCTTTGATCAGAAGGAGCTTAATATGAGACAGCGACGGTGGGTTGAGTTGTTGAACGACTACGAATGCGCGATTAAGTATCACCCGGGAAAAGCTAATGTGGTAGCTGACGCTTTAAGCAGAAAAGACACAACAACAAGACGGGTTCGCGCACTTATGATGACAATACAGACTGACTTACCTGACAAGGTACGCAGTGCTCAGCTCGAGGCCTTGAAAAAGGAAAACTTGGTACAGGAATCCTTACGAGGAATGGAAGAACAATTGTATGTTAAACCTGATGGAATTCGTTATTTCATTAATCGATTGTGGATACCTTTGTATGGAGGTTTGAGGGAACTCGTGATGGATGAAGCACACAAGTCTAGATATTCAGTCCATCCGGGATCAGACAAGATGTATCATGACTTGAAGGCACTGTATTGGTGGCCTCACATGAAAGCTGACATTGCTAGATACGTTAGCAAGTGTTTGACTTGTTCGAAAGTCAAAGTGGAATATCAGAAACCATCTGGTTTGCTGCAACAGCCAGAAATACCAATGTGGAAATGGGAACAGATTTCGATGGACTTCATTACTAAGTTACCCCATACACCGAGTGGTTGTGATACGATATGGGTAATTGTCGATCGATTAACGAAATCTGCACACTTCTTAGCAATCAAAGAAACCGACAAGATGGAGAAACTGACTCGCATTTATATCAAAGAAGTGGTAGCACGGCATGGCGTGCCAATCTCTATCATATCAGATCGGGATGCGCGATTTACTTCCAACTTTTGGAAATCACTTCATAAGTCATTGGGAACTCGTTTGGATATGAGTACCGCATATCATCCACAGACCGACGGTCAAAGTGAACGTACAATTCAAACGCTTGAGGATATGTTACGAGCTTGTGTAATTGATTTTGGTGATAGCTGGGAAAGTCATTTACCGTTAGTGGAATTCTCTTACAACAACAGTTATCATACAAGCATTCAGGCAGCACCGTTTGAAGCTTTGTATGGTCGTAAATGTCGTTCACCAGTTTGCTGGGCTGAAATTGGTGACAGTCAAATAACAGGTCCTGAATTAGTACACGAAACGACTGAGAAGATTGTACAAATCCGAAACCGTATGGCAGCGGCCCGGGATCGACAGAAGAGTTATGCTGACAAACGTCGTAAGCCGTTGGAATTTCAAGTAGGAGACCGAGTTCTTCTAAAAGTATCACCTTGGAAAGGTGTGATACGATTTGGCAAGCGCGGGAAGCTTAGTCCACGGTACGTAGGACCTTTTGAAATCCTGAAAAGGATTGGTCCGGTTGCGTATCAACTCAAATTACCGGATGAACTCAGTGGAGTTCATGATGTCTTTCATGTTTCAAACTTGAAGAAATGTCGTTCTGATGAGACATTGATTGTACCACTGGAAGAAATACAAGTAGACGAACAGTTACGATTCATTGAGGAACCAGCTGAAATCATGGATCGAGAGGTCAAACAACTTAAGCAAAGCAAGATTCCGATAGTCAAAGTCCGTTGGAATTCAGGACGTGGTCCTGAATTCACATGGGAACGAGAAGATCAAATGATGAAGAAATACCCTCATCTGTTCAAAACAACAACTACAAATACTGAGAGCACACGTTAAATTTCGGGAAGAAATTTCCTTCAACAAGGGGATGACGTGATGCTTCACACATCAACATTTCAGATTTCAAACTGTAAGCACAAACACTTTATTCAATTGGTTTTGTTACAAACATTTGTGCTACATTACATTTTATGTGCTACATTTCATATGTTACATGTTATGGTAGTACATGCATGATTAGTTACACACATTTTGCTATGTGCGGGGTTACATAGTACAAACAGTTGCAAACACTCACTATGTGCAAGATTACACAGTACAGTATGATCAAACACAAAACATTCACAGTTAGGTGTACTAACTGGTGTGCACGTAAAACAGTTACATAGAACGATCACACTTAGTTGTGATGTTGCAAACATTGGGTTTTGTGTGTGAGTACACACAAGCACATAGAATGATCAGACATCGCACTAACACGTACATTTTGAACTTGCAAGTAGTTTCCTAACTACTTCTAACATTTTACAATTTTCGGGACGAAAATTCCTTCAACAAGGGGATGATGTGACAATTCGATATTTTTGGGCCGAGACATGAGTGTGTTGGGCTTTCATTTAGGAAATGGGCCAAGGGATGTGTTGGGCCCAAGTGTTGGGTGAAAATGGGCTAAATGATTTCAATTCGTGATATTGGGCATGTTTTGTAAACTGTGTGCCAATTAGAAATTTAAACTCAGAAGTTGGGCCAAGAAATTAATAGGCTGTTGGGCCATTTATGATTATGTTGGGCTGCACATGGGTTGTGACAATCCGGCAAATTCGGATTAACCCCGTTAGTCAGGAATTGTCAGAAATAATCTGTAAGTAAACAAAATTGAACTAGAAGATGTTTAATTAATCAAATAAGGTTTAGAAATATCCAAATTACAAGAATTTGACTTGTAAAGGGGTAAAATGACTAATTTTGACTTTCACAAGTCAAAATTCGGCCAAATGGTTCATAAAATTCGAATTTCGCATTAAAGCTCTATAATTACTCGAATTGATTATTAAATCATCATCCAATAATGATGATTATCAGTTATCTTACGTTATTAACCCATTAAACATCGAATTAAACTCAAGTTATAACTAAAACCACGAAACCGTCACTTGTATTATCACAATTCGCATAATTCGACCGAAACAATCACAATTGCACTTCCAGAAACCTCAATCGGCACCTTTAGGGTCTGTGGCATCCGACAATTCAAAGCAAGAAGTCGTGGATAGAAGAGCTCGATCGAGTGGTGGCCGAACATCAACCCGTTGATTGAACTTCATCAATTAGACATTGAATCAAGTAAGTAATCATCCTTACACCTTCTAACATGGCCGACTAAGGATAACCACATCCTAATTTCAGCCTTTAACATCGGATGATTGGAATTCGATTACTAGGGTTCATCTCAAAAACGAGTTTGGGGGTTTATAATCAAACGGACTTTAAAATCAAATTAATTATCAAGCTTGGTTTCAGAAGGATGCGTTTAAGGAAATACCTATATCAATTTTATGAAACAATAACTAACTCTATGATTTCAAGTATTAGGGTTCTTGATAAAATACGTTTTGGGGGTTTGCATGAAAATGAGTTTTTGAATCGAATTGAATGATATGCACAGTTTCAGAATGGGCCGATTAACATTAACCCTAAGTTAATTTCATATAAAACTAACGAATTGATGGGTTTCTAGTTCTAGGGTTTTCTAAGAAAAACCGTTTGGGGGTTTTGAGGTTATTGAACTTCTTTCTCGAATTATTTAACACAGAATGGTTCGAAATTCTGTATCAAATGAAAACCCTATGGATTAAAACTCTAACATAATCAAATTGTTGAAATCGAATCAAGTAGAATAGAGTTAAGGTTCGAACCTATGATGGTCACAAAAACCCTACGATTTTGACAAAATTAATTGAATTAAAACTACCCTTTGACTCGTTTGGATTCATAGAACAATAGCCCCATGATGTTTTGATTAATTGATTTCGAATTGGGAGTCAACTGGAACTCACATGGTACGGTTATGATTATCAAAAGGGGAACCAGTCGAGTGGTTCTTAAAATTATTTAAAATCAAAGTTGATCACAAATGTTGAAGCAGACAAGCTGGTTGGGAGTGTATGTGTGGACTTGGAGGTCACGGGTTCGAACCCGGGCACCACCTATTTTTGAGTATTAAGCCATTTTAGTGTTTCAATCATAACTCACTCGTTTTAACCCCGTTTTGATCCGTTCAAGTTGCGTTGAAACCGTAACGAAATCCCGAACTAAATAAAATAATAAAATTTATATTTTAACCCGAAAACGTAATCGTGTATAATTACGTTTGTTTAAATAAAATCATAAACGACTATGTGATTTTATTAAACGACCTTAAAGTCACGCGTATTTAATTGTGCACGATTCTAACTATCTAACATACGAGTGTTGACACGTATGTGATTTCAAGCACAAAACGATATCCCGAATAACACAACGTATTGTTTAAAACACAGGTTCTTCGTATAGGACTTTCTACGCGATTTCACGTGTTTGATCATTCTATTCGCAATCAAAGGTGCGTACACGGCCCCTTTCTTATTTTAACTGTTTTGGGGGAGAAAACATGTGCAACAAACACTTTTAGATACATATCACTTGCATGAGTTAGCTGTTTACATTGAGTGCAAACATAGCATTACAAGTCCTTACATTTCGAACCGTTTAGTTTGCCGTAGTGCAAAGCGTGGTAGTTGGAAATAGATCTATTAGGTTTGACAAACCTCACTTGGTAGATGGGATCTACGAAAGTGTTTGACTAGCCAATTCACATTACTATTGTTTGTGCTACACAATAGTGGCAAGGCAAAACATGCGTTAGCATGCAACAGTCACCTTCGGTGTCGACCACTTATGTAAATAGTACAAATGACTAGCTATCATGACTATGCATGTGTGATTATGTTATGTGCAAACATTTTATTCAAACTGTTGTTTCAAACAATTGTGAATGCTTAAACCTGTGTAATGCACCAACCTTTGTGTTGACTTGATTTACATATTTTCTCAGGACGTTAAGGTACAAGATTCAAGCAAGCATGGACTAGGAGATCGAGTCGCATGCATATTTCACCTTTCTGTTATTTGAATTTGAACATTTGGGATTTTGTTCTTGTAATTTACAGTTTTCAAACAGTTATATTTGTTTTGTTTTAAAAACGCTTCCGCAACGTTTGAACTTTGATATTACTGTTTTAGAACAAAGTATGTTTTGAAATTCATATAGAGGTCTTCGTTATGTCTAATGATCTGAGATCCTGGTTTGTCACGTCCCAAACGGTATGATTCCGTTAGTTGAAAATTGGGGGTGTGACAGTCATCATTTATTTATAAAACTTTAATTTATAAGGTTTAAAAATTGAGATGTTACACCCACAAGACAAAATAATCCATTCATTCAGGATCTGACAAAATGTGTCTAGATCTCAAGGACATTTATTGGTAGCCTGGAATGAAAAAGGACGTAGCCACATACGTTAGGAAATGTTTGACTTGCTCCAAGGTTAAGGCTGAACATCAATAACCATCTGGATTACTACAACAACCTGAAATACCAGAATGGAAGTGGGAAAACAATACCATGTATTTCATAACAAAATTACCGAAAACATCTAGTGGTTATCACACTATTTCGGTTATCATTGATCGGATGTTGAAATCAGCACATTTCTTGCCAATCCGTGAAGATTACAAAATGGATAAACTGGCAAGAATTTACCTAAATGAAACCATTACAAGACACGGGGTTCCTGTGTCCATTATTTCTGACAAAGACAGTTGGTTCACTTCTAGATTATGGCAGACGCTACAAGAAGCTCTCGGAATACGATTAAATCTAAATACAGCCTATCCCCCACAAATTGACAGGCAAAGTGAATGAACAATTCAAACACTAGAGGACATGCTTAGAGCATGTGTGATCGACTTTGATGGTAATTGAGATATCCATTTACCCTTATTCGAATTTTCTTACAACAATAGTTATCATACGAGTATTCAATGTGCACCATTTGAGGCATTGTCTGGACGTAAGTGGAGACAGTCAACTAACAGGTCCCGAGATTGTCCAAGAAACTACTCATAATATATTTAAAATCAAAGACCGACTGAAAGCTGCAAGAGACAGACAGAAAAGTTACGCGGAAAATCGAAGGAAATCGTTAGAATTTCAAATTGGAGACAAAGTTCTTTAGAAAGTGTCACCTTGGAAAGGGGTAATACGTTTTGGAAAGAAAGGCAAACTAGCTCCAAGATATGTTGGACCTTTCAAGATTATTGAAAGAGTTGGACAAATGGCTTACAAATAAGAACTTCCACAAGAACTCGACAGTGTGCATAATGTTTTTCATGTTTCAAATCTGAAAAAGTGCTTAGGAGATGAAACTTTACATGTGCCTCTTGAAGAACTTCAGCTTGACAATAAACTACACTTTGTAGAGGAACCAATTGAAATTATGGACCGAGAAATCAAGAAACTGAAACAAAGTCGGATACCAATTGTTAGAGTCAGGTGGAACTCCAAGCGAGGGCCAGAATTCACTTGGGAACAAGAGGATCAAATGAAACTCAATTACCCACATCTCTTTGAAAGTCAACCTGTTGAAACCAACACCAGTTGAATTTCGAGACGAAATTATTTTAACGGGGGAGTCTGTGACATCCACCACGAATTTCAGGTTTGAGATGACCTTCTATTTTGACTTTAAACGTTATTTTGACTCTAACTTTGACTATGACCAAAGTGTGACAAACTGACTTAGTTTATATGAAAACACTTTAGACATGTATTAAACATGTTCTAAATAATATTTATAGTGTTCCTATTTTCAAACGAGGAATCGACTATAAAACTGATTGAGTTTTAAATTTTACGAGCACACATTGAGGAAATACAAATATAATAACACATATTTACGCTAATTGTGATAATAATAGATCACTAATATTATTATCTAAGTTAATAAAATGTATTATAAAGGTCTTTGAAAAGGCAATGTAGCACATAAAAAGTTTCACATAATTTCTATTGTGTAACATTAAAATAATAATAAGAATAATATTAATAATATTATTATTATTAATAATAATAATAATAAAATAAAAAAATAAATTGATGTACACGTAAATTATTGGAGGTTACAACCATTTGAATTACCACCATAATTACATTTAATTTCCATTAAATCCATTTTAATTTTTGTATGTTTAAATATGTTAAGAAACCTCAACTTCTTCTCACTATTTTCACGGCAACTTCAGCCCTTCTTGATGTTTTCTAGAGACTAGCAAAGAAATCAAAAAGTTGTAGCAGCAACCTTGGTGTCTTGGTAAGAGTTTAGTCATTTTGCGTTATCATTTTTATTTAATTTTAGATGCATTTCTGGCAGCCATAAGCAAGGAGTTCATGAACATATATAATGATTTCATAATCATTTGTATGTGTTTATTATCATCAAGCATAAGTGCATATGAAATCATCCATATTCCATGTGCAAATTATGTAAAATGATTTATATGTTCTTCATTGATTTTCAAAACTATTGATTTTATATTTATATCATCAAGATAAAATGATGGCCATACACAACATGTGGTTTAAAAACACATATTAATACTACAATAACTTATTTTCCATTCAACAAATTGATTTTTGGATGAAAAACCCCATGATTCTATGTATACCTTTTCAATCAGATTGCTGACTGAAATTTTGGACTCATTTGGGTAAGCCATAGCTCAGTAAAAAATGAACCAATTTGCACGATTCTTGAGCCTAAAACTAAGTTCAAAGAGTTATCTTTTCAACCCATATGGTTTTGTATTTTTTTGACAAGTTTTGATCACTCAAAAAGTCGACACAAAATTACTACTCCAGTTCGTGCTGAAACTGGCAGATTCATGTGTCCACTTAGAAAATTCATAACTAATTCATTCCTTACCCAAATTACGTGGATTTTATATCAAAATCTAGCTTATCAAGTCTCCTTTTAAACCCCTCAGTTATATGTTTTATTGTATTTCAGTTTGTATTTCGAAACAATAGTCACAAGATCAGTGCTCAGGAAGATTTCATTTCGGTGAGACCTGAACTTGTGTTATTTATTTAAGGGTCCTAAAAAACCCAATAAATTATAACAAAATAATTTATAACATAATAAAACATGTATACAACACATATAAAATTCTCATAATTTAATCGTGACATGTATTATCACATGGTTAGCACAACTAACATAGAATTCAACACGACTTCAAGACATCATTTTGGGATTCAATTTATATGACATATTTATACATAACAAATAAATATGCTACATTTTATAACAACGTGTATATGCATCATTAACGTATGTGGTAATATAATATTTGTATCATCAATAAACGATATTTTTCAAGATCAAAAATTAAAAGTAATTGCATGATCATTGAAATAGACAACGTTAGTGACACATGTGTATTGTACTTGTAGATATTCTCGAGTGAGGAAGTATTTGCTATTACAACAAAATTTCAAGTGTGTTCATACTATTATCATAGGTGAGTTTCATAGCCCATATTACTTATTTTGTTTTCATCATCAGGGTGAAAAACACACTACGATTACATTACATTTTATTCAAAATACACATGCCTATGTATACTTGTTACTTTATGCTTGATATGTTATGTGCTTGGGTGTTCCTTATTGTACATTTACAAACAACGAAATAACGTATGTCCCATTTCATTTCACAATCATTTAACTCGCGAGACAGGCCAGTGGACAGGTATTGGATAGATTCTATTCGAGGTTGACAACCCCCATATACGGTTCGGTCGCATCAACCACCGCCTTCGTTGTGGGCAAATAGATGAATATACTCCAACGTTTATTACATTTTGTTACGTTTGACAACAGCATGATGCTTTTGTCTTGGTCAGTGAGTCAAAGGTTTGATTGTGAACCCATGTTACATTTCTATCTTACATTTTGTACTTGTATTACTTGGCATACGATATGCGAATACCTGCATACATTTTATTGAGTCAAAACCTATGGACTCACTAACTTTCTAATTGACGTCTTAAGTGTGTTTTTCAGGTAACAACTCTTGAGGAGACAAGATACTAAAGTTCAGGTTATTACTATTTTCTTTTAATTCCTCATTTTGAGACTACTATTTCAGTTTATTTTTCCAGGTTGTATTGTTTGGTTGATTACACTGTTTTGGATTGTTTGTGGATTGGTTAACATTAGAACCTTACTATGTACATGCATACTTACTCCTTTTGACGAATGTGTGTCGTGGTACATTTATTAGCATTATATTTAATATTCTCTTATATAATGTGCTACGCTATACGATCAGTCGCATATCCGCGTTTCCGCCAAAGGTGGGGTGTGATAGTGATTAACACCAACAACTTCCTTCCCCGCTCTTTCACTTGTTTCTTGACTCCCACTTCACCTCCTAGTTGTATTCACACATATACAACCATTTTTAATACGCATAACACATACATACCTTGATTCAAACCAATTTGAACCATTTAAATCTCATTCATCATTATGTGATATATAGAAGTCAAATTGCACCTTTTAGTCAATATTTTTATGTTAGAATCATTAACTTTCACGTTTCAAGCATTTGATCTAATACCAGTCTGTCACCACCCCAAATTCCCACGTGGGTGTCAGACTGCGCGGGTGTGACGTTGCCAGGATCATAGCTCTCGGTCATATAGAACGACTCTATATGGGGTATACAATCACACAATTTTGTAAATAATTTCGTGTTTCATAAATTAAGTAGCGGAATAGTTTAAGAGTTAAGCAGCGGAAAATAAAAATGTTTGCAGCGGAAAGTAAATGTGTCAGACACTACATAATTAAGATTGTATCAAAATCACAAAATTAAAGTTATGAGCCTAAGATAAGGGTCTATATGCATTCAAGACTCTCTCGTTCATCTCGAAGTGCATCCTAGCTCGTGCTGTCAGTGTCCTGAGAATACATGCGAAAACGTTTCAACATAAATTTGGTGAGTTCACAGGTTTAAATAGTTAAAAGCAGTAATCAGACATATATTGGGTATGTTAAGTGTTTGTTGGATCTACGATCCCGAGTGTGTCAGTTCATCTTACCGAAACTCGATTGCTCATTTGCTTCCCTGGGTCATCGCTGAACCCAGCATCAACATCGATATTACACTCGTCGTGACCTCCAGCACAGTTGTTGTCGAGTGGGGCTAGTCAAACCCAATAGTACTATGTAATAACGACTCGTTTGTTACACAACTAACGGTAAAGGTGTCGCACCCTGAGAAATCCCGTCCCTTCTGGGGCGCGAGCAACAACAGATTGTCAGGATCGCAGTCTCCGGTCACACAACATGCGAGACCTATATGTCCGGTTTCATATGTACATCCAATAACTTGGATAAAACAGTTGGTAAAATCAGAGTTGCGGAAGTAAGCGTAGGTTATCAAAACAGATTAACATTTATAAGTAGCGGAAGCGTTAACTTGAAACAGTTTTCAAAATGATACGTAACAATAGTGGCGGAAGCGATTAAAGATATTTAATATTACATAACATATCAAATGATAAGTATTTCTCAAAACGCCCTAAGACACTAGAGCCAATGCATGGGACTCCGCCTAGCATCCTATCCTTGTGTGCGTGCCTTAGTTACCTGAGAAAACATGCGAGTAAAAGAGTCAACACAAAGGTTGGTGAGAGCACATGTTTGTAATCAGCAGTAAACATCAAAATGTTTAAAGTAAATGTTGCAGGTCTACTTTTCAATACAATGCAATATCAATTGATATCTAGTCAATATGTTTTATATCATATGCGGGTTCGCAACCGAAGCTAACATGCTGCCTCCCACCATACCCATCCAAGATATGGCAAATGTTGTTTGGTCAATTATGCACTGTTCAGACCTCCAGTCGGGGTGGCCATACGGCTCGCAACAGTGGGGCTTGTCAGGCCCAAATAGTACTATTCAGAATTACCACACTAAGCGCAACGCGCTATTAACGGTTCGAGGTGTGTTTAATGAGGACTTATCAGTTTTGTGGATGAATGCCACGCATATGCATATACGATATTAGCATGTACAAAAGAAACCAAAATGTGAGTTGTTCAAAAATAGTTTGTATGCAATGTTTTCTCCCCCAAAGGTAGAAAATAGGAAAAAGGGGCCGTGAACTCACCTGATAGAGTAGTTCCGGTTTGTGAGTGTGTTCGCGTCTGCGAGAGCTAGCACCTGCTAGTATGCACCTATAACCATATAGGTGTGAGTATGTGTTCTGTGTTGTGTTGTATCCCATACAACTCCAAGTGTCGGTGTGCTCAACCGAGTGTGTGTGTTGTCTAGTGAGACTCGACGAGCTGTTGGTGACGCGATTGTTGTGTTTATGTGCCTTAATGCACATAAGACACCAAAATGCCTCCTATGACTCTAATCGCAAGTTACCATTTTTAGAAAGTTTCCAATTTAGGAAAGTGTCCGTTTTAAAGCTCGTTTTCACAAATCAAGGTTTCCAAATGTGTTAGAAATCATTTCTAAGCATATTTCAAAGATCAAAGTTCATTAAAACACTTTAAAACATCAAAAGCCCTCTTTTGATTTTTAAAAGTTTCCATAACTAGCAAGTTTCTATAAAACCGTGTTTTTGACAAAATCAAATACCCAAATGTGTTTCTAAACACTTCAATATGCGTTTAACAACATCTAGACATGTCTAGATCATCACCAATCTACAACATGCATCTAAAAAGTTTCCTACTATAGCAAGTCTTACAAAATCATCATCAAATCGACAAAACCCAATTCTAGATGATTTCTATCATCAATCTACTTCAAAATATATCAATAAACATTCTAGACCCATTAAAAATTCGTGCATGTGAGCGGATCGGAGTTGCATGTGAGCGGATCTTCATGCATGTGGGTTTTTACCCATTGCATGTTCGATCTAACTATTAATAAGCATGTAAGACTACCTTAAACGCTCTATAATTGCTGGAAGATGGTTGTAGCAGCTCTAGTTGCTTCTGGACAGCAACGATTTGCAGAAGACAAGGTGATGGTGATGATCTTCGAGCCCACCAATCTTCCTCTTCAAACTTCTTGTAAGTTCCTAGCTTCAATCTTCAAGTATGGGAGCTCCAATGGCTTCCAATGGGTGAAAAGGGGCTGTAATAGGGGTTAGGGAAGAGAAATGGCCGGTTGGTTGTGTGTGGTTTCGAGTATGATAGAGTAGAAATGATTTTTGTGGCTTTTAAGAGATTTTTCTGCGATTTCCCTGTCAGGCGTAACGCCTAGCGAGGAATACCGATGCCAGGCGTACCGCGCGGAAGAATGGCATCCGATGCTTCTTCCCTACCCGCGCGTATCGCCTAGGTTCGTTGGATGGGCTTAGGCGTAGCGCCTGGGCCTCCAGGCAAGCCCAATAAACCTAGTTTCATCGTTTTGATCCGCTTTTCGATGATTTCACGCTTATAACCCATTATTTAACATCGATTGACCTTGATTACTAATGTTCGGTCATCTGTGACTCAATTGTCATTCAATCGTTTGTTCACCAATGTTCGTGAGACTCGTGTGTGTTTCGAAAATTCCTCAAATTATCGGTGCTCGTTTGTGTTTTACGAAATATTTGCACGCTTGATTAATCCTAATCAACGTGTGATGCACAATTCAATAATTCCCCGAATTATTGTTTTGTGTTAGTGTTGTGTTTGCCACACTTGATTTCCAAAACCAATGTACGATTCGATAGTTCCTCGAATTATTGTTTCGTAGTTGTTTGTGTTCAACTCATCCAATTAAACATAATTAAATGAAATGCAACAAGTATGAATGTGAAATGTAAAGAATGTAAGAGTCGCAATTTACCTTAAATTGCCGGGTGTCACAAAAGGTATGTGAGGACTTTGTTGCGATAATAGTTACACTCAGAATGGTTTTACAACATACCAGTCATATATCTAAAATAGTTGCATAGTATTCTCACCCCAAGAGTTTAACAAAAATAGTTAAAGAGTAAAAGTGGGGTTGTAAACTCACCTGAGTTTAGCGGTTGCGTTCTTCTCGTGAACGGTTTAGTGCGCCTTTAACGGTTACCTATACCAGATAGGTGTTATGAGTTTGTGTTCACATTCGTGTTGGTCTCACAGGACCGTATTCGTGTCCAAACAACTCCAAGTTGTTATGTGGGTCACGTTGACCGTGTTTGACTGTGTTGACCGTGTTTGACCTAACGACCCGTTGGTGACGTGTTTACTTCAATTGATCGTTTTACATGATCACAATGTCGGGTGATACATGTAAGTGCATAAATCATTTTCACAGGATAACTTACTATTTATAGTGAGTTTCCATTTTAGGAAAGTTTCCACATTAAGCAAGTCATTACATCTACCAATCAAACTCATCAAAATATAAATTTTCTAGTCTTAGATAACCGGTTAAGCATGCTCGATATGACTAACATATCGTTTTTCACCTACTTCTTAGATTAAAGTTACTATTTATAGTAACTTATGTCAAAACCTTTATCTTAACGATTCTATTGCATCAATACCACTTATTATTAACATATCAATCCAAATAATCATGTTAAACATACCAATAATATCAAGTTCATCATTCTTTGAACATTTGTAACTTAAAAGTTACTATATTTAGAAACAATAATGTAAATCCATTTTTGTATCAAATCTAATAACTCAAAGTTCCCATATCATCATTTTAGAACAAAAATTAACGTCCCAATCCTAAGCATGCTTCTATTTCATCATACCACATAGTTTTGTAACATAAAGGTTACTAAATATAGTAACATTTCCAAATAATGAATTTTTGACCATATTAACTATTTTTAAATCATTCAAATCATTCTAAATAACATTATAACCATGTATTCATAACCAAAATCATTTAGATCCTTGTAGATCATACATGCATGTGGCAAAAAGTCATCTTTAAGAACAATGTGACCACTTATCATGACAACATCATTATGGATCATCCCAAATCATCAAATAACTCATATCATTCATAAATCACAGATCTAAATTGTGACAAATTCGTGCATGTGAAGATCTAGTGTGTGTATGCAAGCATCTTGGCTTGCATGTGGGTTTTCAAGACTTGTAGATGTGTTTTAAGGAAAGTAGTGTGCATAGGAGCTCATAAGTTACCTCACAAAGATCCAAGGAACTTAGAGAGGGATGTGGCAGCTCCTAAAGATCCTGAATAACAGTAACAAGGTGGTGGTGTGATTGAATCAACTCCCCAAGTCTTCCTCTACACTCCTTCTATGGCTTCCAAGCTCTCCAACTATGGCTTCCAATTGAGGTTTTTGGGTTTCAAATATGTTGCAGGTGGTCTAGAAGGACAGAAATCGAGAGGGTAGCGTCTGATTGCAAGCAAAAATGAGTGTGGTAGTGTAATGATGGTTTTGGGGTGCCCAAGAAGATATTATACAATTCTGAGCTGGCGGGCGCATCGCCTGGCGGGCGTCACTGTGCCCAGGCGTAGCGCGCGGAAAGGCAGGCTTCTGAGGTGCCTCTTGGTCTCACACGTAACGCCAAGCGTGGAATGTTGGGCCTAGGCTTCCGCCTGGTCCCCCGGTCAAGCCCACTTGGCCCATTTTTCATGTTTTGGCTCGTTTTTCGCGTATTTCTCGTTTACAATCATCATTTTGAGACTTGTAAACATTGTTTTACTTGTTTTAGGTTCCATTGAGCCTAATTGTTGTGAAATTAGGTTGTGGTTTCGTTATTCAAGACACGTGCGTATGTTTTCCGATAATTCCTCGAATTATCGTCTTACTGTGTGTTTGGACTGTTGTGCCACGTATGTAATAATAAAACAAATTATTATTAAAATAATGTAAATGCTGACCTGGAAAATACGAGGTGTCACACTTGATGTGCATCCACTTATTTTAAAGGTTCACATGTAACCTTTATGGTTTTCAGATAATAAATACGAATTATAAACGTCTTAAGTTTCAATTATTGAAATTTTGTGAAGATTCTATAATTTGAGTTGATGATAAATACATAAATATATGTGTGTGTGTGTGTGTATATCACATAAAATTTAGCTAACATAACGTTTAGTTAAAGTCTGACATCGTGAAGGATTTCAAAGATTAAATATAACTAGAGTATGGTTAAATGTGTTGAGGTAACCGAAATGTAATTGATAAAACCTAAAATAGTTAAACTTATAGCATGACGAGTCAAACACTTAAAGATAATTAAATAAACCATAATCTATTTCACTGTTGAAATTATAAATCATAAGTTTAAAATTACGTAAGATATATGAATCGAATGTTCTAATTAATGAGTTCATGAGTTGAACCATAGTTAAAGTTATAAATTAACATGAATCTTGGACATAAACTAATAAGAGATATCATTTATTTATTCAGGAATTCTAAGCTTGGATTATAACGTGCCGCACAATTAATGCGTTAAATAATGACGTGCGCCTAGAGCGAACTTATAACGACCCGAAAAAATTATATAGTGTTAACAAACATTAGCGACGCTAAATGTGACTCTCAGAACTCGAATCGGAATAAATCGTGGCCTCGTGTACACTTGTGAATACTAAAAATACTTGAGTATAGTGAGAAAGGGTTTTAAAAATAAGTGTTAAAAGTACGTGGGTATAAAGTGTTTATAGATGAAACTTGATGATATTAAATACAATGGCACTATTGTAATTAGTTTTAAAAACCATATAAGCATGAATTTAGAGTAACGGCAGTTTCCAAATTTTTGAAACTACTGAACCGATCGTCTTTATAGAACCTCAATCGATCAAAGGTTTTAATACAAACCAAGCTTCAGTAATTATTGTTTATCAAACATCATCTTTTGTCACCATTGGAGAACCACCCTGTCAAGGAAGGCACGACCCACTGTCATGAGCGCTCCACCTTCGAAGAACCAAAAGAAAAAAAGCTCATCACCTTCCACGCCAAAACATCATTATTATCTTTAGGAAATCATCATAAGGTAAATGCATGAAACCATTTATCATACATCTTTCAATTGAGAACTTTACGTAATTAACAGGAATATAAAAAAAGTCAAGGAATTAGAATGATAAAAACATAGAAACATATCGGGTTACAATTGTGAGAGTCTTGGTAATATACCCTGTCACACCCCGAGCCGGCGGGGTAGGATCGGGTGTCCCCGACGGGCGGAAGGTTCCCGAGGCGCGATATCGAAATGATAATCGAATTGATCAGATTGTTCACATTGCGCATGATATATAAATGAGAAACTTTGCTAAAATAAAATAGGATTACAGAGTTAAATTATATTAATTAAGTTTACAATTTAACAATGTAAACCCACTATCACATCATAAGTCTTCAATCTTGTAACTGCACAAGATATGTTAAACAACTGTAAAATGATGCTTCAAAATATGCAGGTCCAAAAAGCTAGGTCCTCTATCAGCTAACCTAATCCAAAGAAATAACTCTTCAGTTGACCTGTTCGTCACCTGAGAAGTCATGCAAAAATAAAGTCAACACATGGTTGGTGAGTTCATATAATTTCGCATTTGAAAATGATTTGAAAATGATTTGATAATGATTTGAAAACCTTCTTTGGTAAAGACCCTAACCTCATTAACTCCACATGTATCATCCAGATCGGTATGCTTATGTATAGGGCATACCCCTGGGTCGAGGCTACAACCCCGCCCAGACGCCATCCCACCACATACTAATCCGCATAGGACATTGTTGTTAATAATAATTAGGCATTTTTACCCTACCATTTACCCATGACTCTTCTGTTGTCATCCCTGTAATTACAATCATTTGAAATCCATTGTTGATTTCATAAGTTCATCACACAATATGATCAACCACACAATTGTATAAACAGTTATAAATGCTTAATTAAACAAGTAAGTAAACATTTAATAAAATCTAAGTCCTTATGATTGGGGCCTATGGTCATACTCGAGTAGACTAGTCTGTCAATCTAGGTACTTAGTAGTTAGGGAATTCTGTAAATATCATCAAACATAAGACCTACAAGTCAATCAGTCTAGCTAGGACTTCTTGAAATATAGGATTTCTGAATTCAATGTGTTGGCATATGTTATCTCTGATATTTCCCATACTATCCCTTAAAAATGATTAAATGATCGTCTGATTTTGTCACAAGATGTACTTGATGTGTTGATCATAGAATACAAGATTCATCGATCGGTAGTACACTTGATTCATTGTTCAACAAACACTTGGTTTGTAGAACATTGAATGTTGTCTTTGCAAAGATTGTTTTGTTGATGTCTTGATGTCCCACACTTGTTTTGTCAAAATGTTTGATTTGATCCCTTGAATTCACCCACTTGTTTTGTCAAAGTGTTTGTTTTGATCCATTGAACTCACCCACTTGTTTTGTCAAAATGTTGTTTTGATCCCTTGAACTCACACCCTTGTTTTGTCAAAATGATTGATTTGATTTGTTTGAAATGTTTTGACTGGTTGAAAAGTTAAGTTTAACTTGATTATTCATTTAATAAATAAGTAAATCAGTTAATAACCTGCATAAAATCTTCCTAGATATGATCTAGGATAACATTTATACATATAATTTAAAAGCATTTAAGTAAACAATTTAAATAACAGTTTACGCATGCTTCTCAGCCCCGCGTTTTAAAACAAAAATGTTAGAAAAGGGGCAATGAACTCACCTGTGTTGCCGTGAAATGAACCACAAAAGATAAGCGCACTCTTTGATTGTTGACTAAGTATCTTTAGCACCTGGGTTATTTTAAAGAATTCGAATACGATAAGTACCTACAGAAATTGTCGTATCTAGGGTTTGGTCTCGATGTGCAACTACGTGTCCTAGATTACTAGTGTGGTTCTATAATTTCCTCTATCTAAGTTAAACTATTACCCATTAGTAACCCAGATCCCACATTAATCGTTAAGGTATTTAAATAAAACATTTTCAATTTATAACATTTTAAGTAAATCATTTATTTAGGAAAATCATTTAATTATTTTGATAAAGTTTATAATATAATTTCTTTTATGAAAAACATATTTAATTTAAGAAAATGTATTTTAAACATGATGGGCTTATATTAAACCCATTGGGCCATTCTTGGGCCCTTTAATCTTTGATTTTCAAATGATCACTTGTTTGCTTATTAAGTCATTAACCTAGATGGTGTAAATAACCATTTAGATTAATCATGCCTTTGAAATTCCCAATGGTTTAGGTGTTGACATTTAAGTCAAACCATAACTTTTAAGTGCTTGTTTTCCATCCGAATGTAATTCTCTTCTGACATGGTTATCTTAGCTTAAGGAGATTCATTTGTGTTTAGCCAAATGAATGATCGTCCCCTACACTGATTTCATACCATAAATGTGCTAGAATTTCCTATGTTAGATCGATAGTTAACCCTAATATGGCTTTATTGAAATTTAGATCTTGTGGTCCAACTGGTTAATATTGAGCTTAATGACTTGCATGATCTTTGTGAGTGATGTTAGGCTAGGTAACTTGGATCGAATGGCTAACCTTTAACTAAACCGAATGTTCAACGGACCATCGTTGATATGGAGCCTAATTAAGTGGTCTTGGGCCTAATATTAAGGTCATTGGGCCTTAGAAGCTATGTGGGCCGAATCAAATTAAACGGCTTAGCGTGAGTTAAATCTCGGACCGATTTCATCCCCAATGAGCTAAACTCGATTTTGTTGGGCTATTACAACCCATGGGTCGATTAACACATCCATATGAGCCTAAGATAGGTGATTGGGCCTAGACCTTGTAGTTAGGTGGGCCAAGAACTTTAATATTGGGTCTGATAAATTGCAGGCCGATTAAATTTCTGCTTGGGCCGAATAGAGCATGGCCTTAGGCCAAACGGTTGGACCAAATTAATCTACTTGGGCCGAAAGGATTAAGGTGTATGGCTACTATTGAACCGTATGTAAATGGGCTGCTCATGACGTGAATTGAATTAAAATGCTGCGATCGAGTTCTTTGATCAGCGAACCTTATCGCTTCTTATAAGGTTCGTTCACCTATAGTTCGGCTGATGATGTTTTAGGTTCGACCCCTTCGCACTAGTGATGGTTCGGTGAGGCTAAAGGTTCGTAGTTTAAGGCTTCCACTCACAGGTTCGCAGGCCCCTGGTTTCAAGAGGATTAGATCGCAGAGGGTTCGTTGCATGTGCATGGGTTCGTAGCTATTAAAAGGTTCGGCAGTTGGTTGCTGTTGCAGGTTCGTTAATGGAAACAAGGTTCGCCAAGGACAAAGGGTTCGGCTTATGCACGAGGGTTCGACTGTATGTTGACAACCAAGGGTTCGCTAGGGTTCGTGGTTCAAGTGTGCTTCGCCTAAGCCTAAAGGTTCGGCCACCCTTGGATGGGTTCGGCCGTCGCCCATCTTGCGAACCTGTTACTATCTCGTCTTCCTCATCAAGCTTAAACCAGTTGTAGTGCTGAGCTAAGACTATACCGATGCAAAAGGGTTAACTCTCGAGGGGTGTTAGTTCGAACAATGAAGCCCACAACCGGTTGAGTGTGTGTGTATCAACTAAATGAGAAAACCCTATTTTTCAGTTTATTTGAGCGTGATTACCTCAGATTTGGCCGGAGAAACTCTCAGATTAGTTGTACTTCTAGGTAGAGCTCGTTCCTAGCTACGCGTGGACACCAAGAACGCCGGATTTCGCCTCCAAACGAGTGAGTTATGAAGCTTGAAAGTGGTAGATTTTAGAGAGAGAGAGAGTGACGGAAATTGAGCTAGAGAGAGAGAGAAATGAGTGAAAAAATGAGATGAAAGTCTCATTTGAGACTTTAAATACCTCGAGGGTATTCGGGTTCGTTTCGGTTGCTCGGTTCGCGTCTTCGTCGCGTTTCCGGATCGTAACGCGTATAATTACGAAATTTAAATAAAAGGCTTATTTTCAGGTGTTTGGAAAGTGGCTATTTCTATTAATGATATTAAATAATATTTTCCTAATTTATTTATCGAAACTCGTAAATATTACGCGTTTTATTATTTATTCGCGTATTATAATTTACGCGTCTAAAATAAAAATAGTTTTGCCTTAATTGTAACTATGATGAGTTTCAAAATTGTAAAACAGGAAATATTTTATTTCCTTAAAATTATTATCGTCCGAGTCGTCTTTCGTTTCGTCAGAAAACGTCACTTACGCGCGTCTTCGTACAGAGCGCTAACTGTACAAACACGATCGCACGTTTCACTTTCTGATTTTGTTGCCTAATTTACAATCATCGTTTCAGATCACTAAACTGTCAGATCCATTCGTACAGATCGTCACCTATACGAACAGTCCGTCGGTTTAACATTCCGTAACAACAACTGTTATTGTATTGTTTTGATTAACCTCGCATACGTGCTATCCTAATAGATCCTAATAAATAAACCCATGATGGTTCAGTGTTGCCAGATAATTATCTGACTCAAGAACCATTGTTCTGTACTTAGTTTCTGCTAAATGTTTATGAATCTGCTGTTTGACAACATGAAATGACTTTGACTATCAATATGAACATGAAATAGAATGAACTGTGTATAGTTGGTGTCTGTTTACTGTTCAAGCTACTGTTGCGATCACTGTTCCGGCACCGATTTCGGCACTGTTGTTACAGTCTCCCCTTGTTAGAGAAATTTCGTCCCGAAATTTAAGAATAGTTATCGGTTACAGCTTTCTCTGCAAGTAGTTGGGGATGTCCTGAACATCGTGTGATCTTCGCCTTTTCCAAGTAAACTTGAGTTTTCGCTTTGAATTTCCAATGAACTTAGCAATGGAAATACGACTTTTCCTTAGTTGTTTAATCTAACGAGCCGTAAACTCTGAAGATTATTACCTAAGGTATACTGTCCGTCTAATTGAATTTCTTCAACTGATATGACGAACGATTCGTTAGCACGACGTTTATTCAAGTTCGAGACGTGAAACACGTAACGCATCCAACTAAGGTCATATAATGACCTCAATCTTTGTGCCATGAAACGAATACATTGGATAATCTCGGATTGTCCTACGTTTCGTTGTGCTTGTTCGTCCCTTTATTCTGGGATGGACTACACCTTTAATCCGTCAGTCGGCGACTAACGTTGCCGACCTCAAGGAGCCTCGAATGGTGTGCATTCGATGCTTCTATTTTGACGGTTGTTGTAGGAAGATGTAATCGGTGGCATTTGGGAGTCCAACTTTCCACTGTAGTTTGACATACAGATTCTCAACATATCCCCCAAGATTCGTGTCGTACTTTCGCTTCAACCGTCCTTTGGTGACGGTGAGCTGTAATTATTCTTAAGTACATCCCTAACCAAAATGTTAAACAATGGTATCATATAGCGTACCACTATCTCGTTGCTGTAAAATCCATCGGTTTACCTATCACCAGAGTCCACCCACTAATTTGGTAGTAAGTGTTACATCCGGTTTATCTTAAACTGTCTGTCGGCACTAAAATCTGACACACTCCTTAAAAGCTTCGTAGGTGACTCTCACTACATCTAGGTCTTGATCTTCAGATCGAGATCCTTAAGTCACCCATGGTGGATACTTAGGTTGTTTGACATAACCGTACACATACTTCACCATTTGTTTAATCTATCCTCAACCCGAAGGTTTACATTATACAGCGGGAAGGTCTACCTAAAATACGGCAGAGTTATTAGGATAACGGTAAGGATTTACCTTCTTAGTACACTTATACCCATCTGTGTGATGGTGTATATCTATCTTACGCTTGCCCTAAAGTCATGAGACTCGTGAAACCTATTGTAACTTTTGTTCCAACTATTTCTTATTCTCATCTGATTTCAAATTGAGAGAATTTAAGATGAAGTTGTTCTTTCCTTGACGGTTCCAAAATGTCCCTGGGATGTCGTTCGTGTTTTGTCGTGCTACTATAATAATTCAGTATGTCATCCTTAATAGTAATGACAAACTAACCAGTTACGGTTTGCACGCTCGATTCATGAGGTCCAAGAAACCATAGGTGCATTCTTCTACTCGAAGAACATCACCATAATTTGGAATGCCCATAATTCATTCGAAATATTTTCTCGAGCATACCTTCATCTCGTATTCTCAAATGACTTCCCTTGATCTACTTATTTAGCCTACGTAAAGACCTGACACAGTTCTCATATTTACTTTTCCTAACATCCTAGAGTCAGAGTTCTCAAATTTAGGTAACTCAATTTCTAGGAGATCTATGTATAAAATGAAAGTCTACACACTAGTTTTGACATTTTTAATTTCTAAGGCTTTTAGTGTTCTAATTAGATAAAGTCCTATTCTAATTTACAGTAATTAAGTCGGCATTAATGATTACTCTATCCCTATTTAATCGTCTAACCCTTATTTAACCTAAAGGTTCCTTCAATTATTATTCTGATTATCTTTTCGGCACTGACTTTGCTTTTGACTAACTTAAATTTATGGTTCCTAAAATTACAACAGACTATGCAGTCCTAATTAATACCCCAATAGATAATTTAAGGTATTAAGCAGAAATTTGCATACCTATGGAGTCATCGGACTCCGAGTGTTCCCCAGGAGCTGGTAAAGCGAGTAGTTCCTCAATGTCCGCTGGTTCTGCTGAAGACATTTTCCTAGAGCAGTCCCTTGCGAAATGTCCATGCATTCCGCACATGAAACAATTGTTGTTATGTTGAGGGGAAGTAAAAGTGCTCGCTTTTTGTTCCCATTTTCTAGTGGGAATAAACCGACACCGTTGAATCCAGTGTCCGTATTTACCACAATTCAGACAGTGTTTACAAGGTTTCTCCTCACCATGATGAAAACCGCATCTGACACACTTAGGAAATGCACCAAAATATTGACGAGGAGTAGAGGCTATTGGTGGCCGACACTGTTGTATCCAGTGTCCCGTCCTTCCACCACGCGTGCATTGTAGGCACGAAGATTCAGCCAGGTCATGGTAGTGACAAGCCGAATAGAGGGAAGCTTTTCCTTTAGAAGGTGCAGGATTTGTAAGAGATATCCTCACAGGGCAGTCTCGGGCAATGTGTTCGGACAGTCCGCACACATAACAATCTTTGCTGTGTCGAGGAAGGGGATATGTAGTGTTTCCAGGATTCTGGTTATGAGTCGGGGGATTATTACAATCACGACTCCAGTGTCCCTTTCCTCCGCAGTTCAGACAATGTTTGCACAGTTTGTTCTTAGCATGGTGGAGACCGCACGTGGCACATAAAGGAAATTTGCTAGCCTCCAGTTTGCATACTAATTCCATTGATGTTCTGCATTGGTGATCCAAATGGTTCGTCTTGCCACAATGGATGCATTGCTTGCATGAGATTTCAGCGCGGTGGTGATGGTGACAGTTAGTGCAAAGGGGTGATTTTCCCGCGTAACACCTACGATTCCCTGACTCCGGAGCGACGGCCATCTGACGAAGGGGAATGGCCTCAGTGTGGATTTCAGGGTTTCTTGATTTCTTAGAACGACTCCGTTTTCGCTTCTTGCTTGTTTCTCCTTCTTCCGGTTCCTTCTTCTCTGCAGCAAGTAATGGGAAGTTCCTGGTAAATTCCTCACTGTTCCTGATCCGGTTGATGATTCCAGGGAGGATCGCCACCAACTGTTCAGTGATCAGTGTTGCAAGTACTTCAACGGCTGGGTCCGTCTCTTGTGGAGGTAGAGGCGGTGATGGTTGTCTTCTTGGTGACATTCTAATCATAACCAATAGAACGTTGGTTAGTGCAATGATCGAATGCAGAAGACACAATGCAAGTAAATTCCTAATTCCTATGTTCTCTACATGCAGGGTCCCTAGGTTATAGTCTAGGCCAAACCGTTTAAATAAGTGACCTATATTTCTCTATAACCATGGCTCTGATACCAATCTGTCACACCCCGAGCCGGCGGGGTAGGATCGGGTGTCCCCGACGGGCGGAAGGTTCCCGAGGCGCGATATCGAAATGATAATCGAATTGATCAGATTGTTCACATTGCGCATGATATATAAATGAGAAACTTTGCTAAAATAAAATAGGATTACAGAGTTAAATTATATTAATTAAGTTTACAATTTAACAATGTAAACCCACTATCACATCATAAGTCTTCAATCTTGTAACTGCACAAGATATGTTAAACAACTGTAAAATGATGCTTCAAAATATGCAGGTCCAAAAAGCTAGGTCCTCTATCAGCTAACCTAATCCAAAGAAATAACTCTTCAGTTGACCTGTTCGTCACCTGAGAAGTCATGCAAAAATAAAGTCAACACATGGTTGGTGAGTTCATATAATTTCGCATTTGAAAATGATTTGAAAATGATTTGATAATGATTTGAAAACCTTCTTTGGTAAAGACCCTAACCTCATTAACTCCACATGTATCATCCAGATCGGTATGCTTATGTATAGGGCATACCCCTGGGTCGAGGCTACAACCCCGCCCAGACGCCATCCCACCACATACTAATCCGCATAGGACATTGTTGTTAATGATAATTAGGCATTTTTACCCTACCATTTACCCATGACTCTTCTGTTGTCATCCCTGTAATTACAATCATTTGAAATCCATTGTTGATTTCATAAGTTCATCACACAATATGATCAACCACACAATTGTATAAACAGTTATAAATGCTTAATTAAACAAGTAAGTAAACATTTAATAAAATCTAAGTCCTTATGATTGGGGCCTATGGTCATACTCGAGTAGACTAGTCTGTCAATCTAGGTACTTAGTAGTTAGGGAATTCTGTAAATATCATCAAACATAAGACCTACAAGTCAATCAGTCTAGCTAGGACTTCTTGAAATATAGGATTTCTGAATTCAATGTGTTGGCATATGTTATCTCTGATATTTCCCATACTATCCCTTAAAAATGATTAAATGATCGTCTGATTTTGTCACAAGATGTACTTGATGTGTTGATCATAGAATACAAGATTCATCGATCGGTAGTACACTTGATTCATTGTTCAACAAACACTTGGTTTGTAGAACATTGAATGTTGT
Source organism: Mikania micrantha (assembly GCA_009363875.1). Taxonomy (NCBI): domain Eukaryota; kingdom Viridiplantae; phylum Streptophyta; class Magnoliopsida; order Asterales; family Asteraceae; genus Mikania; species Mikania micrantha. Next base: position 109,629,700 of record CM018693.1, on the reverse strand, counting down.
CTTTGCAAAGATTGTTTTGTTGATGTCTTGATGTCCCACACTTGTTTTGTCAAAATGTTTGATTTGATCCCTTGAATTCACCCACTTGTTTTGTCAAAGTGTTTGTTTTGATCCATTGAACTCACCCACTTGTTTTGTCAAAATGTTGTTTTGATCCCTTGAACTCACACCCTTGTTTTGTCAAAATGATTGATTTGATTTGTTTGAAATGTTTTGACTGGTTGAAAAGTTAAGTTTAACTTGATTATTCATTTAATAAATAAGTAAATCAGTTAATAACCTGCATAAAATCTTCCTAGATATGATCTAGGATAACATTTATACATATAATTTAAAAGCATTTAAGTAAACAATTTAAATAACAGTTTACGCATGCTTCTCAGCCCCGCGTTTTAAAACAAAAATGTTAGAAAAGGGGCAATGAACTCACCTGTGTTGCCGTGAAATGAACCACAAAAGATAAGCGCACTCTTTGATTGTTGACTAAGTATCTTTAGCACCTGGGTTATTTTAAAGAATTCGAATACGATAAGTACCTACAGAAATTGTCGTATCTAGGGTTTGGTCTCGATGTGCAACTACGTGTCCTAGATTACTAGTGTGGTTCTATAATTTCCTCTATCTAAGTTAAACTATTACCCATTAGTAACCCAGATCCCACATTAATCGTTAAGGTATTTAAATAAAACATTTTCAATTTATAACATTTTAAGTAAATCATTTATTTAGGAAAATCATTTAATTATTTTGATAAAGTTTATAATATAATTTCTTTTATGAAAAACATATTTAATTTAAGAAAATGTATTTTAAACATGATGGGCTTATATTAAACCCATTGGGCCATTCTTGGGCCCTTTAATCTTTGATTTTCAAATGATCACTTGTTTGCTTATTAAGTCATTAACCTAGATGGTGTAAATAACCATTTAGATTAATCATGCCTTTGAAATTCCCAATGGTTTAGGTGTTGACATTTAAGTCAAACCATAACTTTTAAGTGCTTGTTTTCCATCCGAATGTAATTCTCTTCTGACATGGTTATCTTAGCTTAAGGAGATTCATTTGTGTTTAGCCAAATGAATGATCGTCCCCTACACTGATTTCATACCATAAATGTGCTAGAATTTCCTATGTTAGATCAATAGTTAACCCTAATATGGCTTTATTGAAATTTAGATCTTGTGGTCCAACTGGTTAATATTGAGCTTAATGACTTGCATGATCTTTGTGAGTGATGTTAGGCTAGGTAACTTGGATCGAATGGCTAACCTTTAACTAAACCGAATGTTCAACGAACCATCGTTGATATGGAGCCTAATTAAGTGGTCTTGGGCCTAATATTAAGGTCATTGGGCCTTAGAAGCTATGTGGGCCGAATCAAATTAAACGGCTTAGCGTGAGTTAAATCTCGGACCGATTTCATCCCCAATGAGCTAAACTCGATTTTGTTGGGCTATTACAACCCATGGGTCGATTAACACATCCATATGAGCCTAAGATAGGTGATTGGGCCTAGACCTTGTAGTTAGGTGGGCCAAGAACTTTAATATTGGGTCTGATAAATTGCAGGCCGATTAAATTTCTGCTTGGGCCGAATAGAGCATGGCCTTAGGCCAAACGGTTGGACCAAATTAATCTACTTGGGCCGATTGGAACTTACTACCTAAGGGACTTGGGCCGAAAGGATTAAGGTGTATGGCTAGTATTGAACCGTATGTAAATGGGCCGCTCATGACGTGAATTGAATTAAAATGCTGCGATCGAGTTCTTTGGTCAGCGAACCTTATCGCTTCTTATAAGGTTCGTTCACCTATAGTTCGGCTGATGATGTTTTAGGTTCGACCCCTTCGCACTAGTGATGGTTCGGTGAGGCTAAAGGTTCGTAGTTTAAGGCTTCCACTCACAGGTTCGCAGGCCCCTGGTTTCAAGAGGATTAGATCGCAGAGGGTTCGTTGCATGTGCATGGGTTCGTAGCTATTAAAAGGTTCGGCAGTTGGTTGCTGTTGCAGGTTCGTTAATGGAAACAAGGTTCGCCAAGGACAAAGGGTTCGGCTTATGCACGAGGGTTCGACTGTATGTTGACAACCAAGGGTTAGCTAGGGTTCGTGGTTCAAGTGTGCTTCGCCTAAGCCTAAAGGTTCGGCCACCCTTGGATGGGTTCGGCCGTCGCCCATCTTGCGAACCTGTTACTATCTCGTCTTCCTCATCAAGCTTAAACCAGTTGTAGTGCTGAGCTAAGACTATACCGATGCAAAAGGGTTAACTCTCGAGGGGTGTTAGTTCGAACAATGAAGCCCACAACCGGTTGAGTGTGTGTGTATCAACTAAATGAGAAAACCCTATTTTTCAGTTTATTTGAGCGTGATTACCTCAGATTTGGCCGGAGAAACTCTCAGATTAGTTGTACTTCTAGGTAGAGCTCGTTCCTAGCTACGCGTGGACACCAAGAACGCCGGATTTCGCCTCCAAACGAGTGAGTTATGAAGCTTGAAAGTGGTAGATTTTAGAGAGAGAGAGAGTGACGGAAATTGAGCTAGAGAGAGAGAGAAATGAGTGAAAAAATGAGATGAAAGTCTCATTTGAGACTTTAAATACCTCGAGGGTATTCGGGTTCGTTTCGGTTGCTCGGTTCGCGTCTTCGTCGCGTTTCCGGATCGTAACGCGTATAATTACGAAATTTAAATAAAAGGCTTATTTTCAGGTGTTTGGAAAGTGGCTATTTCTATTAATGATATTAAATAATATTTTCCTAATTTATTTATCGAAACTCGTAAATATTACGCGTTTTATTATTTATTCGCGTATTATAATTTACGCGTCTAAAATAAAAATAGTTTTGCCTTAATTGTAACTATGATGAGTTTCAAAATTGTAAAACAGGAAATATTTTATTTCCTTAAAATTATTATCGTCCGAGTCGTCTTTCGTTTCGTCAGAAAACGTCACTTACGCGCGTCTTCGTACAGAGCGCTAACTGTACAAACACGATCGCACGTTTCACTTTCTGATTTTGTTGCCTAATTTACAATCATCGTTTCAGATCACTAAACTGTCAGATCCATTCGTACAGATCGTCACCTATACGAACAGTCCGTCGGTTTAACATTCCGTAACAACAACTGTTATTGTATTGTTTTGATTAACCTCGCATACGTGCTATCCTAATAGATCCTAATAAATAAACCCATGATGGTTCAGTGTTGCCAGATAATTATCTGACTCAAGAACCATTGTTCTGTACTTAGTTTCTGCTAAATGTTTATGAATCTGTTGTTTGACAACATGAAATGACTTTGACTATCAATATGAACATGAAATAGAATGAACTGTGTATAGTTGGTGTCTGTTTACTGTTCAAGCTACTGTTGCGATCACTGTTCCGGCACCGATTTCGGCACTGTTGTTACATACCCGGATGGGTCTCTTGGATTTAGACAAGTCATGACAACCGGTTGAGTTTAGTTGCACTGAATGAATCCTTGTGTTTTGAACGAGTTAAGAAGAGGTCTAGGCGTGCTCTAGAGTTGTTGGTCAATCCATCAATGTCAAGGAGATCATAAAGATATATTTGGGGTGTAGGTGTATATATCTGCAAATGGTTTAGGCAATTAGGATTAGTGACTAAAAAGGAGTAATTAGGATTTTTAAATGGTGATGGTTCGGGTAAAGGTGAGAATGTAATACATATAACATAAATAAAAATGTGTAACAAACTAAAAACCATTATGGTTAAAAGTATTATGTGACAATTACACTTGAGAATTACGTCATCAATAACGTGAGCACATTTGGTTGTACTCGAAATCCACGTTGATTTAGCTATTGTAATTATTACATGTTGAAAATATACGAAAAATAGTGAACGTAGGAGAAAACCATGTGCGAAACGGAGTTCCAGATTCTCCGGAATCAAAAAACGTAGAAAAATATCAAAGTATTGAACTTCGGGGGTCTTCGCGGTACGCAAGACCAAGATGAGAATCCTTGGCGGTTCTCGAAGGACCAAAAATATCTGAAATCACTTCGGTTTTCTTAGCGGTACGCCAAGCCCCTTTATGCCCCTCTTGGCGGTACAAGACGGATGAGGCGGTGGAAAAAGTTGACTACTTCATCATATTTTCATGCAGAAAGTATCCATTCTATTTCTCTCGAACTCTTTTCACCTTACAGACGAAGAACAGCCACTTTGGACCTCCAATCTTCATTTTAAAGCCGTCAGATCGTGTGGTTGAAGCTAGGGAACGTATCTACAAGTGTTGATCATTGTGTTGCAATCGAAAATCCGTCTGATTAGGTAACGGTTCATTTTAACCTTCTAGTTTGATAATGGTTGATTAGATCTTGTTTTTGAACATAATGGTATAGTTAGGGTTGTTGATTATTACCTAGATGATGGCTAGAATTGATTATAAACGAAGAACACGATGTGTTAACAGGTAAATCCTTGTTTTGATCCATTGTAATGCCCGGTTTTCATGAAATCATAACTATGATTATAATGGTTTAAACCATTTGATTGTGACATTGTATGTGATTAGTTTGATTAATCTTTGAAATGCAAGGTCAAATCCAAGTGTTTCAAACTAATCACAATCATTAACATACTCATTGGAACGATTATCTGATGTTTGTGATAACACTCAGATTAGTATGTTAAACATGGTCATTAAACCTATTTTAATATCACATTGTGATATTTCATGAAAATTGGGTAATCAATAACAAGGATTGATCATTCCTAAGCCATAAATCCGTCTATAAACGGTTTTAGCATCATAATCAACAACATTAACTATCTGGATTATCTGAGATTATTCTGATTAATCAAATTGGTCGTCAACCTTGTATTAGGAACCTGAATCAGTATAGGTTCCTACATTATCATACATTGTATGATATGACACTAAAATAATTAAATAAAAACCTAATATCGGTTTGATGACTTTCAAGGCAATGTCCTTGACATTGAACGTTCAGGAAGATCTAATCAGTAAGTTAAAAACATAGATAACTAATTAAACATAAACTAATGCAGAATCATCCTATTATTACCAGTTTGTTTGATATTCTGCTACCAGTGAGATATCATGTGAGTTTCGTACAACCCCTTTTCTTTTTAACGTTTTATAAACATCAGGGTAACACTGTGAAACTTTTCAGAACTATATGATATGTGTCACTGTTATCTACATGATTTTATGTGATTTGTTGAGAACTTGTGGATTTCATGGGATTTTTCCTGTAGACAGAACTCTATCACGGAACTTGAAAGTCCTCATTCCTGAACTGTATCTAGTGAACCCATGTGGGGCCGAACAGAAAACAATGATAGTACTATCGGCTGATAACCCATTTGTCGGGAGCTTGCAACTCCCCTTGGTGTAAATGTTTGTTATCTGTTTCCAGAACTTCTTAATATAGTGATAGACATTAAGACAATGAGGCAGTAAGATATGTACCGACGGGTAGTATCTTTATAGAACGAGAACAGAGTAGTCTGAAAGGAATTAGATATGGGTCCCATGGTTATCTTGAACTAAACATTTTGAGAACTTGTATATCATATCATATTGTTGAACTTGAACTTTACGATCTCACCAGCTTTATGCTGACCTTTCAAACTCAAACATTTTGTAGGGAGACAGTGACAAACGGTGAGGATGCACTTCAAACACCTGTAATTAAATAAACTAAATGATGTAATAGACTCAGTTGTAAACTATAATTTTGGTTGTGATTATGAAAAAATTGTAATGTATTTATTTTTAGTTAATCTGTGTGTTGTGATACCGGATCAAGTAAGTCACACCTCATCTCTGAGACATCACCACTATGCTTCCGCAACCTTCTCAGAGAGCCGAATGACATCATCTCAGGTGACGAGAGGTGGGGGTGTGACATACTACAACAAAGTAAATACAGATGTAACTAACCAAATTAAAATTCCGTTAAAAATAGTTATTGTATGAAATTGTATCATAACCTAGAACAAAAAACTTCGCCGATTAGTACATACAAAAAAATACTATATTGATTTATTGCATCATATCAAATCTATAGGATCCAGGTTTAAATCTATCTGATCTAACAACTCATCATGGGGAGGTACACATATTCATTAATTCATTTGAGTTATTCTCATACTCCCTCTTTACATTTTTGTAATTTTGGGTTTTACATATGTTCGTGTTCACAACTCATTTAATTATGGAATTCAATCGAACCAATGATGTGTGACACCACGTAAATTCCAGGTCAACTTCTATTTAAATAAATGTTTCATTAATTGATATTTGTACACGTGGCACTAGAATTAGCTTAATTTAGTGTGTCACGTGGCATGACGGTACGAACACTGGCACAAACACGATAATTTGGTGAATTATCGCAACATGCACATACGTGTAACGACTGGTTTTCATTGATCGCACACGTTTGAATTAATCATTAATAAAATGATTGTAATTGTTACAAATTGGAAAATATGTGAGAAATGATGAATGTGGGAGAAAACCGTGTGAGAAAATGGAGTTACGGATTGCCCGGAATCGCAAAAATGAAGAAAATACAAAAAAATCAAATTTTAGGGTGCCAGGAGGTACGCCTAGCGCCACGCACCCACCCTAGGCGGTACACGCGGGAGTGCGAAAATATCTGGAACCTATAGGGTTCGCGTGCTAAGCCCCAGGCCAAACACCCACGCGGGGCGAAGCGCCTGGGATATGGCGGTTTGGTAAGTCGATCAAAAACATCAGAATTCGTGAAAAATTTTATTTTTCATTTCTGTTCGAACTCAGCCTCTCCAAGAACCATCAGAACGAAATTTTAGCATCTGATCTTCATTTTGAAGCTACCAGATCATCCGGAACGAACCAGGAATCGTTTCTGCAAGTTCTGATCGTCGTATTTCAACCAGAAATCCGTTTGAAGGGTAACGATTCGTTTTAACCCATTGGTTTTGATATTATACGGATAAATTGAGTTTTGAGCATTATATAATGATTAGGGAAGATTAGAAACGAAGAACTAGATGTTTTAACGGTGAAATCTTGATTTTTATCCGTTATGATGTCCGGTTGTCATGAAACTCATATTATTGAGTATGATAACCAGTGGGATGATTAAATCATGGTTATGATGATTTTAGATCATTCTCTGGAATGATAGATCCAATTCAAGTGTTGATTAAATGTTGAAACTTGAAAGTTGATGGTTTTAGCATGATATGCTAATCATTAATAATGAATTAAAAAATATGAAACTTTGATAATATGATTAAGAACATGTGTAGATTAATTTCTACACCTGAGTTGTTTGATAAAAGCCTCAATGAGGTTTTGATAGAATATGAAAACTAAAACAGGTCAAATGAATTAGATATATAAATAACACAAGTGTGTGTTCATGTTGTTAAATCTTGTTATATGTGAATATATAATAGGAAGAGGAGGTGAATCTAGTTCTAGAAAGCCTGGAAAAGAATTGGAGATTGTTGATAACTCTCCAAATCGAGGTAAGTTACCTATTTGATTGAGCTTGTAGTTGTAGGACGGGGTGAGTCCACACTACAAGTGTTTGTGCATTTAGCACATATACATGATTAGTTAAGTTGATTGAAATGGATAATAATGATTGTGGTTATTATGGTTGAATGATTCACAAGGTGTGTGAACATTTGGTGATCTACAAATGTGTAGATATTAAATTGGTAATGTGCATGCTGATTCACAAGGTGTGTGAACATAAGACATGCAATTCCAAAGTAATTGATTCACAAGGTGTGTGAACAAATGGTGGATTGGTAATGTGTATGCTGATTCACAAGGTGTGTGAACATAAGACATGCAATTCCAATGTAATTGATTCACAAGGTGTGTGAACAAACAGGTGATCTACAACTGTGTATGCATTAAATTGGTAATGTGTATGCTTTGATTCACAAGGTGTGTGAACATAAGACTTGCAATTCCAATGAAATAAATTCACAAGGTGTGTGAACAAAAGATGACCTACAAGGGTGTAGATATTCAAAATTCAAGAATCAAATTGTTTAATTTTAACTTTTGGGAAATATGATGCACAATTGGAGTTTTGTGTGCGTATATATGTTTATTGTTAAATTATAATGTTTGTGCATGAATGGGAGATATATTGAGGTTTTGGTTGAAAACGAACCGTTAGTAAATCGTTTTGTATGTGGTTGCATATTGTTGCCAAATTTTTATTTGGAACCTCATTAGTATATCCATATGGTATTATGGAATACCCTGGGTGGAATAGTGGGGTAATCTTACTTAGTTCTAACGAACTAATGGTGAATTTAAATGTGGTGTTTACAGGTACAAAGGAGTTGGGTGAGCGGTGATGGTGATCGGAAATCGAACATGGATGCTCGTGTGGTGGTTTTAAACATAATAACCAAAATGTTGTGAAACTTTTGTGTAATGTATGTTTTTGTGAAGTAGGTAAACATACTTAAACTGTGTTTTAACAGTGCGTTAGCAAGTAGTATGTTTTTATATATGTAAAACACAAAATTTTTTGCTGGAACCTAAACGTAATTTATTAAATATTGGGGTGAAATGTCCAGAGGGGACATGAATGTGACAGTGGGTGTCACAGGTTATCAGAGCCAATGGTTTCAGGGATTTGAGTGCGTCATGAACACTTAAACTCAAACCATTGAGCTTTGGATGAATGGGGAGAGTCGTTCAATCCGAAATATGATCACAAAGCCGAACTCACCAAGTATGATGTATTTGTAAATTGTTGTATGATGTTATGACATGAGGACTTGTTATGTTACAAACCAATATTCCTAACTTGTATGGAATAGTGAACGTAAGGACACAGGTATATAGTTCATATCTTGCTATGCCTGGCCAGCCTAGTAACATATACACGATATGAACGTATCCTTAGCAACATTATTTCATATTAGTATACGGAAGATTTGGTAAGTGTTAGAACTGGGGATATGTGATTAGTTGAAAATCACAATTGTGTCAGTATAAGTATATGATTGAGTAATTCACAAATGTGTGAATATTCAATAAAGACACATAAATATGTAGTGTATAAGTCCGTTAAGGACGAGTATGTGGTTTGGAGTATGTGGTTTACATATATATTGATATAGATATGTAAAACTAATGATATGTTTAAATTATTTCAGTCATAAAATGGCTGATGAACATAACCCAGAGGGGTTAGGGCATGAGGAAGAACATCTCACCGAACTGCAAGTGATGGTGAGGGAAGAGGTAGCTAAAGCATTTGAAGCTACCTTACCAACTCATCTAGATGGAATACAAAGTTGGTAAAAGAATTTTATACGTGAAGAGTTTGCAACTCTTAAAGATGAAATAGGTGGCGAGAAACCTTCTAAAAAGGTTACCTATAAAGAGTTTGTGGCTTGTAAGACAACTGAATTTAAAGGTGAGGTGGATCCACTGTTGAGCCAAAGGTGGATAGCTGATATGGAAAGCACGTTTGAAACGTGTCATTGTGATCCATCTGATGAGGTAATGTTTGCTGGAAACCAATTGAAAGAGCGAGCAAAAGATTAGTGGGAACTTCTCCGAAAGGAGAAGGGTCGGGATGGTATAAAGGATTTGACTTGGGGTGCATTTAAGGAATTGTTCCTTAAACGATTCTGTCCTCAGGCTGCTATTGATAGAATTACTGAGGAATTTTTACATATGAGGCACAAGGAGGAGGATATAGACTATTACTACAGTGTTCTTTGATAAAGCCAAATTTTATCCTGATCTTCATAGGACTGAACGAATGTGGATTAACAGGTACCATAGCATGTTGAATGCTAAGTACCGGGAGTTTCTTATACCATCAAAGATTGAAACTTTGTCGGAATTGATTGATTGCGCTCGTGAGCGTGAATTGGAGTTAAAAAGACAAGAGGACCGTGGAGAAAAACGAAAGGTGGAGAGGGACGTGGGATCCTCTAAAAGGGGAAATTTGTTAGTCCACCTAAAAAGTTTAGTTCTTTTAGAGCTAAACATTGTTTAAAATGTGGAAAGAAACATTTTGGGGAATGTTATTTTAAATCAGTTGTGTGTTATAAATGTGGCAAGTCAGGGCATCTTGCCTCTCAATGTGCCAGTGCACTCAATATGTGCTACAATTGTTACAAACCGGGACACCGACGAAGTGAGTGTTCAGAATTGAAAGGGGCAGGTCAAGGAGGTACTAGTGGTGGGTCTTTTAAGGCTCAAGGTAGTGGCAAGAAGGTTGAAATACCCACACCAAAGGGTAGAGCCTTCAAAATTACAGCAGAAGAGGCCAAAGTCACTTCAGATGTGGTTACAGGTACTTTTCATATTAATTCCTTACCTGCTTATATATTGTTTGATTCAGGACCTAGTCACTCTTTTATATCTGTGAAGTTTGTGAATCATGATTCGTTTGTACTTGATAAGCTACCTTATCCATTAGAGGTAGAAATAGCTGACACTAAGAGTTTCTTAGTGTATGACATCTATCATAGATATAAACTCACCATTGATGATGAGGATTATGAGGTTGATTTGATTCCAATGATCTTGGGAGAATTTGATGTTGTGATTGGAATGGATTGGTTGTCTAAATATGGAGCTAACATTGTATGTAACCGCAAGGTTATTCAATTAATATCTCAGGGTGGTTATGAAGTGTGTATTCAGGGAGAGAAACAAGGTTGAACCATTTTGTGTTCTTTAGCTAAAGCTATGAATTACATGAACCATGGGGGTCAGTCATTCTTAGCTTATGTTCTTGATGTAAAGAAGGAGATAAAGGAAGTTAATGATGTTCCAGTAGTAAGGGATTTTCCTGACGTATTTCTGGAGGATTTACCGGGAGTTACTTTGGATAGGGATGTTGAATTTAAAATTGATCTTATTCCTGGGGCTAAGCCCATAGCTAAAGCTCCATATCGGTTGGCACCATCTGAAATGAAAGAATTAATGACACAGTTGCAACATCTTTTAGATAAAGGCTTTATCCATCCGAGTATCTCCCCGTGGGGTGCACCAATTCTTTTTGTTAAAAAGAAAGATGTAAGCCTTAGAATGTGTATTGATTATAGAGAGTTGAATAAAGTGACTATGAAAAGCAGATATCCTCTACCTTAAATTGATGACCTTTTTGATCTGTTACAAGGAGCGTCATGGTTTTCTAAAATCGATCTTCGCCCGGGTTATCATAAACTCAAGGTTAAGGAGGAAGATATTCCCAAGACTGCTTTCCGTACTTGTTGCAGTCATTATGAATTTCTTGTTATGTCATTTGGGTTGACAAATGCACTGGCTGCGTTCATGGATTTGATGAACCGGGTATGTCGCCCAATGTTGGATCGATATGTCATTGTCTTTATCGATGACATCCTTATTTATTCTAAAAACGAGGGTGATCATGCTTGTCATTTGCGTGAAGTCCTTGAAACTTTACGTAAGGAGAAACTATATGCCAAATTTTCTAAATGCGCATTTTGGTTGCGTGAAGTCCAGTTTTTGGGACATGTGGTGTCTGCTAATGGCATACTTGTTGATCTTTCGAAAGTTCAAGCGGTGATTAAGTGGAGTTTTCCTAAAACTCCTACTGAAATTAGAAGTTTTCTTGGTCTAGCCGGTTACTATCGGCGGTTTATACAGGATTTTGCAATAATTGCATCTCCTTTGACTAAACTGACAAGAAAAGAAGTGAAATTTGTTTGGGGTGAGGACCAAGAAAAAGCTTTTAATGAACTCAAGTTCAAGTTAACTCAGGCATCGGTATTAACACTATGAGATGGACCTGATGATTTCGTGATATACTCTAATGCATCGTATCTTGGACTTGGTTGTGTCCTTATGCAAAGGGGTAAGGTGATTGCCTATGCGTCGAGGCAACTAAAAGTTCATGAAGTAAACTATCCTACTCATGGTCTAGAATTAGCGGCAGTAGTGTTTGCCTTAAAAATCTGGAGCCATTACTTGTATGGTGTGAAATGTACAATTTACACTGATCACAAGAGCCTGAAATATTTCTTCACATAGAAGGAGTTAAATATGAGACAAAGGCGTTGGATAGAGCTACTCAAGGATTATGATTGTGAAATCCTTTATCATCCAGGAAAAGCCAATGTAGTGGCGGATGCCTTGAGTAGGAAAGAAGAACATGAACCCATTCCGGTTACAGTAATGAAGATTGTGATTTCCCCTGATTTAGTGGATCAAATTAAAGAAGCTCAAGCTGAAGCTTTGAAAGAAGAAAATTGGAAAAGAGACTGAATAAAGGGGCAAGTTCATAACTTGGATGAAGATAGTCGCGGTTTAAAGACAAGAAGGGGTAGGTGTGGATACCTCCCACTTGTTCTTTGAAAACTGATTTGATGGAGGAAGCTCATAAATCAAAATACTCCATTCATCCGGGAGCCACTAAAATGTATCGAGACCTTCGAGTAAATTACTGATGGCCAGGTATGAAACGAGATATTGTTAACTATGTTAAAAAATGCTTAACTTGTTTGCAAGTAAAGGCTGAACATCAAAAGCCTTACGGAAAATTACAGCCTTTGGAGATTCCTATGTGGAAATGGGAGCACATCACAATGGACCTAATTACTAAACATCCGAAATCCCGAAAGGGGTATGATACGATTTGGGTCATTGTGGATCGGTTGACTAAAAGTGCCCATTTTATACCTATTTGGGGATCGTATTCTTCCGAGAAGATGGCTGAAGTGTATGTGAAAGAAATAGTGTCGCGTCACAGGATACCAATGACGATTGTGTCCGATTGAGACACACGATTCACTTCTCATTTCTGGAAGAATTTTCAAGAGGAATTGGGTACGAAACTGTACTTGAGCACGGCGTATCATCCTCAGACTGATGGTCAGAGTGAACGAACCATTCAGAAGCTGGAAGATACGTTACGAGCCTGTATTATTGATTTTGGAGGTAGGTGGGATGATTATCTACCTCTGGCGGAATTTTCATATAACAACAGTTATCATTCTGGGTTGGGAATGCCTCCATATGAAATGTTATATGGGAGGCGGTGTCGTACTCCCGTTTGCTGGGGAGAGGTGGCCCGCGAGAGCTTGAAAATAAAGAAATACTGAAAGAAAAAAATCAGAGAATTGATCAAATTCGAGCTCACTTGAAAGCGGCACAAGACCGTCAAAAGTCGTATCCAGATAAACGAAAACGACCAATTGAGTTTCAAGTGGGAGACTTTGTATTGTTAAAGGTTTCCCCTTGGAAGGGTGTAATTCGTTTTCGAAAGCAGGGGAAACTTAGTCCACGATTTATTGGACCGTTCCAGATTATAGCTCGGATTGGCGAGGTTGCCTATTGCTTAGAGCTACCGAAGGAGTAGAGTGGGATTCATAATACATTCCATGTGTTTTATTTGCGAAAGTGCTTGGCAGACGAATCGGCTTATGTGCCGATGGAGGATTTGGTTTTGATGATAAACTCAATTATATTGAGGAACCGGTGGCTATATTGGATAGAAAAGTCAAGCAACTTAGGAATAAGACAATTAACCAAGTAATGGTGCAATGGAAGAACAGGCGAGGTTCGGATGCTACATGGGAGTCCAAGGATGAAATGCGGAAATTTTATCCTTTTCTATTTAAGGTATAATCGGTTTCGAGGATGAAACCTTTTTAAGGAGGAGAGATTTGTAACGACCGGTTTTCAATTATCGCACACATTTGAATTAATCATTAATAAAATGATTGAAATTGATATAAATTGAAAATATGTGAGAAATGATGAATGTGGGAGAAAACCGTGTGAGAAATGGAGTTACGGATTGCCCGGAATCGCAAAAATGAAGAAAATACAAAAAAAATCAAATTTTAGGGTGCCAGGCGGTACGCCTAGCGCCACGCACCCACCCTAGGGGTTACGCACGGGAGTGCGAAAATATCTGGAACCTATAGGGTTCGCGCGCTACGCCTCAGGCCAAACACCAACGCGGAGCGATGCGCCTGGGGTATGGCGGTTTGGTAAGTCGATCAAAAACATCATAATTCGTGAAAAATTTTATTTTTCATTTCTGTTCAAACTCAGCCTCTCCAAGAACCATCAGAACGAAATTTTAGCATCTGATCTTCATTTTGCAGCTACCAGATCATCGAATCGAGCCAGGAATCGTTTCTCCAAGTTCTGATCGTCGTATTTCAACCAGAAATCCGTTTGAAGGGTAACGATTCGTTTTATCCCACTGATTTTGATAGTATACGGATTAAATAGAGTTTTGAGCATTATATAATGATTAGGGATGATTAGAAACAAAGAACTATATGTTTTAACGGTGAAATCTTGATTTTTATCCGTTATGATGTCCGGTTGTCATGAAACTCATATTATTGAGTATGATAACCAGTGGGATGATTAAATCGTGGTTATGATGATTTTAGATCATTCTCTGGAATGATAGATCCAATTCAAGTGTTGATTAAATGTTGAAACTTGAAAGTTAATGGTTATAGCATGATATGCTAATCATTAGTAATGGATTACAAAATATTAAACTTTGATAATATGATTAAGAACATGTGTAGATTAATTTCTACACATGAGTTGTTTGATAAAAGCCTCAATGAGGTTTTGATAGAATATGAAAAGTAAAACAGGTCAAATGAATTAGATATATAAATAACACAAGTGTGTGTTCATGTTGTTAAATCTTGTTATATGTGTATATATAATAGGAAGCGGAGGTGAATCTAGTTCTAGAAGCCTGGAAAAGAATTGGAGATTGTTGATAACTCTCAAAATCGAGGTAAGTTACCTATTTGATTGAGCTTGTAGTTGTAGGACGGGGTGAGTCCACACTACAAGTGTTTGTGCATTTAGCACATATACATGACTAGTTAAGTTGATTGAAATGCATAATAATGATTGTGGTTATTGTGGTTGAATGATTCACAAGGTGTGTGAACATTTGGTGATCTACAAATGTTTAGATATTAAATTGGTAATGTGCATGCTGATTCACAAGGTGTGTGAACATAAGACATGCAATTCTAAAGTAATTGATTCACAAGGTGTGTGAACAAATGGTGGATTGGTAATGTGTATGCTGATTCACAAGGTGTGTGAACATAAGACATGCAATTCCAATGTAATTGATTTACAAGGTGTGTGAACAAAAAGGTGATATACAATAGTGTAGGCATTAAATTGGTAATGTGCATGCTTTGATTCACAAGGTGTGTGAACATAAGACTTGCAATTCCAATGAAATAGATTCACAAGGTGTGTGAACAAAAGATGACCTATAAGGGTGTAGATATTCAAAATTCAAGAGTCAATTGTTTAATTTTGACTTTTGGGAAATATGATGCACAACTGGAGTTTTGTGTGCGTATATTTGTGTATTGTTAAATTATAATGTTTGTGCATGAATGGGAGATATATTGAGGTTTTGGTTGAAAACGAACTGTTAGTAAATCGTTTTGTATGTGGTTGAATATTGTTGCCAAATTTTTATTTGGAACCTCATTTGTATATCCATATGGTATTATGGAATACACTGGGTGGAATAGTGGGGTAATCTTACTTAGTTCTAACGAACTAGTAGTGAATTTAAATGTGGTGTTTACAGGTACAAAGGAGTTGGGTGAGCGGTGATGGTGATCGGAAATCGAACATGGATGCTCGTATGGTGGTTTTAAACATAATAACCAAAATGTTGTGAAACTTTTGTGTAATATATGTTTTTGTAAAGTAGGTAAACGTACTTAAATTGTGTTTTAACAGTGTGTTAACAAGTAGTATGTTTATATATATGTAAAACACGAAAGTTTTTGCTGGGACCTAAACGTAATTTATTAAATATTGGGGTTAAATGTCCAGAGGGGACACGAATGTGACAGTGGGTGTCACAACACATGTCTAAGAAAACACGAACGTTGGTGAACATTTAGCACATCATGTAACAAAACACTAGAAACCTCACGAAATGCTCAAACATTGAACTTGAAAGTTGGAGAAAGCCAACTGACTGGCCCAGAGCTTGTGCAGGAGACGACTAAGAAAATCGTGCAGATACGCAAACGAATGGCAGCAGCTCGGGACAGGCAGAAAAGCTACGCTGATAAACGCCGCAAACCTTTGGAATTCCATGTGGGAGACAGAGTGTTGCTCAAGGTCTTGCCCTGGAAGGGAGTTATTCAGTTTGGCAAACGAGGTAAGCTGAATCCTCGTTACATTGGACCTTTTGAGATCACCAAACGAATAGGCCCCGTGGCCTATGAACTAAACCTGCCAAATGAGCTAAGCAGTGTACACAACGTATTTCACATCTCAAACCTCAAGAACTGCCTATCCGATGAAACACTTGTTATTCCTCTTGAGGAGATACAGATCGACGAACAATTGAACTTCATTGAGGAACCGGTGGAGATTATGGACCGGGAAATCAAGAACCTTAAACTCAGCAAGATACCGATTGTGAAAGTGCGATGGAATTCGCGACACGGACCAGAATTCACGTGGGAGCGTGAAAATCAGATGAAACAGAAATACCCACATCTATTCGTGTAACAGACAAACACTAGCAACACGTGTCTAAGAAGAGACAAACGTTGGTGAACATTTCGCACATCGTGTAACAAAACACTAGAAACCTCACGAAACGCTCAAACATTGAACTTGAAAGTTCAAGCGAGGTTGAACGATAGTCCGTAAGCGTGAAAATGGCGAAGAACGGATCAAACCATTGAAATTGGGCCTAATGGGCTCTTCTGGGACCCGTCGCGGTATGCGATGAACCTCAAGGAACCCCATGGCGGTACGCGATGGATGGGCGGGGAGTTTGAACTCCTGAAATCCATCACGGTACGCTGAGAGGATCTTGGACCCTCTCGGCGGTACGCGATGCCGTCTAGTCGACAAATCTTTATAAAACCAAGAAAATTATTGCTACTCTAACACATTTCATCATTTCTCTTGCTTCCACACGCCATCTCTCTCCATCTTCTCTGCAAAATCAACTGATTTCACCATTAGAGGCCATTGTTGAAGCTTGGAAACCTTATGTAGGTCCTTAACTGATCAAGATCCAAGCTTTATGTTTCCAAACATCATCAAACAACTCTATAGTGTGCGGAATCCATAATAGAGTTAAAGAAGAAGCAAGAACAACAAGAAAGATCAAAACTTTGATTGTATTCAAGAAGTACACGAAAATGTGCCTCAATACGTCTAGAGAGCACACCTCGGGATTCGTGTTACAACCTGTACAAAAATACGTCTATTTATACTAGGTCTACGAGTACACGAAATTTAAATACAAGAAGTTCGAGTACACGATTACTTCGTGTACTCGAAATGCTGTACACGAAAATTAACCAAAACTTGAGCTTTGACTCTTCCGGGTTGACTTTGTCAGTCTTCATCGTTTAGCGGGCTCTACAAACTCCCCCTAGACTGGCGAAGTCATCCTATCGGAAGATTGACATTGTGTGGCCCAGCTCCAGCATATAGCTTTAGTTTCATGGCAAAAGCAACAGCTCGAGTAAACGGTTTTGCCTGCTCGTCATTTCCAGAATATACTCGTATGGGAGAGTTGTGCAGCTTCATCATGTCTTCTTTGCTGTACTTCAGAAGATCCATAGGATCAAGAATGATGTCGATATCATCCACATCATCTATGTTCCTAAGAATAACTGCAGCAAGGTTCAGATCATCAAAATACCAAGATAGAAAGTTAACCAGAGAGTTATCGGGAACTCTTGGTGAGACTGGTACTGCTTGCTCGACGCGAGGAGGAGGGTACTTATAGTATACCCATGGTTTCTTTGTCTTTGGATCAATAATACATGAAGATCAAAACGTCGTCCCTATGCTGTACGCATGACTGGAAAGTTCTTCTCACACTGGTCTTTGATAAACTTTGCAAACAAATCAGCCTGTGAATCTTTAGAAGGGTTGAAGAACATAGCTTTGTCGATGCTTCTGATGTCAACTTTAGGCAGGGAACAGAAATCTCTTGGCTTCTTGTAGAATTCTACCTTTCCGTTCATTCTTTTGACCAAGTATATGTCTCTTTGTTTGTCATACATCCAGCAGCATACATTTGACCTGTCGTTACGAACCGCGAACAGGTTTCTGTCATCCGAAATGAAGGTGTGCTCTGGATGCTGGTCTCCCATTTCCTTAAACCAAGCAGCTTTATCAACAGGGGGAGCAGGCGTCCAGTCCTTCTTTCTATCGAACCAACTGTCTATCACTTCATGTAGAGAAGTGACCTCATTTCCCAACGCATCAATGTATTTGTGGGCATACAAATAATCGATATAGGGGTCTGATGATACATTGCCAAGTATTATGTTTTCTGGCTCTTCTTCTACAGATGCCCCAGTAGAAGACTTGGCTTGATCTGCTGTCGGTTCGCCAGGTGACTCAAAGTCAAAAACATCTGGAAGATCATCTAATAGACTATCAAGCCCAGCTCCAGTAGTCTCGTCTGGTTGAACGCAATCACCGAACAGGATGTCATCTGGAATGTCTCCAAATAGATCATCATATAAACCAGATGGCTTCCCGGATGAGGATGGATTCCCGGAGTCTCCTCCCTGATCCTTGTCATCAGGGGGACCTTTATCTTTATCTTTGTCATTTCCATCCTTGTCATCTTTATCCTCTTTATCTTTCTTCTGGCTCTGATCATCACCTCCATCATCATCATCATTATCATCATCATCATCACTATCGTCACTTTCTTCACTAACATCTAAGACTTCATCCTCAGACTCGAAGACATCTTCTCCTTTGAGTCGCTTAATGTCCTTCTGCATCTTGTGGTTTTCCAGCAAGAGAATTCTGATGAATCTTTCGTGAGCTTTGATCTTTCCCTTGCATTTGTTCAGATGAGCACATATCTTGATCTTTCCTTCACGCAAGTTCTTGATCATTCTGTCCTTTATCTCAGCATCCTTTTCTAACTGATAAACTCGCTCACTTAGTCCAGTAAGATCCACAGGCACCGCGATGGCTCGTAGGGTGAATCGGAATGCAAAGGAGATTTTCCTTTGCTGCTTCCGGAATGGGGTGGAGGTGATTTGGTTTTGGTTTTGGTTTGTGGCGGGATAGTGACGGATGGACGAGTGGAGGGAACTCGGATGATTAGTTTGGTTTTCGATGGTGATTTTGTGACAGGTGGTGGTGAAGGTGGTTTGGTGACATGTGGTGATGAAGGTGGTTTGGTTACATGTGGTGGTGAAGGTGGTTGTGTAAATGTAGGAGGTGGTGAGAGTGGCTTGGTCGTTGTAGGTGGCTTGGGAAGTGTAGATGGTTGAGGTTTAGTAGGCGGAGGTGGTTGTGGTTTAGTAGGTGGAGGTGGTTGTGTAGGTAGCGGTTGTTGTGGTAGAATAGGTGCCTGAGACATAATGGAAGCTGCAGAAGAGAAGGATAAGCTCGAGAACATCTTTTGCAGTCTTGGATCTCTGTTTCTCTTGGCCATAGTCTTTTGCCTCTTCTTCTTTGGTGAAGACTCAGGAGTTGGAGTGTAATCCACATCCTAAGCTTCTTCTCGTTCCTGTCTAGTGGGCGGTGGCCTTTCAGGAACAAAATCTTCGCTTGAAGAAGAAGAAGAATCATTAGTAGCATCCTCAGTAGCCTTACCAGCTTTAACATTTGAGCTTGTAGCTTGAACATCATGCTCCTCGGCCACTATAGCCACTGGGGTTCCAGGCATGTCTTCATCTACGCCTTCTCCCACAAATCTTCCAAACTAATTAAGGGCCTTTGACCAATGTACTGTTTCTTTCCTCGTTTGCTCATCTTCATATATCCGAAGATATCATCACGCATTCTTTTGACTTCCAATGAACCGAATGTGCGTCCCAGGTTCGGATGCCTTTTGTCTAAGATGATCTGGATGAATCTGGGAAAGGCCAAAAATCTTTCTTTCCTCCTTCCTTTGATGTTTGCATGCATGTCAAGAAAGATCATCTTTGAGAAGTTGAAATCCTCTCCAAGTGCTAAAGCCACCATACAGGAGCTAAGAGTCTGGTTCAGCACATCATATCCACCCTTTCGTCCAGAAAGACACTGTGTCACCACGTGGGCTAGATATCTCCAATACGGATGCAGCAGTTTCTTCTTAGTGGGTGGGTAGGCACCTTCATGTCCCATCTGATAAACAGTTCTGTTTACCAGATCTTGATCTAGCTCAACAGGGTCAGACTCTTTGTCTCCGAACTGCAGACAATCTCTAATGATTTGCTCTGAAATGATGATGGAGTGACCCTGGATCTTTCCGACTATACTGATGTTTCCATCCGCATCAACACTCTCCTCTACCGTGCTCCAAAAATCTCGAATAAACGAGGTAACGATCAGAGGGTACTCCATGATAGCGTAGTTGACGGGAGACAATATCAGACCTTCAATAATGCTCTTGAACTCTGAGTGCTTAGCTGGTGGTTCCCCAAGGAATGCGGTCATATTGTGATCGGGCACGAATCTTAGGTCAGCCATCTGAAACAGAATACAGATTAAGTTAGTTAAACAAGACATGTACACGAAATAACAGTTTTACACGAAAAAGTTGTAAAATTTTCTAAGTGTTGAATGCTTCTGCTCGAAACAACTGGAGTACACGAAGATCTATTTGTTCATGAAAGTTAAAACATATCCAAGTCTCGAGTATACGAAATAGACTTTGTACACGAAATTCGTCTTGTACACGAAGTAGACTTTGTACACGAAATTCGTCTTGTACACGAAGTAGACTTTGTACACGAAATTCGTCTTGTACACGAAGTATGTTGAGTACACAAAGTAGAGGCTGTACACGAAGATTTGTATTTTCGTGTACTCAAAATTTTTGAAAAGTTTAACATTTTGGCTCCTTAGAATTTCTAATCCGGTTCAATCTACTCGAAATTGTGAGGCGAGCAACATATTTAAAGATTGCCTTCCAATTTCAAGTATTTCTCGATCAATTTGACCAAAAACAAACTTTACACGAAATTTGCGTATACGAAAGTTTGTTTTGTACATAACTCTCAAATGCGCGGTTAAAATTTAACAAAAATCTATACCTAGAGTCGCCTAGTGATGATCTATAAGATAGCCGGAGTAGAATTTTGAAATCAAGTCAAGAAAATAAAATCGCCTCAGTGAGTAATCGAAATCCAAAATCGAGTATGCGAAAATTTGGTACACGAAGTTGATAGAATTGAGGTATTTATAGAGTTGACTTCGTGTACTCGTTTTCGTGTACTCGATTTCGAATACGCACCCCTTTAATTAAATTTAATTTTCTTATTTCGAATGAAAATTCTAACTTTCCTAAAATAAAATAAAATAAAATAAAATAAACTTTGAACAAGTTTTAAAGTTTAGTCGGTTCAAATTTGTGGGATCAAATCTGTTATCAAAATTTTAACCATCTTAGTTAATTTCTTAGCGAAGCACAACCTTTAAATAGCTATTCCCCACCAATGATTTCCACTCGTTATTCCATCTCTTAAAAATCAGTTATATGATCAAGTTTTTCTGAAAAATATCTTATGGGAAATTTGTGATCAATTAGATTGTAAGACTAGATTAATATGCAACCTATCAGTCTTGTTAAATCCTTTGTTTCAAACTTTGATTGTGTTTCAACGAACTTCAAATTATTTTGACAGAGTTTTAAGATGAGAAAAGAAAAGAACAGATCTATTAGGTTTAGAATCAAGAACAAGAAGGGGTTCTATCATCTTGTGCTCATTGGCATCTTTTATTTTCTGATCTGCAGACACATTGGTCTTAACGTCACACATCCAGTCTTTGCTAACGCAAAACATTGAATGCTTCAGTAGGTATTTCCCGCTCTTTGTTTGCACAAAACATAGAAAATACCCGAGTTTTTCAAACATAATTTTAAGTTTATAGAAGCACAATCTCGTTTTGATTAAAGGATTTAATGTAGAAGTCAAATAGTTGTCACACATTTCTAGTTATCTAATGATCATGATTTCACACTTATTTATCTTAGCTACTTAATAATACATATTGGAGAGATGATATACTATTGTCTTAAAATTAAGAAAAATACAACCCAAGAAGCATGTGGTACAACACAAATAAGCTTAAAATCAATGCAGATGATGCTTAAACGTCCATTCCCAAGTGAAGCCCTAATTTTTACTTTCCATCTCCAAGTCGATTTCTTTACCATTCTCTGCAATTTCCTCCAAAATCAGTAAATCCTTCGATTGATCTTCCTTCCCTTTGATTCTTCTTACCTTATACGGTAAATATCACAGCCAGGATATGAGATTCGAGAACCGGATCTTGAAGAAACCTATCTTGATATCTTCGCCACTGAAGCATCAACGCAGAAGGGGTAAGCATCTTCTTTTCTTTTCTTCTTTTCTGAAACAATACATCGGTTACAAGAAATTTGGCTCCAATTTCAAATGTTTGAAATGTTTGATTTCTTGTTTAAATAGATGCCGCTCTTCAATGGAACACCCATCCCTCTTTGCTTCTTCAATCTCGGTATGTTTCAGAATATTTTTTAACCTAATTTTGGTTCATGATTTGAACTTTAATTTTCTGCTTGTTTGTATGCATGGTCTTCAATCTTGGTAGTATTCATCAAGTTGTTCTTTGAAGCTGACACAGAAATTGGAAAGCCTCTAAATCAGTATGTGTGTTCTTTGTTATAATTTTTTTTGTCAACATTTTTTTGATTACAACATTTATGTTATGAATTTTTTTGTCATTAGTTGTTCGGTATAATACATACATACAACAGCATGTGTCTTTGTCTATGTATGTATGAATTGTGTCTTTGTGATGTATTCATTTGTATGTATGTATGCAGTCTGTATGTATACATACAACACTAAAATCATGGATGCATAAAGTTTGTATGTATCAGTTTGTATGTAGTCCTAAAATCAGTTTATCAATTTGTATTTATCAGTTTGTATTATAAGTATGTATCAGTTTGACCTTTATCATTTTTAAAGTCATATTAGTAAAACTAAAATTTTTGCATGCATCAGTTTGTATTGTAAGTATGTATCAGTTTGTATGTGTGCATGTTTTTGTATGTATCAGTTTGACCTTTATCATTTTTAACATTGTAAGTATGTATCAGTCTATATGTGTGTTTGGTTGCGCATGCCAAGGCCCCCTGCCCCAGCCATAATGCATCGAATGACCTGGACCAATGCCCCCCTTTAAACAATATGGTTTTTGACACAATGAAAACATTTTAACATCCAGCTTATTGGTCCAGCTTAATGTATATGTGCAATGACCTGGTGCACCCTGCAGTGACCTGGTGCACCCTGCAGTGACCAGCTTATGTTATTGTGCAATGTTAAATAAACTTATTATAATGGTCCAGCTTATATTTTTTGGTTTAATCTTAATGGTCAAGCTTAGGTTAAAACTTTATGCAGTAGCTCACATACATGCGTACATACTGATGCATACAGGTCTGATGCATACATACTGGTGCACCCTGCAGTGACCTGATGCAGCCATTCAAGTAACCTGGTTCAGCCCTGCAGTGGACTGTATGCATCAGTTTAATATCTCAATTTTTAATTTATATCTCAATTTTGATGTTAATTCAAGTTAATGTGCTCATATGTTGATGTTAATTCAAAGTAAGCTAATTACTTTACATCAAGTATGACCTGAACATGTTAGTTTTTTTGATTTAACAATTAAACATACTTAGAGATGATATCTCATATTAAATTGAACAAATATGACATTTTCAACAAAATTAACATGTTTTACAAATTTAACATGCTTTACATTACTTAAACATACATACACTAATGGTCCAGCTTAATAGATAGACATACATACAGGTATGGATTTTTATGCTTAGTTGATTTTTATGCTTAGTTTTTGTTCATAATTTTTAACCTAAATTTTGTTCTTTGAAGGTGACACAGAAATTAGAAAGCCTCTGTAATTAGGTATGGATTTTTATGCTTAGTATGTATGCTCTGATGTATTATAAATTTATAAATTGTTTACTTGAAACCATGTATGTATAAGTGTGCATGTATAAATATGTATCTATGTATTAGTTTGTATGTATAAGTATGTATGTATGTATGTATGTATGAGTTAAACCATGTTGTTTTTGGTAATTAAAATATTTGCTGAAATATTTTTATTTTACTTGGCTTTTGGCTTAACTCTCATGGATTTGTAGATTTTAAGAGGTTGAATGGAAGGAGATTTGATGATTACAAAGTGCTGGAAAAGGTGGAAATTAAGATGAATTAGTGTGTTTGTGTGGAGTTTAAGATATATTGTACTGTCTGTTTTATTGCAGTTTATTATATGAATCTCATTGTTTAGTATAATAACATATACTGTACTGTCTGTTTCATGTGATAATTGTTGGTACATGGTTTTCAGATTGCTATGTTTGCTAGCCATGCTTTTTTAACAAACACATGAATAATGTTCTTTGAAGAGCACTTCAAGCTTATACATTTCTGATTTCTTTCTTAATTTGTTTTATATGCAGATACTGTCGGATTTGTGTAGAATTTTATGATTTAATAAAGTACACTAACACAATGGATGCCATGTGTTTCATATTAGGTGCTCCTGGATTAGGAAAAAGTCAACTACAACTTGCAGCCCCAGCTTCAACATGAGGTATATATGTTTTAGGAAACGCCCCATATTAGGTGCTCCTGGATTAGGAAAAAGTCAACTACGGCTTGAAGCCCCAGCTTCAACATGAGGTATATATGTTTTAGGAAACGCCCATCGAATGATAGCCTCATCGTTGTTGTGGTATAGGATTCAATGAATGGTGACTGTTTTTGAATTTTTTCTTCCAACTGTTTTTAGATCAGTTTCATTAGCATGTCTTTCATTCAGCGAAAATTATGTGCTACTAAACCATGTTTAAGTAACACTAATAAAGTCTATATTTGCACACAAACTTCTTAGTCTTTGTTTTTATTCAAAGATTTAGATCCTTACTCATAATATGTAATTATGACAACCCCACTAATTATCTATAAATAATTTGTGTATCAACCCTGTTTTAGCAGCTCAGACAACTGTTTTGGCAAGTTAATAAGCTCAAACTACTGTTTTAGCAATAACAATCCCTGTTAAAGGCCATAACAAAAAACATTATTATTCTAATTCTTTGTTAGGACCCCGTTTGTGGTGCGTGCATCTAATGTGTATATGTGTCGCCGTGTCGGCCCTTAAGGGCAAAAGTAAAATTGCACTAATTTTAACGTTATTTTACTTTACTTTTGTGAAAATAACGTTAAAACCATTGGGTTGGTCGGTTAATCAGACATCATGAGCCGGGGGTCTTATTGATGTTTGAGATACTATGTTGAACTTGCAAAATTTCAACATTTCTCTTGATGTTTGGGATGAAAATTGTAATTGTTTATACGCATGTTGTAAGTTAGATGTACTATGTTTGATTTGTAAAATGTCAATGTGTCATTTTAATTTTTGGGTATAGTTGTGCAGAAGATGTGTGCAAAGAAGTAAAATATGGTAAGGGAATCTGCAAGCCATTAGATAATAGCTCTATCCCATAAGAATGCGAAGGCTCACCTGGTTGGAAGCAACAAGCAGCTACTTCACATCAGTATTTAAAATTTATTCCTTGTTTCAACCCAAATTGCAGGTTTTAATTTTCTTGAATTTTGTGCATTTTCAATCATGAATATCTATGAACTTGAAAATGGTTGAACTATTTATTTGTATTACAAAAGAGACATTGAATTTGCTTTTAGAGGCATCAATATAGCTTTATATAATTCGGGTTGGGATGAGAATTTGAAGTTTTTTAAGCGTGTAGTTACTACCATCGCAAATAGGGAAAATGAGTTGGGTCAATATTGGGTTGAACCCACAAAGAAGTTAAGCTAGAGGTGTCATGTTTCGGTCAACATGATGGATTGCTGAAAAAAAAGAACTAACAAGAGCCCTATTTATATTACGAGAATGTTGATAAATTAAAAACAAACGAATATTGCGTTGTATGTTGTCGTCACCACCGCTGCATCGCGCGGGTTCCCTACTAGTCTATTTATATGTATTTTAAGTTTGATCAAGACTGATTATTTAAGTTTTGAAAAACTTATTTCAACTTCTTAGCATAGAATAGATATTCAAGGTTGTGATTCCTTTTGAAATCATATTAAGATAGTGAAATTTTGATCCTTAGAGATTATTTCACTTCCCAATTTGATCGATTCACTTTGCTTGTCCAAATAAAATCTTTTTGTATTTTCTTAAGTTTTTGTAAAGTTAAAAGTTAAAAATGTTTTTGTAATTTTCTTTGAATAACACGAAGCAGAATCTCCTTTTCTTAGGATTTCAAAAACCTAACTCCCCCTAAACTTATAGATTATCTTAGACTGACTCAAAGACCGAAAATCTTTTTGTTGTTTCGTAAATTTTGACTCAAAGAACGAAAAATCTTTTTGTTGTTTTGTAAATTTTGACTCAAAGAACGAAAAATCTTTTTGTTGTTTTGTAAATTTTCTCTCAAAGAACGAAAAATATTTTTGTTGTTTTGTAAATTTTCTCCCCCTAAATTTGTGAACTGAGTAAGACACAAATCTTAATATATTTACAAAAATGCTTTTAATTAAAGCTTATTAATTTGAGAGAGGCAAGCAAGTGATGGAAGCGTGCTGTATCGAACGGTTTTGTGAAAAGGTCCGCTAGATTGTCATCAGTGTGGACCTTTTCAAGATGAATCAGTTTACGTTCGAAACAGTCACGGATGAAGTGAATCCGAATGTCAATATGTTTAGTTTTGGAATGTTGTACCGGATTCTTGACGATCTATAGGGCTGCTTCATTGTCACAATAAATAGGAGAGTCAAGAAAGTTCAAACCGTAATCGAGGAGTTGTTGTTGCATCCAGATAACCTGAGAGCAGCAACTGGAAGCAGCAACATATTCGGCTTCTGCAGTGGATGTGGATACGGTCGTTTGCTTCTTGCATTGCCATGAAACAAGGCGATCTCCCAGGTACTGACACCCACCAGTGGTTGACTTCCTATCCAGGTTACATCCACCAAAGTCACTGTCTGAGTATGCAAATAATTGAAACTCAGAGTTCTTTGGATACCAAAGACCGAGCTTAGGTTTCCCGACTAGGTACCGAAAGATTCTCTTGACAGCTATGAGGTGAGATGCCTTCGGATTTGCCTGATATCTGGCACACTGACATACTGAAAACATAATGTCTGGACGACTAGCAGTCAGATACATCAGAGAACCAATCATTGAGCGATAGAGGTGTTGATCAACATCTTCACCATCTAAATCTGAAGTTAGGATAGGGCGAGCAGCCATGGGAGTGGATGCCAGCTTTGACTCCATCATTTTGAACTTGTTCAAAATGTCTGTGACGTATTTTCCTTGGTGAATCAGCACACCCTTACAATCCTGTTTTACCTGCAGACCCAGAAAGAAGGTCATTTCTCCCATTGCGCTCATCTCAAATTTCTTCTTCATTACCCCTTCAAATTCCTTGCACAACGCTGAGCTGGTGGAGCCAAATATGATGTCATCCACATAGATTTGAACGAGAATTAAATCATCCTTATCTTTGCGAACGAATAAAGTCTGATCAATGGCTCCACGGGTATATCCATTTGCAAGCAGATGATCAGTAAGTGTAGCATACCATGCTCGCGGTGCTTGATGAAGGCCGTAAAGAGCTTTGTCTAACTTGTAGACATGCTCTGGATACTGAGAATCTTCAAAACCAGGGGGTTGGCACACATAGATTTCTTCCTTTACCTTTCCGTATAAGAAAGCTGTCTTCACATCCATCTGATATACCGTGAAGTTCATATAGGAGGCGTAAGCCAAGAAAATTCGAATGGCTTCAAGTCGTGCAACTGGCGCAAAGACTTCCTCATAATCTATCCCCTCTTGTTGATAAAAGCCTTGAACCACCAACCTTGTTTTGTTTCGGATAATGACTCCAGAGTCATCTCTTTTATTTCTGAAAACCCATCTGGTTCCTATAGGCAGTTTTCCTTTGGGCAGTGGAACCAGATTCCATACTTTAAGTTTCTGAAACTGCATCAGTTCTTCCTGCATTGCTTCAACCCAGCTGGACTCTTTGAGAGCCATTTTAACATTCTTGGGCTCAACCTGCGAGATAAAACAAGAATATAAACATGAATTAATTGGTCCTGATTGACTTCTGGTAGTCGTCTCTTCAGGCAAGAGGTTCAGAGCTGTAATGGTTCTGCTTCGAGTGAGAACACCTTCCGAGAGAGGTCCAATAATATTTTCAACTGGATGATTTTTGTTTATACTGAGTGTTGGCACTTCTTCCACAGCTAAATTGTCTAGCAAGTTGCTGAGATTATTCACTTGATCTATACTTGAGGAAGAAATGTTGTCGGTATTAGCATTTTCACTTGACTCAGTTCCTTGATCCACACAATGTTCCTCAGGAATGTTATCTGAGAACAATGGATTATCAAAGGTCTGGTGGGAGGAAGATGAGATTTGATCAGCTTCTGGAAGTGGTTGAACAGACTGAGAAGTGTCTGGTTCTGATGGGAGAACTTCTTGTACTGGGGTTGGCTGAGCTGGAAGGTCACGATTGTACATGCCAGGAGGATCAACTGTCAAAAGATTAGGATCACATGGAACATAGTCAACTCTATAGTCCACATCATCACTTTTGTAGAAATCATCGGCTTGCTCAGATGCTCCTGCATTATCAGATGGAGTGCTGAAGGGCTTAAAAGTGGAGTCATACTCAAATAGCCAGTTTGGACCAGAACCAGCATCAGTAGAGTTCATTTCTTGCCAATCTATGTAGTATGATTCCACAATCATTCGAGTTTTCTTGTTATAAACTATGTATGCTGCCCTTTCAGACGAGTAGCCCACAAAGTAACACTCATCTGCCTTATCATCAAACTTATGGTTAGGCTCTGTATGAAGAAGAGTGCAAGGACATCCGAATGACTTGAAGTGTCCAACTTTGGGCTTCTGATTGAATAGAATCTCGTAGGGAGTCTTCTGATGACGCTTGTTCAGAAGTGCTCTATTTTGAACATAGCACGCAGTGTTAACTGCTTCAGCCCAGAAAAAAATTGGTAGCTTTGATTCTGACAACATTGTTCGTGCAGCTTCTATAAGCGTTCTGTTTCTCCTTTCAGCAACTCCATTTTGCTGAGGTGTTCTGGCTGCACTGTATTGCCTAGCTATCCCTTTCTCATCACAGAAATCTATAAGAGTCTGATTTCTAAATTCAGTTCCATTATCAGTTCTAATCACCTTGACCTTTAGATTCTTCTGATTTTCAATCAAGGTAATGAACTTCTTCAAAATCTCTGGAGCTTCATCTTTCTTGGCCAGAAAGAACACCCAAGTGAATCTGGAATAATCATCTGTCACAACGAGACAATATGACTTTTTCCCAATACTCATTACGTTAACCGGTCCGAAGAGATCCATATGAAGAAGTTGAAGAACTGAAGAGATAGAAGTGAACAATTTAGGCTTGTGAGGTCTCTTGTGTTGTTTCCCTTTGGCACAAGCGATACATTTCTCAATAGTGGAGAAATCTTTAGAAGGTAGACCGATGACGTGATCCCCCTAGGCGAGTCTGTTCAGATTCTTTAGGTTTACATGACCCAGTCGCCGATGCCATAACAGACAATCATGCTCCGACGCCTTTGAGAACAAACAAGTGTTCTCTGTAAATGAATCTGAGTTCATATTAATAATATATGCATTGTTTATCCTTGGAGTTCTCATCAGAATCCACTTCTCAGGCACTACAAAGCCAGGCTTCAGAATAAGACATTCTTTGTTTGTGAAGTGTGTGGAAAAACTCTTATCACAGATTTGAGAAACACTCAGAAGACTGTGATTGAGCTCTTCAACATAGTACACATCTTCAAAACTAAGAGTTCCATTTGTGACCATGCCCTTCATGCTTATCCTTCCTCCCTTGTCTCCAGCAAATGACACATAGCCTCCATTGAATGGTGTAACTTCATGCAACTGAGAGAAATCCCCAGTCATATGCCGGGAACAGCCACTATCTACATACCAAACATGTTTAAGCTTGCTTGGCTTTCCCTGCAAAGTACACATTTAGTTAATGAGAAACAGGTACCCAAATCATAACAGATTTAGGTACTTTGGTAATAGAAGAAACTCTATCCTTGGGTTTGGGTTTGGGTCTTTCTGAATTGAGCTTAATATGTTTTGTCATGCTTCCACTGCCCTGGTCAACTAGTTTTATATTAGTTTTGAAAGTCCTTGGAGTTTGCTTATGAAAACCAGATTGTGTTTTGTTTGATTTCTTATGTCTTTTTGCAGTGGAAGGAGTCTGAGTCTGAGTCCCCTTTTGAGAGGTTGCCTTAGGCTTGGAGGATGGTACAGTCCTCACATGTTTGTTAACCGGTTTAGCCTTAGGTATGACCTTCTGATTCTTCCCATAGAAGAATTCAGTAGGTCGGTGCAGACAGTGTCTAGCAATGTGGCCTGGTTTCCCACATGCATAACAGCAAACCTTTTGGTGAAATTCAATTGGATCAAAGGGCTTTACATCACAGTTACTTTGACTAGAGGATGAGTTTAAAGAAATTTGTTCCAATGACCCAGTTGGAATATAAGGTTCACAGTTAGGGTTCAACTGTGAACATTCCTCTTTAGTAACTGTGGAATGAGCTGGTGCAGTTTGTGCTGTCAAAGGAGAGAAGGTTGATTTTATAGCAAATGTTTTTTGAAAATGTTTCAACATATCATTAAGATTAATGTCAATTTCATCGAATTTTCCAACAAAGTCAGTTTTTGGAACAAAAGATGATTGTCTTGTAGATGTTGAACAATCTGTGCTCCTCCCAGCACTTCTTTCTACCTTCTTCTCCTCTAAACCTGCAACACTTAGTTTTTCTGCACAAACCTTAGAATCATTAGTCATAACAGGGTCAGCTGTAAGCATAACTAGTTTAGTGGGAAAATCACAAGCACGACTGGAATCCAATTCCAAGTCATCAACACATGTGTTGATTTTTGGCATGCATGAGTAATTATGATTAAAGGGTGGTTCACATTCCTTGTAACCAAGACCCTTGTTATCCCTCTTGAATTGTATGCTTACCATGTTTTCTAAAACTTTACTTGAATAGTCAAATTGTTCACATTTTACTGAAGTTTTAGAAAGCTGAGTTTTGACTTGGTCCAACTCTAAAGTGAGTTCATCGATTTTGCGTCGAGCATCTCAATAGTTGGACTCTTTGTCACTTAAGAGTTCCTTTAACCTTGCCACATCCCGACCCTCGGCTTCAAGTTTCCTTTTAAAAATTCCTTCATTTTTAAGAAATTCCGAGTTAAAGTATTTAAGTTTGTTTAATTCTTTGATTAATGATTCATTGTGCGATCTGTACTTAAATACTTTATTTATGCATGAGGTAGAGCAAAGATTTTCAGTTACCTCCTTCTGCTTGTCGTCCACCTCGGCCATGAATGCATGACTCAGAGTCAGCTCCAGTTCCTGCACCTGATCACTCCAATCATAGGAGTCAGTCTCCTGAGTCACCAATGCTTTAGACGTGCTAGCGTTTCCTCCTGCAGCAGCATTCCCTGACTTCTCTTCAGGCTTCTTTTCTCCTTCTTCCTTAGCTACCTTTGGCAGCTTACATTCCCTGGCAAAGTGACCCGGTTGGTCACAGTTGTAACATCTCAATTTTGACTTATCAAAGCCAAGCTTCTTTCCCGGAGCGTTTCCAAAGCTGTTTCTTCCATATTTCTTGATAAACTTCTTTGCTCTGAACACAGCCATTGCCATTTGCCATGAGATATCCATTTCTTCAACATCAGCTGGGTTAATCTGCTCTAGATTGTCTTGAGTGAGATTTGAGGGTGCCAATTCTCTAGCTATGAAAGCATTGTAGCTATTCATGAATCCCTTAAACAGCAGCAGATTTTCTTCACTTTCTGGATTGATTTTAGGCACTGATCCAGCTTGTCCAGATGACAGGAAGGCAGTCTCAAAAGGAACTCCATGAGATGAAGAAGGCTGATAAAGCTGCATTCCTTGTGATTGAAGATTTATTGCTGACAGAAGAGCAGAGTTTTCAGAAGTAGGTGCAATTCCCATTGAGCTGGCATGATTCAGTGCTCTCTGCTTATCATCCATATCATATGAGTTGATAATTGAGATCAACTCACTCAAGGAAGTCTTGTACATGTCCTTGGTCCTTTTGATAGTTGTACAGTTAGAGTTCCAAGTGTAAGGTAGTGAATTCAGCAGCTTCTTGTTCACCTCTCCGTTAGTCATCTCAATCCCAGAACTGGCCATCTCAGTCATCAGATGTGTGAATCTGTTGAGTTGTGCTTCTAGAGACTCTCCTTTGATGTGATTAAACATGTTAAACCTTTGCCTGAGCATATCCTTCCGACTTTCTCGCATGTCCTCATTTCCTTCAAATCTTTCAACCAAGGCATTCCAGAGTTCCTTAGCAGTCTTGTGCTCCTTAAATCCGTGAGCAACATCAGTCGATAAGGCCATCGTAATCGAAGCATATGCCTTTTCATCCTTTTCCATCATGAGTATGTCATTTTCGGTGTACAATTCCGGATCCTTGGGAACAAGAGGACCATTGATCTCACTCTGGTATGAGGGTACATAAGGACCCTCCTCAATCGATCTCCAAAGCTTTGGATCGGTATACTTGATGAATGACTGAAATCTGAACTTCCAATCTTGGAAGTTATCTCCTGACACGAGCCTTGGTGGCTTTGTTCCGGTGCCGATCTCATTGTCTAAATTGAGCAAATTAGACAAGTTTGTCAGATTCTTTGAAGCCATTGTGAATCTGAAAAATTTCTAAGTGCTGTACATGAACTCCCTGTATTTCCCTGTAGATGAAAGTCAATAAAGCTGCCCGAAGTGAACAGATCGGTCTACACTCGAAATCCTGGATGTAATTGAAATCGAGTACACGAAACTGATGTATTCGAAATCTCTGTGTATTCGAAGTGTATGCTGTATTCGAAGATTCGTGTACTCGAAATTGATGCTGTACTCGAAACTTTTCTGTATTCGAACCCTAACTGATCTTCGAACACTCTGCCTATACTCGAAATAGCTGAACTCGAAAAATTTTGAACTCGAAAATACTTAAGAAAAATTCTATAAAATTATTTCTTAAGATTCAGAGTCCCAAATTTATATAGTAGCTAGTAGGAGTAGAGAAGAATGATAAAGCAGCAAACTTGCTTAGAAAAATTGTCACCTTGATGATGAAAAGAGCATTCCAGCTCTGATACCACTTGTAGGTCCTTAACTGATCAAGATCCAAGCTTTATGTTTCCAAACATCATCAAACAACTCTATAGTGTGCGGAATCCATAATAGAGTTAAAGAAGAAGCAAGAACAACAAGAAAGATCAAAACTTTGATTGTATTCAAGAAGTACACGAAAATGTGCCTCAATACGTCTAGAGAGCACACCTCGGGATTCGTGTTACAACCTGTACAAAAATACGTCTATTTATACTAGGTCTACGAGTACACGAAATTTAAATACAAGAAGTTCGAGTACACGATTACTTCGTGTACTCGAAATGCTGTACACGAAAATTAACCAAAACTTAAGCTTTGACTCTTCCGGGTTGACTTTGTCAGTCTTCATCGTTTAGCGGGCTCTACACCTTAAGAAAGCTTTGGGAAAGGTTGGAGGAAGTTGCTAGAGCACTCACACCATCGTCCCAACATTGTAGCTGCACAATCTTGACATTCCAGAAGCTTGAAAGACTGAAACCAACATCAATCTTCCATCCTTGGGTCTCTTGTGGTAATCTTTATGGCTAAATGTCCTCTTTCCACTCATACACCCACATGCATGAACTCACACACACATGCATCCCATGTAAGGGTGCATACACGAAATTTCAATCATATAAATCTGGGTTTGATGATGTTTTGATGATATTTGATGATCTATGATGATTTAACAACGTTATATAATGATCCATCATGACCTGTGTATGTGTATTGCATGATTTGGTCACGAATGGGCAAACTGCCTACATGCATGTATGATCTAAAGTTTCTAGATGGATTTTTGATGATTATTAATGATGATGATAATGATATGCATGATTAGATGTTGTTGAAACGATTAAAATGCAAGTATTTACAACACTTTCTATTATTAGAAACTTTTTAATTACAAAATGGTGAAATGGATGAGATTATGAACATGCATGTGTGTAGAATTGTTATTAGAATGATATCATGATGACTAGAATGCTTAGAAACTTATTCGGGATTGATTCGAGTCATTTTGGAACTAGTTACTATTTATAGTAACTTTTTATAGTTGAAACTTGCTATTCGATGATTTAAGCTATATGGATATGTTCATGTGATGTTAAATGATATTATTTGATAATATTTGGCATAAGGATGGATTAGAAATGCTTAGGATGATCATTCGGATGAAAATTGCCATGGTTACTATTTTTAGTAACTTTATTTTGGGAAATATCAATCTAGGAATGTTAGATGTGTTATATGCTTGCTAAATGACTTAACATGATTTAATATGACTATTGCATGCTAAGTTAGATGGTTTCCGATGCTGAGCATGATAGAATTACAAACTTTCCTTTTTAGGAAACTTTTGTATGCAAACGTGACTTATATGCTTATTTGATTTCGTATGACAAAGTGCTAAGTGATAACATGATCACGTAGCACTTAACGAGCATGCTAGAACTTTAAAAACGATATGTGTTATGAAACTTGCCATAAATGGAAACTTACTATAAATAGTAAGTTGTCCATGAATATGACTTGCACGTTTTGCACACGACGAGCACAAGCACGAATGTTACACGATTCACAACCAACACACGGTTCACCAACGGGTCGTTGACTTGACACGATCAAACACGGTCAATGTGGACCGACAAGGACAAACATGAACAACAGAGGGTTGTTGAGCACTAACACGAGCACGTACACAAACACGGTCACTTACACGAACTCACATATGGTATAAGATATAGGTAGCCGGTGACCGACTACTCTGCGACGCAGGAGCTTACGCATTACTTATTTGATCACTACAAAAGTGAGTTTATGGCCCCTCTTTAACTCTTTTACAAGCATTTCAAATAGGGGGAGAGTTCTTGTTACATCGACTCAAACATTATTACCGTACAAACATTTTCCTGTGTATGCTGGTTTATTAGACAAACATTAAGTGTTGTAATCGTAACAAGCCCTCACAAAGTCTTATCATTAATGTACGAACAACCTGGTGAGTTTGAATAGATCCGTTTGGGTGTGTGTAACATCAGTGCCAGACACGTTGCCGGAACAGTGATCGTTACAGTAACTTGCACAGTAACTCAGGTACACATTACGTGAAACTATGTTTATGCTATTTACACTTGAGGCTTAACACTAAACTATTATGCGATTGTCATAAATCTGATTTAAAACCTTAGGGTTTAACAATCAGAAACACATCAGACAACACAGAACTGACACACATATGCTTGATTTGATGTTGTTATGTATAAACGTATGCGAGGTCTAAAAGAACGAAACCATAACGGCTGTTGTTACAGAATGATAAACCAACGAATTGTCTGTATATGTGACGATCTATACGAATAAATCTGAACGTTTAAAGTTCTGAAATGATGACTGGAAAGTAGAAAACAAGAATCAGAAAGCCAAACCGTCGTCGTGTTCGTTCGAATGACGATTCGAACGAATACGCGCGATGGTGATGCGTTCTGACGAAACGAAAACGAAGACGATACGAACGATAATAAATTTAAGGAAATATGATGTTTCCTGTTTTAAAATTTTGAAACTCGTCAGAAATAAATTTAAAAGAAACTATTTTAATTAGAATGCGTAAAATACGCGAAGGAATTAAAGAAACGCGTAAAAATAATAATTTACGATAAATAATTCAAGAATATGATATCTAAAATATTTTCTAGTAATAACCACCGTCCAAACATTTAAAAATAAACCTTTTTATTTACGTAACAAAAACACGCGCGTAACGTGCCGGAAACATGACGAAAACGAGAACCGAGCAACCGAAACGAACCCGAACACCCCCGGGGTATTTAAACCTTAAGTGAGGGCATTTTCCTTATTTTTCCACAAACCCACTCTCTCTCTAGCCTCAAAACCGTCACCCTCTCTCTCTCTAAAATCACACACTTTAAATCCTCATAACTTCTTCAAATCTTGGCAATATCTTGTGTTCTTGGTGTCCACGCGTAGCTAGCAACAAGCTCTACAAGGAAGTACAACGGATCTGAGAAGTTACCCAGACATTTTCGAGGTACAGATGCGTGAAAGTTTGAAAATTAGGGTTTTATAACCTTTTTGTTCGACCTACTAATCTAACCGGCTAACCTCTGTTGTTTCGAGCCTCAAACCCATGAGAAACGTTAGTAGCATAGCCAGATGAC
This sequence comes from Mikania micrantha, assembly GCA_009363875.1. Classification (NCBI taxonomy): domain Eukaryota; kingdom Viridiplantae; phylum Streptophyta; class Magnoliopsida; order Asterales; family Asteraceae; genus Mikania; species Mikania micrantha. The sequence goes on along the minus strand of CM018693.1, from coordinate 109,593,227 downwards.
AACCCTACCACCACACCATGATTGAAGAGGATGATGATTTTGGAACAATTGGTGAGAGCATGGAACGAACCTGTGTGTATCATCCTCACGAACCAGTGGACTATGGCCGAACCTTGTGTTCAGATGGCCGAATCCTAGTGTTCAGATGGCCGAACCCACGAGCGAACCATCATGGGAGCTACGAACCATTTTCCATAGCCGAACCTACCTTCCATCAAGACTACCACCACCGAACCTTGCTTGATCATGCGAACCTATGAACCACCACCGAACCAATGGAGAGCCGAACCATGTCACCCTACACCCTGTGCCCAACGAACCTGCACGAGTAATTTCTAGCCGAACCTATAGACCCTATGCGAACCTTTTGTCTAAATAAGGAGCCGAACCTCAACTCCTCTAATTGAGAGGTTAGCTGCAATGGGAAGTGGATGCATTAATTCACTCTACTTAATTAATGGACCCAAATTCTTTTGTTAGCCCATATTCTATTCACACTAATAAACACTCGGCCCAAGTAACCGGCCCAAAGCCATTCGATTTAGTCTGAAATTCAATCGGCCTAACAGTCTATGGTGTCCGGCCCAGCAGCACCTTATTTAGCCTAATCCAATAGTGGGCCCAAAGCCTTAGCCTAGGAAATCCTAACCGGCCCAAATTTTATTCCCTTGGCCCATTACACGGCCCAACAGCAACAACCAACCCAATGGCTTAGCCACACGTGACACACAAGGCCACTTAAATTTAGTTGGCCCAACTCCCTCTTTAGGCCCATAACAATAAAATACATGAACTAACATCCGAATAAATTGAATTTGAATAACATGCAGGGGATTCGAATAAGCTACTACAAGTATGATGAAATTGGACTAAGCACATCATGGGAAACCCTAACACTCAAATCTTTAAAGTTGATTCAGGGTTATTATTGGTTATGAAATCAAAGCACATAAACAAGAATGTCGCATTGATCTAAGTGGGTTATCTGTCACTAAAATCTTTAATAAGTATAAGGGGCCGAAAGATGACCGCGACTAACAAGTGTTAGCCAACTTAAGGCTAACACACATGAGCACACACAGTTCACTACAACTTATACTTATAAATTGCAACCAACGTGAAAATCAATACAGGACCGTGAATACAACAACAACACCACAACGAGCGCGTGCATTCTTAGATTTCCATAATCAACCACTTCAAACACAAGGTGAGTTCATTTGTCCCTTTTCAAACTTATTTGTTTTACTTCGGGACTGAGAAGCATGTTGTACATTTTATATAATTATTGAAATGTTTATGAAATGCTTTTAAACATAATCATGCTGCGTATACTAATGCTTATGCTTGAAAATTTTATTTGGGAAGCTAAAGACTAAGACTTAAACTCTATGCTCAGGCTATATGCTCGATACTTATGCTACAAACTCTATGCTCAAACTATATGCACAATGCTTATGCTATAAACTTGAAGCTTAAACTAGATGCTTAATGCTTATGCTATAAACTTGAAGCTTAAACTAGATGCTTGATGCTTGTGCTATAAACTTGAAGCTTAAACTAGATGCTTAATGCTTATGCTATAAACTAAATGCTCAGACTATAGGCTCAAGACTTTTGTGTTAAACTCTATGCTTAAAACTCTATACACAATGCTAATGATATGGATAATGTTCTCAAACTATATGCTAATGCTTGAAACTATATGTTCGAAGATATGATTGTGTGCGAAATGCTAAGCTTGTATCTAATCATGGACTACGTAATTGCTAAACACTGCTAGAGCAGAGCTTGTACCCATGCATTGAGATACGTGGAAGCTAAACTTTAACGATGCTGAGCTATTATCTATATAACAGACATGTAATTGCCAAACGACTGCTAGAGCAGGGCTTGTGTCTGCTTATATGAGATATGTAAATGCTAAACTATTTTTGTGTGCACGACTTGTGTCTATGTATAAGATACGTAATTGCCAAACGACTGCTAGAGCAGGGCTTGTATCTTTGTATAGGAGACACGTAATTGCTAGACTATTCGGAAATTAAGCTTAAATCAATTCATGAGATACGTAATGGCTAAACACTGCTAGAGCAGAGCTTGTATCTAGCCGTGGACTACGTAATTGCTAAACACTGCTAGAGCAGAGCTTGTACCCACGCATGAGATTGGTGAAAGCTAAACTATGATTGTGAATCTATGATGCTTGTAAAACTTATTCTAAAGCTAATACTATTGAATGCTATAAACTCATAATCTTTTAAGCAGAACACTAAAGCTATAATGGAGACTGGATTGAATGGTAGGTAAAATGCTTAATTATCATTAATAACAATGTCATATGCGGATTAGTATGTGGTGGGACGGCGTCTGGGCGGGTTGTAGGCTCGACTCAGGGATATGCCCTATATATAAGCATACCGATTGGGATATTACATGTGAAGTTAATGAGGTTAAGCTTTTACTGAAAGAGGTTTGCTAAAGCTATTTTTAAACTTATAAACTATATGAACTAACCAATCTTTGTGTTGACTTTGTTTTCTTACATGCTTTCTCAGGTGATGCACAGGTTTAAGCTAAGGCTTTTGGATTTCATACTAGGCTACCCAATTAGAGGACCTAGTAGATTTTTGGATGGCACATATTTTGTTATGGAAGCAAATCACTTTTGATATCTTGTACAGATACAAGATAGAAAACATTTGATTCTTTTGATAGGTTTACCGGGTTAAATTACTGAACATTGATATTGTAATTTTAACTTTGTGATCCTAGTTTAATGCTTTATTGTGCTTTAGCTATTCCTAACATTGATGCTATGTAAACAATCTGATCATCACGATTATCACTCACGATATCGCGCCCCGAGAACCTTCCGCCCGGCGGGGAACACGATCCGTCCCGCCTTCTTGGGGTGTGACAGATTGGTATCAGAGCTCAAGGTTATGGAGAATAATAGGTCATTTTCTTAAACGGTTTGGCCTAGACTATAACTTAGGGACCCTCATGTAGAGAACTTAGGATCTATGTTTGCATTGTGTCTTCTGCATTCGATCACTGCACTAACCAATATCTTTTGGTTATGATCAGAATGCCGCCTAGAAGACAACCGACCTCTCAAGTCTCTGCACCACACTCATCTACTCCTACACCACCTGACTCACCGCTACTGCCACCTCCTCCTCCACTAAATGCTCCCCCACTTAACCCACCTCCAGGTTCGAGCACAAATCTGGTACTCGATCCTGCTACTATTGCCTTGGCAACACTGCTGAGTAGCCAACTGACGAGTCAACTTAAGGATGTCATCCCAGAGATGATAAACAGAATTCAAGGCCACGGCAACAACTCCGGCCATACTACTGGAGAGGCTAATGGAAACACTGGCAACACTTCTGACTGCTCCTACAAGTCATTTGTAGGATGCAAGCCTCCAAGTTTTACTGGTATTGAGGGAGCTTTTGGACTGATCCAATGGTTAGAGAAGATGGAGAACACCTTGGACATAAGCAGTTGTCCGGAACATCATAAAGTACGCTATGCGGCTGTACCTTTTAGCAAGCGAGCTTTAACATGATAGAACTCTCAGATACGAGCAAGAGGCACGGATGAAGCACTGACAATGCCTTGGGCAGATTTCAAACTTCTTCTAAGGAACGAATTCTGTCCGAAGCATGAACTACAAAAGCTGGAAGTTGAGCTCTCGAATCATGTGATGAAGGGAGCTGATCATATGACCTTCACCACTCGCTATCACGAATTGGTAGCCTTGGGGCCAGATATGGTGCCAACACTGGAAAAGCTGATCGACAGATATGTGGGAGGATTACCCTCCTGCATTCAAAGCATTGTATTGGCTGCAAACCCTGCAACTCTAGAGTCAGCCATCGCTCTCTCAGCTAAACTCATCAGTGTGATGGTGAAGTCGGGAGTTTTGAAAGATGACGCGGGGAAAGCCAATGAAACAACGACAAAGAAGCCCAAGCACCACCAAAAGAAGAAGCAAAAGGTCGTTAAGAACTATGCGGCCATCACATCTCTGAGGCAAGCTCCTGCAGCCCCTGCTAACACTACACTCAAGAACTATGTTGGAGTGCATCCTCAGTGCACTCATTGCAAGTATCATCATCATCCTACTGCACAGTGTAGGAAGTGCACGAACTGTGGTCGATTTGGCCACTAGGTTGCACACTGTCGCGCTACTGCAATGCAAGCTACCAACACTGCTGCTAGAGCACTACCTCCACCACCACAAAACCCAGGCAACAACAACAACAACAGGGGATGCTACAACTGTGGAGAAATGGGTCATTTCTCCCGAGACTGTCCGAAGAGAGTGCAACAGGGAGCACAAGCACTTCGCGGACGAGCTTTTGTTATTGGAGCCAATGCAGCACGCCAAGACCCTAATGTGGTCACTTGTACATTTCTTTTACATGACTCTTATGCATCTATACTGTTTGACACTGGTGCAGACCAGAGCTTTATTTCATCTGATTTTGCACGTCAACTTAATCTTACTGAGGAAACTTTAGACTCCCCTTACATTATCGAAGTAGCGAACGAGAAGCAAATTACAGTTAGCACTATACTTAGGAACTACCCACTCATACTCACTGATCACACGTTTACCATCGACTTGCTACCGATGGAGCTGGGCAGTTTCGACATCATCGTTGGGATGGACTGGCTATCACTCAATAGAGTTGAAGTCATCTGTTCTGAAAAGCTACTTCGGATTCCAGTGGCGAATGATCGTGTATTGGAAGTTCGTGGGGATCAAGCAAAGCGAAGCGTAAAGATCATATCTTGCATAAAAGCGTGTAAGTGTCTACAAAAGAAATGCATAGCTTTCTTGGCTCACGTGGTGGAGAAAGAGAAAGACAAGAAAACGATACAAGACGTGCCGATAGTGACGGAATACCCCGAAGTATTTCCTGAAGATATACCCGGTTTGCCACCTGTGCGACCGGTAGAGTTTCGTATTGATCTGATTCCTGGAGCAACACCTGTTGCTAAATCTCCTTACAGGTTAGCACCTTCGGAGATGCAGGAATTGTCGAACCAACTACAGGAGCTACTTGACAAAGGTTTCATCCAACCGAGCTACTCACCTTGGGGAGCTCCGGTTTTGTTCGTGAAAAAGAAGGATGGATCCTTCCATATTTGCATAGACTACAGGGAGCTAAACAAACTAACCATCAAGAATCGGTATCCACTACCGAGGATTGATGATTTGTTTGATCAATTGCAAGGAGCACAATACTTTTCAAAGATCGATTTGCGGTCCGGATACCATCAGCTCAGAGTACAAGACGAAGGCATACCAAAAACGGCGTTTCGTACTAGATACGGGCACTACAAGTTTATGGTGATGCCTTTTGGGTTGACGAATGCACCCGCGGTTTTCATGGATCTCATGAACCGAGTGTGCAAGCCGTATTTAGATCAATTTGTCATTGTTTTCATTGATGACATATTGATCTATTCCAAAAGCAAAGCAGAACATGAGCAACATCTTATAACGATCTTGGAGCTGTTAAAGGAAGAGAAACTCTATGCCAAATTCTCTAAGTGTGAATTTTGGTTAAAGGAGGTTCAATTCCAGGGTCATTTAGTTAACAGTAAAGGAATACATGTTGATCCTGCCAAGATCGAAGCAATAAAGGATTGGGACACTCCGAAGACACCGACAGACATACGTTCCTTTCTAGGCTTAGCAGGCTATTACAGAAGGTTTATCTCAAACTTTTCTAAGATAGCCCTGCCACTCACAAAGCTAACACAGAAAAGCGAGCCATTTGTTTGGGAACAGAAGCAAGAAGATGCCTTTCAGACTTTGAAGCAAAAGTTATGTGATGCACCAATCTTATCTCTCCCAGACGGTTGTGATGACTTTGTAGTCTACTGTGATGCATCCCATCAGGGACTTGGTTGTGTGCTGATGCAGCGAGACAAAGTTATTGCGTATGCCTCGAGACAACTAAATATTCATGAGAAGAACTACACTACTCGTGATCTAGAACTGGGAGCAGTGATATTTGCCCTAAAGATCTGGAGGCATTACTTATATGGCACCAAGTGTACCATCTTCACTGATCACAAGAGTCTGCAACACATATTTGATCAGAAGGAACTCAACATGCGACAGCGACGTTGGGTTGAGCTTCTGAATGATTACGACTGTGTAATCAAGTACCATCCGGGCAAGGCAAACGTTGTAGTTGATGCCTTGAGTCGGAAGGAACGAGCCAAACCCTTGCGCGTTAGAGCAATGGGAATGACTGTGCAGACAAGCTTACATGATAACATTTTACAAGCACAACAAGAAGCTGTTGAACGAGGGAATTTGAAGAAGGAATTAGATTGTGGAGCAGAAAAGCAATTGGAAACAAAGCCTGATGGACTCGTTTACTACAAGGATCGTGTATGGATTCCTGCAGTAGATGAGTTGAGAAAACTTATTTTTGATGAATCACACAAGACCAAGTACTCTGTGCATCCTGGTGCTGATAAAATGTACCAAGACTTATGAGCATTTTATTGGTGGCCAGGTATGAAGAAAGACATAGCTGAGTATGTTGGTCGATGCCTTACGTGTGCCAAGGTGAAGGCGGAACACCAGAAACCGTCAGGTTTACTGGAACAGCCTGAAATTCCACTTTGGAAGTGGGAGCAGATAGCTATGGACTTTGTCACCAAGCTACCCCACACTTCCAATGGTCATGACACTATATGGATTATTATTGATCGATTAACCAAATGTGCTCATTTCTTGCCGATGCGAGAAACTTACACAATGGATAAACTAGCAAAGCTCTACATCAATGAGATAGTGGTACACCATGGTGTGCCATTGTCTATCATCTCAGATCGTGATAGCAGATTCACATCAAGGTTCTGGAAATCATTGCAGAAATCTCTGGGGACACACTTAAACCTGAGTACAGCTTATCATCCACAAATGGATGGTCAACGCGAACGTACTATACAGACCCTGGAGGACATGTTAAGGACTTGTGTTCTAGACTTCGGTGGGACCTAGGATTCTCATTTGCCACTGATCGAATTCTCCTACAACAACAGCTATCATAGAAGCATCGGATGTGCGCCATTCGAGGCTCTCTATGGTCGTAAGTGTCGATCGCCGATCTGTTGGTCTAAAGTGGGAGATAATCGAATAACCGGGCCAGAACTCATTCAAGAAACTACAGACAAAATTGCTCAAATACAACAGAGGCTACAAGCAACACGAAGCCGACAAAAGAGCTATGCCGATAAACGGCGCAAGCCGTTGAAATTCCAAGTGGGAGACCGTGTCATGCTAAAGGTATCCCCATGGAAAGGTGTTGTTCGTTTTGCAAAGAAAGGCAAACTCTCACCACGATACGTAGGACCGTTCGAGATTGTTGAACGTATTGGTCCTGTGGCGTACAGACTAAGGTTACCAGATGAATTTAGTGGTGTACATGACGTGTTTCACGTCTCAAACTTGAAGAAATGCCTTGCTGATGAAACCCTTGTCATACCGGTTGAATAAATTCAATTGGATGAACACTTACACTTTGTTGAAGAACCTTTGGAGATTATGCATCGCAAGGTTAAGAAACTGAGGCGAAGCCGTATTCCGATCGTTAAGGTTCGATGGAACTCAAAGCGCAGACCTGAGTTTACTTGGGAACGCAAGGATCACATGAAGCACAAATATCCCCAACTGCTTACAGAGGAAGCCGTACCGGATAACGATTCTTAAATTTTGGGACGAAATTTCTCTAACAAGGGGAGACTGTAACATCAGTGCCGGACACGTTGCCGGAACAGTGATCATTACAGTAACTTGCACAGTAACTCAGGTACACATTACGTGAAACTATGTTTATGCTATTTACACTTCAGGCTTAACACTAAACTATTATGTGATTATCTGAAATCTGATTTAAAACTTTAGGGTTTAACAATCAGAAACACATCAGACAACACAGAACTAACACACATATGCTTGATTTGATGCTGTTATGTATAAACGTATGCGAGGTCAAACAGAACGAAACCATAACGGTTGTTGTTACAGAATGATAAACAGACGAATTGTTTGTATAGGTGACGATCTATACGAATAAATCTGAACGTTTAAAGTTCTGAAATGATGACTGGAAAGTAGAAAACAAGAGTCAGAAAGCCAAACCGTCGTCGTGTTCGTTTGAATGACGATTCGAACAAATACGCGCGATGGTGACGCGTTCTGACGAAACGAAAACGAAGACGATACGAACGATAATAAATTTAAGAAAATATGATGTTTCCTTTTTTACAATTTTGAACCTCGTCAGAAATAAATTTAAAAGAAACTATTATAATAAGAATGCGTAAAATACGCGAAGGAATTAAAGAAACGCGTAAAAATAATAATTTACGATAAATAATTCAAGAATATGATATCTAAAATATTTTCTAGTAATAACCACCATCCAAACATTTAAAAATAAACCTTTTCATTTACGTAACAAAAACACGCGCGTAACGTGCCGGAAACATGACGAAAACGAGAACCGAGCAACCGAAACGAACCCGAACACCCCCGGGGTATTTAAACCTTAAGTGAGGGCATTTTCCTCATTTTTCCACAAATACACTTTCTCTCTAGCCTCAAAACCGTCACCCTCTCTCTCTCTCTAAAATCACACACTTTAAATCCTCATAACTTCTTCAAATCTTGGCAAAATCTTGTGTTCTTGGTGTCCACGCGTAGCTAGCAACGAGCTCTACAAGGAAGTACAACGAATCTGAGAAGTTACCCAGACATTTTCGAGGTACAGATGCGTGAAAGTTTGAAAATTAGAGTTTTATAACCTTTTAGTTCGACCTACTAATCTAACCGGCTAACCTCTGTTGTTTCGAGCCTCAAACCCATGAGAAACGTTAGTAGCATAGCCCGATGACAACCCTACCACCACACCATGATCGAAGAGGATGATGATGTTGGAACAATTGGTGAGAGCATGGAACGAACCTGTGTGCATCATCCTCACGAACCAGTGGGCTATGGCCGAACCTTGTGTTCAGATGGCCGAATCCTAGTGTTCACATGGCCGAACCCACAAGCGAACCATTTTCCATAGCCGAACCTACCTTGCATCAAGACTACCACCGTCGAACCTTGCTTGATCATGCGAACCTATGAACCACCACCGAACCAATGGAGAGCCGAACCATGTCACCCTACACCCTGTGCCCAACGAACCTGCACGAGGAATTACTAGCCGAACCTATAGACCCCATGCGAACCTTTTGTCTAAATAAGGAGCTGAACCTCAACTCCTCTAATTGAGAGGTTCGCTGCCATGGAAAGTGGATGCATTAATTCACTCGACTTAATTAATGGACCCAAATTCTTTTGTTAGCCCATATTCTATTCACACTAATAAACACTCGGCCCAAGTAAGCGGCCCAAAGCCATTCGATTTAGTCTGAAATTCAATCGGCCTAACAGTCTATGGTGTCCGGCACAGCAGCACCTTATTTAGCCTAATCCAAGAGTGGGCCCAAAGCCTTAGCCCAGGAAACCCTAACCGGCCCAAATTTTATTCCCTTGGCCCATTACACGGCCCAACAGCAACAACCAACCCAATGGCTTAGTCCACACGTGACACACAAGGCCACTTAAATTTAGTTGGCCCAACTCCCTCTTTCGGCCCATAACATTAAAATACATGAACTAACATCCAAATAAATTGAATTTGAATAACATGCAGGGGATTCGAATAAGCTACTACAAGTATGATGAAATTGGACTAAGCATATCATGGGAAACCCTAACACTCAAATCTTTAAAGTTGATTCAGGATTATTATTGGTTATGAAATCAAAGCACATAAAAAAGAATGTCACATTGATCTAAGTGGGTTATCTGTCACTAAAATCTTTAATAAGTATAAGGGGCCGAAAGATGACCGCGACTCACAAGTGTTAGCCAACTTAGGGCTAACACACATGAGCACACACAGTTCACTACAACTTATACTTCTAAATTGCGACCAACGTGAAAATAAATACAGGACCGTGAATACAACAACAACACCACAACGAGCGCGTACATTCTTAGATTTACATAGTCAACCACTTCAAACACAAGGTGAGTTCATTTGTCCCTTTTCAAACTTATTTGTTTTACTTCGGGACTGAGAAGCGTGTTGTACATGTTATATAATTATTGAAATGTTTATGAAATGCTTTTAAACATAATCATGATGCGTATACTAATGTTTATGCTTGAAACTTTTATTTGGGAAGCTAAAGACTAAGACTTAAACTCTATGCTCAGGCTATATGCTCGATACTTATGCTACAAACTCTATGCTCAAACTATATGCACAATGCTTATGCTATAAACTTGAAGCTTAAACTAGATGCTTAATGCTTATGCTATAAACTTGAAGCTTAAACTAGATGCTTGATGCTTGTGCTATAAACTTGAAGCTTAAACTAGATGCTTAATGCTTATGCTATAAACTAAATGCTCAGACTATAGGCTCAAGACTTTTGTGTTAAACTCTATGCTTAAAACTCTATACACAATGCTAATGATATGGATAATGTTCTCAAACTATATGCTAATGCTTGAAACTATATGTTCGAAGATATGATTGTGTGCGAAATGCTAAGCTTGTATCTAATCATGGACTACGTAATTGCTAAACACTGCTAGAGCAGAGCTTGTACCCATGCATTGAGATACGTGGAAGCTAAACTTTAACGATGCTGAGCTATTATCTATATAAGAGACGTAATTGCCAAACGACTACTAGAGCAGGGCTTGTGTCTGAATATATGATATATGTAAATGCTAAACTATTTGTGTGTGCACGGCTTGTGTCTATGTATGAGATACGTAATTGCCAAACGACTGCTAGAGCAGGGCTTGTATCTTTGTATAGGAGACACGTAATTGCTAGACTATTCGGAAATTAAGCTTAAATCAATTCATAAGATACGTAATGGCTAAACACTGCTAGAGCAGAGCTTGTATCTAGCCGTGGACTACGTAATTGCTAAACACTGCTAGAGCAGAGCTTGTACCCACGCATGAGATTGGTGAAAGCTAAACTATGATTGTGAATCTATGATGCTTGTAAAACTTATTCTAAAGCTAATACTATTGAATGCTATAAACTCATAATCTTTTAAGCAGAACACTAAAGCTATAATGGAGACTGGATTGAATGGTAGGTAAAATGCTTAATTATCATTAATAACAATGTCATATGCGGATTAGTATGTGGTGGGACGGCGTCTGGGCGGGTTGTAGGCTCGACTCAGGGGTATGCCCTATATATAAGCATACCGATTGGGATATTACATGTGAAGTTAATGAGGTTAAGCTTTTACTGAAAGAGGTTTGCTAAAGCTATTTTTAAACTTATAAACTATATGAACTAACCAATCTTTGTGTTGACTTTGTTTTCTTACATGCTTTCTCAGGTGATGCACAGGTTTAAGCTAAGGCTTTTGGATTTCATACTAGGCTACCCAATTAGAGGACCTAGTAGATTTTTGGATGGCACATATTTTGTTATGGAAGCAAATCACTTTTGATATCTTGTACAGATACAAGATAGAAAACATTTGATTCTTTTGATAGGTTTACCGGGTTAAATTACTGAACATTGATATTGTAATTTTAACTTTGTGATCCTAGTTTAATGCTTTATTGTGCTTTAGCTATTCCTAACATTGATGCTATGTAAACAATCTGATCATCACGATTATCACTCACGATATCGCGCCCCGAGAACCTTCCGCCCGGCGGGGAACACGATCCGTCCCGCCTTCTTGGGGTGTGACAGATTGGTATCAGAGCTCAAGGTTATGGAGAATAATAGGTCATTTTCTTAAACGGTTTGGCCTAGACTATAACTTAGGGACCCTCATGTAGAGAACTTAGGATCTATGTTTGCATTGTGTCTTCTGCATTCGATCACTGCACTAACCAATATCTTTTGGTTATGATCAGAATGCCGCCTAGAAGACAACCGACCTCTCAAGTCTCTGCACCACACTCATCTACTCCTACACCACCTGACTCACCGCTACTGCCACCTCCTCCTCCACAAAATGCTCCTCCACTTAACCCACCTCCAGGTTCGAGCACAAATCAGGTACTCGATCCTGCTACTATTGCCTTGGCAACACTGCTGAGTAGCCAACTGACAAGTCTAGTTCGGTAGTGACGCATTGACACTTAGAGCCTAGGGCTCGGTACTAACATTATGATAAACAGCATGACACATATTTTCTTACAATATCTATATGTATATCAAAACCTGTGAACTCACCAACCATTGTGTTGACACTTTTTCTTAAACTTGTATTCTCAGGTAACTAGTTGCTTATGGAGTTCAGGACGCACTTAAGGGATGAGCTTAGGATCATGTGCATTTTATTCCGAACAAACACTATTTATTTTGTTTTGTGTTTCCAAACATTGTAGAGTCTGACAATTTACTTTCCGATGCATGTTAAAACACATTTTCATTCCGCTGCAATTTCGACAACTTACATTTCTGTTGCCTATCTATAAAATTGTTTGGTTGTATTGATGTCAAACACTGTATTTTGAAACGTATATAGAGTTGTTCTATATGACCATGAGCTGTGATTCTGGCCACGTCACACCCACGTGGACTGACACCATAAGTGGGAATTTGGGGATGTGACATGATGCAAGCTTTTAGATCTATTCAGCCTTTGTGTTAGTTGCTATGTGACAAACATGTTTTGATGCTATTTGTTGTTGTCAGTAAAGCAAGCAAGTACTAAGTAGCCTAAGTTTGGTTAGATACCACCTTCGCATTGGCTGTTGTCATTATGTTAAAAAGGTGAAAAGTGCACCTAGCACACTTGATGAAATAAAAGTGTTAATACAAAGTATGCTATACTTGAATTAACAATATGTATGGACACTTGTTTGGACACTATTGAGATATTCATTCAGATTTATTCAAACTTGTTATATGCATGCCATTCGGTATAGTAATATCGAGATTATCAGTATCAGAACAAATGTACAAAGCTTAGAATTCTGAACAAGTTATACTAAAGTTGCAAAAAAAAAACAAAACAACTATAAATAAGATTTAGTCTCGAAGCTCCGATACTATTAGTATCGGAGCCTTTGATATAAGTCGTGTCAAAGGTGCCTTCATCGATACTGTTAATATCGGCATTACTAGGCTTGCCGATCCTACAAGCTTCGGCAAACACTTAGAAATTTTTCAACACTACTACAAATTTATTACTTTAAACATCAAAATCTAATCAAACAACACAACTATCACATTATGGTTTCGATGCTTCTGGTCTTCATATCATCAGCAAACGAGCAATCTCTTGATTTCGTGAGTCTGCCTCCCGTGCTGCAGGTAGGAAAATTAAAATCGAAGCTCCTCTCCTTGTATTGATGGAATTGATTATGTAAGGGGGCTGTAATGTAATATCAAAAAGTTATGGGGGACATAACGTAATATTAAAAAATTAAACGTAGCGTGGTTTTTATTTTAAACCCTAGTTTAGTTTAGTTCAGAGGAAGCAGAACCTATCGTCATCAATGGCGAAAGGGAAGAAGAGTAAGGAAATATTCGCATCTTGTGATTTCGGTAGTCTTGGTCTTCACCCTATCTTATGCGACCAACTCCGAGGTATCTTCGTGTGTTTTTTTTGGTATTTGATTACGAATCGAACCAGAAGATATCAATTCCAGATTATACCTTACTTTGCAGAAAGAATGGGATTTAAAGCTCCAATGTTAGTTCAAGCTGAAGCTATTCTAGTTATCCTCTATGGAAGACATATGTAATGTTTTGTTCCCAATCTGTATGACCATGAGCTGTGATTCTGGCCACGTCACACCCACGTGGACTGACACCACAAGTGGGAATTTGGGGGTGTGACAGCTTGGTATCAGATCCTTGGTTATAGAGAACTAGGTTTGCATGTAGTAAACTTAGACTATAGCAATTGCTCAACATTAGACACAACACTAGACATTGCACCATAACATGTTATTATTGTTAACTGTTACTACTGATTTCAGACTTTCAGGATGGCGGACAACAATTGGAGATACTGGGAGGAACCCGGGGAAACGCCCCGCAGAGCACGGATATGAGCTGATGGAGGAGGACCGTCAGGGAGTACGGGACATTGTGGCCCTAGTTGATGCAGAGATGGCTGAGCGGGCGCGCATAATAAAGCACGCCAGGTCATGGAGCTGGTACCCTCACATTGTGTGGGACTGGATGATGACCGAGCGCACCGATTATCGGCACTCGGAGTACCTCTCCAGCGACTACAGACGGATGATGACCGAGCGCACCGATTACCGGCACTCGGAGTGTCATTTGAACGGGCTTTCGCAGCCTATGTTGCCCGGACAGCTCGGTAGGCCCGTAGGGCACATGAGCGGGATGAGGAGAACCAAAATCTCCGAGGGCAGCTAGAACATCTGCGGGAGCAGGTAGTCGATGAGATCGCGGCACTCCGGAATCGGACGGCGCAGTTAGAGGAGCGACAGGGGGAAGTCGCTGTCGTGGTTCTAAACCAAGGCGAGCGGCTGGCTACGGTGGATGACGTGGCAGAGGAGAGCTAGGCGGCACTCTAGAATGCTTGGGCTGAACAACTTATTGTGGAGCCAGAGCAGGAGCATGAGCAGGGACCCCAGTTCGAGGTCGAGGACCTCGAGGAGGGAGATTTTGATGAGGATCTCGATGAAGATCCTAATGAGGACCAGGACGACGGTCCAGCTGACAGTGGAGACTCGCACTCCACTATTGCTTCGGATTAGTTAGTCTATTTTATCTCAGTATTTCACTTACTGTACGCCTAGATGAGCTGGATGTGCTCATTTGAACTTGATAATAGTATTACATTTTGGAAATCATTGTACTTCAAACTTTCATTAATGAAATGATATATTGTCTTATTTATCGTGTGTAACATCACTGTACTTCCGGTCTTCCCTACGTCCGTACATCCGTACGATTGTACTGTTACGATCTGAGATTTATTATTATTAATGATGAATACATTATTGGATGATTATCACTGTTACTGGTATGCATGTTTATAACATATTATACGCGTAAACCATGGGGAGTTTAGTTGTAACCCAACTAAACAGAACCAGAGAGTTTATCGCAGTTACATTATACTGATTATGGATTATTGGTTTGGAATGAGAATGGATTGGGATGGAACTAGGAGTTTGTTATGGTCTGGTTGCTAAACGTAGTCAAGGACACATGGTCATGGTTTATCGAAATAGCGGTGGGACGGTGTAGGGGAGGTTCCGATCTACCTCTGCATATGCCCTATACATATGCATATTTCGGTCTATCATGGATGTGTCAGTGACTTGGGTTTAGTGGGTTTTGGATTGGGAATTTATAATATTAAAGTTAATAAAATAATGGAAGTGTAACTGGAATTAATTACGCGATGGTGAGGTTACGAATAGGACTAAAACGCGAATATTAATTTACAAATATTAACTTGATAGCTATATTCGCGTGGGTGACGATTCACACGAATATAATTATTAAGAATGATTTTCTGAAATGATTTTCCATAAATAGTAAATCGAATCGAAATACGGTACGAGCGTTGGATTCGCAAAGGTGACGATCTTTACGAATACGTACGCGAGTAACGCGTTTCGACGAGATAATTAAATAATATCATACGATATTAAATTAATAAATGAAAACTTAAAACGTTTATTAGGAATCACAACATAAAACGAATTCGAATAAATTTATGTATTAAAGAATTAATTTAACGATTATGAAAACGAAACGGTTTTACGATACGTTTTTATTCAAAAATGTTTTATGACACAACATTTAGTAAAATTACTTTATTTAAAATGAAATAAAATTATTCGAAACATGTTATGTGTTAAATATGTTTTACGTTAAAAACCGAACAATTATTATATTTTATCGCGATAAAAACGAGACCGGACACGCGGGAACAATACGCGATATATTAGAGAAAGCCTCCATCTTTTTCATCACTTTTCAACTCTCACACTCTCTTTAAAACACACACACACGTCTCACCTCTCTCTCTCTAACTTCTCTCTAGCCTCTTTCACTCGTTTCTTGACGGATTTTCGAGATCTCGGAGCCTAAACGACCGGGGAATCAAGGAGAACGAGGAAGTACAAGAAAATCTCACGTTTGATCGACAAATCGAGGTAAATCTGAGTGTTTACTTTCGGTTTTTGTTGAAAATATTATTAGAACATGGCAACCATATCTTTAAACAATTTTTAGGTTTTAATTGAGTTAATCGGAAGAGTAAACAGCTAGTGAAGCCATGATCGGACCTATAAGAGCTTAAAAATTGAGGTGGATGATGATGATCAGCCTAAACCCACAGGTTCGCAAGGCTAGGGGCTGGGTTCGTGGGTGCAGGGTTCGTGGGGGTTGGGAGCCGAACCTTAGAGTGCTGAATGAAATGGGAACCGAACCCTTCTGAGCACCGAACCTCCGAGGTGAGACGAACCCTGGATTCACTCGGACCGAACCTTGCTTTCAGAAAAATAGCCGAACCATGCATGGCCACGAACTATGTATGAAGAAGCGAACCTATCAGGCTCCCAGCCGAACCATCATGCTGGATCAGCCGAACCCTAGGGACCCCGAACCTTCTTACATTGATGGACCACGAACCTTATAGCAAGAGCCGAACCCTAACAGGTTGGCGATCCCATGCATGGACGAACCTAGGATCACGATGTGACTTAGGTGAACCCTCATGACTTACGAACCTAGTGTGATGCCGAACCAGGAGACACCCGAGCCTTTTCCCTTTCGTTTTACCCGAACCATTTTATTGGGCCGAACCTTTTGCTCATCTAGCCGAACCCCATGGACAACGAACCTAAAGGTTCGCTGGTCCTAGGGTGACAAAAACCTAAATTCGTTTAACTAGAGGATTAAGGGTAGATGGGGGATATGATATATAACCATGCATGCAATGGAAATCATGGCCACCACCTTTCGTTTCGAATACATAAATTAATCTATGATGTTATATGAAAAATGGGAACTTTGGTTTGAATTACTAAAGGTAATTTCCTTAAGTTTTAAATTAAGTTATAATAACTTAAATCATGGTGGATATAGATGATTATGCATGCATACGACTACTAATAAGTATGTATAAGTATATAAGGGATAAAGCCTTTACAACTTATATAATCTTGACACATTGATTGAAAGATCAACATATACATAAGGTAATCAACATTAATGAATTGAAATTACCTTTACAAGATAATAAATAATAGAACCTTAGGTGTAACATTTTAACTTAGATTGAATTAACTAAGTTAATGAATACTTGAGAGCTTAAAATATAAACAAGTGTGGGTACCTAATGACAATGAAATACTTATACTCATAAACACAATTACAACATAAATTACGGGTGATTAAGTTGTTGTTGATTTGTACTCGCGAGCGCGCATAATACGAGAACACATATACTAAGGACTCCAGGTGAGTTCTCATAACCTCCCTTTCTTTAAATTGTTTTGTTTTAAAAACTCAGAGGTGAAACATGTATACTAAATCCAAATATTATTTTGATAACACAAGGATAATACCTGTTTATCAACATGATATTTATATTATGGAATTACATTGATCATTAAAACTCCGTGTGGCATTGCTGATGACCTCGGTTATACGCAATGATCACATGTATTGTCACGTGGGTTGCCACATTCGTGTAAGATTGTATTGACCTTGGTCAATAACAAAGATTACATGTATAGCCACTTGGATTATCATAACTCCGTGAAACAATGCCTTTGACCTTGGTTAATTGCATTGGTTTCATGTATTGTCACGTGGATAGCTTCCACTCCATGGATCATGTTTTTAACTTGTGTTAATTACATAATGACCATGTATAGTCACAGATATTATTTGAGAATATTGATGTTGAGATTGGTTGATTGGTTTTGTGGTTTGATTATCTATGATTGACTATGACTGATTGGATATGTGATTATGTGTTTGTGTATATGTTTGATTGATGAGTTTGGAAATTGGTTGGATTATCTCATACAGGTATTCTTGTGGATTTTCTCAGAAAATCATAAGCATTTATACTCATTTTATCTAAACCTTTTATAGAACCATTTTTAAACTTAAACTTTTAAATTCATTTTATAAAACCTTTTAAGTATAAAAACTTATGATTTCTCACCAACTACTTTGTAGTTGACACTTGATTTCCTACATGTTTCAGGTAATGAAGCAAAGTAGGTTGAGGATGAAGAACTCAAACTTTTGGACGTCATCATATAGGAATCTTGGACTTAGCTAATTAACTGAAATTCTGGCGAATTAAATTTAGTTAGATAGCTAATTCTTTTTGTAATTGATGTAACTAATTCATGTTAGACATGATTTTTGTGTGTACTTATTTTGGTTGATTGATTGATATGTGATGATTTGATTTAGATGCCCACGAGCTTTTGAACAATCTACACATCCCTCGTGGCATCCCGACGTTTCCGCCATCGGTCGGGGTGTTACACCGTGCATTTCGATTATGGTTGCTTGCTAACATGACATCTGACATAACTCCTGACTAACACTCTAACACATGATGACTAACACTCTATTCCTTCATATAGAGTTAACAAGATGGTTGGACGAGGAACACACACACGTTCCCCAAAGAGGCAGATCGGTGCGGCAACCATCAAGATGATGGTTGATCGCAGGGTGAATAAGGTGATTGCCGAATATGAGGCAAGTCGCCAACATAGCGAAACTAGTGGAACAAACAACGGTACTAACACTCGCTTACACATGACAAACATAGTGTAGCTAACACGATTACTAACACTCGACATTGGTTACTGACGAACAGGATCGCATGGGAGCAACAACAAGGGGTGCTCGTTCAAGACTTTTCTGAACTGCCATCCCCACACTTTCAAAGGAACAGAAGGAGCTGTAGGAATGCTCCATTGGATAGAAAAGGCTGAATCAGTCTTCGCCATGTGCGAGTGTGCTAATGAAAACCGGGTGAAATATGCAACCGGCACTCTTGAGGGACCGGCCCTCACATGGTGGAACACCCATGTCCAAGCCCTAGGGTTGGACGGAGCAAACTATCTGACCTTGGTGGATTTCACCAGAATGCTGTAGGAAGAGTACTGCCCCAGAAACGAAATCAAGAAGCTGGAAGAGGAGTTCTGGGTCCACAAGATGGTGGGATCAGAGATTGAACAGTACTGCACACGGTTCCATGAACTGTGCAAGCTGTGCCCGAGAATGGTGACCCCGGAGTACAAGAAAATTGAGCAATTTATCAGTGGACTGCCTGAGCAGATCCAAAGCATGGTCACAGCTTCCGACCCAACCCAAATCCAACCCACTATCAGAATGGCCCATAAACTGACCGATCAAGCGGTGGCTCAGGGAAAGCTACCCAAAAGAGGTGAACATGAAGCCTCAACAAAGCCACAAGCGCAAGTGCGAACCCAGCCACCATCAGCCTCACTCATCCCATCAACAACAACCAAGGTCAGCACCAGCAAGAGCCTTTACTGCCACCCAACCCGAGGATAAGGGAAAGGGTGTATACCAAGGGAAATACCCTTTATGCAACCGGTGTTCAAATCATCATTTCGGGCAATGTGAGAGGTACCGTTGCCTGATGTGCGGACGACATGGCCACATGGCCAAGGATTGCAGATCTAAGTTCCCAACCAACAACAACAACCCCAACCACAACCAGAATAACAACCAGAACACCCTCAAGGGGTGTTATGAATGCGGGAAACCTGGGCACATGAGGAGGGAATGTCCACAGCTGAAGAAGGTCGGAGGAGGTGCGACAAAGGGTCGAGCATTTATGATTGGCTCGGGGGAGGCCAAGGACGACCCGAACATCGTAACCGGTACGTTTCTTTTAAATGATGTCTATGCTAGCATATTATTTGATATCGGTGCCGATAGGAGCTTTATATCTAATGAGTTTAGTAAATTGCTTGATATTACCCCACCACCACTAGATTATAAGTATACCGTAGAGTTAGCCGACGACAAACTGATTGAAACACAACATGTCTTTCGAGGATGTGTCATGGTATTGGCGGATCACGAGCTCGAAATCGACTTGATGCCGGTGACTCTCGGGAGCTTTAATGTGGTCGTTGGAATGGACTGGTTATCTGCAAACCAAGCTGAGATCGTATGCAATGAGAAGGTCGTGCGAGTTACGTTGCCGAATGGAGAACAGATCTCGATTCAGGGAGAAAGACGGGGAATACCTCTGGACATTATGTCCTGCATGAAGGCGAACAAATACATACAGAAAGGGTACACTGCCATACTGGCCCTTATCACGGAGCAACCAAAGCAGGAAAAGAAGATCGAGGACATCGCCGTAGTCCGAGATTTTCCTGAAGTATTTCTCGAGGATCTACCTGGACTGCCACCGAAACGACAAATCGAGTTCCAGATAGACCTCACTCCCGGAGCAGCACCGATTGCTAAGGCTCCATACCGACTAGCACCAACAGAGATGCAAGAACTGTCTAACCAATTGCAGGAGCTGTTAGACAAAGGATTCATTAGACCGAGCTTCTCACCCTGGGGAGCAACGGTCTTATTCGTAAAGAAGAAGGACGGATCATTCCGAATGTGCATCGACTACAGGGAGCTAAACAAGGTGACGATCAAGAATCGATACCCATTACCTTGAATAGACGACCTGTTTGATCAGTTATGTAACACCCCGACGGATGGCAGAAACGTCAGGATACCACGAGGGATGTGTAGATTGTTCATAAGCTCGTGGGCATCTAATTTAATCATCACATATCAATTAATTAACCAAATTAATTACATCAAAAATCATGTTCATCATGAGCTAGTTACATCAATTACACAAAAGATTTAGCTAAACTAACTAAACTCTAGTCTCCAGAATTTCAGTTATTTTAGCTAAGTCTAAGAACCTAAGTGATGATGTCCCAAAAGATGTAGAGCTATCCTGCTCTACCTACTTCTCTTCATTCCCTGAAACATGTAGAAAATCAAGTGTCAACTACGAAGTAGTTGGTGAGAAATCATAAGTTTTTATGTTTTAAAAACGTTTATAAAATGTTTATGAAAGTTTATAAATGGGTTTATAAAAGTTTATAATTTCTCAAGAGAATTCAAATGTGCACCTGCGAAATAATCCAACTCTGCCAAAAACCAACAAACACAACATCCAAACAATCCAAGTAATCACATACACAATAATCACAAATAATTATCCACATATGTTCAACCAATCACATCAAATCAATAAGCATCAAACATCATAATCATATCGATATAAGTTACCGCGGAGGACCTTAGTCAACTCAATCAACGGCGAAATCATTGCGGAGGACCGCATTCAACTCAACCAACGATATTCCTATAAGTGTCTTCGTGCACAGCGGAGGACCCTAGTCAACTAAACCAACAGTGGAATCACTAAGGAGGACGTTAGTCAACTCACCAACAGTAACTCAATCATTGCGGAGGACTTCAATCAACTCAACCAACAATGACTCACGGATAAGTAATAATCCATCTCAATTCATAATCAATAATAATCCATTAATATGAATATCATATTGATAATCCAGGTGTCACCCATGTGTTATCAAAATAATATTTAAATTGGTATACATGTTCCACCTCCGAGTTTAAAACAAAAGGTTTTAAAAGGAGGTTATGAGAACTCACCTGAGTCTTTAGATTCAGTGTGTCTGCAAAATGCGCGCTCACGTACGTGAAATCAATGCAACTCAAAATTCTGTAACTATCTGGTGATCATGTTCATAAGTATATGTACTTTATTACCATTGAGTATCCGTATAGATTTACTTTAGACTCATGAATATTACACTAACTTAGTGTATTTTTCCTAAGTTAGAATGTTACTTGTTGCTACAAGATTATCCTTATCAAAATATAATTAAAACTTGTTGGCTTAATTATTCAATAATGATAATGATTTATGATCTCTTACGTGTATCCTCATAAATAAGTATACTACAAGGTGATAACCTTTATCATACACTTATATATACATGCATGCACGTTCAATTGACTTGACCACCATGAATTAAATTAATGAAATTCAATTCTTAAAATTTAACAAATAATATCATACTTAGATTACTCATATTAAATATTCAATGTATGAAATTTCAAAATTTAAAACTTAAGTTTATATAAAAATATATGGTGATCCTTACAATTGTTTATGCATGCATAGAGATACACTATCAGTTTATTCTTTTATTTCCATTAACCTTTAGTTAATATGTTTGAATCTTAACAACTCTTGACCCAACTAAGTTCCCTAGGTTCGGCCACAACCTCGTTTTAACAGCCCCTCAGATAAGTTCCTTTAGGTTCGGCCAAAAGATAAGGGTTCGCTGCTTATTAGAGTTTGGTTGTTAAGGTTCGTCTCACATGGTCTGTAGCAGGAGGTTCGGCCAAGGTTTGCTGGATGCAGGTTCGTGATACCCTAAGGTTCGGCCAAGAAAGAGTAGGGTTCGGCCCATGGAGGTTCGCCACATGCAGTCCTGGCCTAGGTTCGGCCAACACAAGAGAAAGGTTCGCTACCAGCTGGAGGTTCGTGACTAGGTTAGGTTCGTGGTCTTCATCTAGGGTTGGCAGCTTAGAGGTTCGTTCAGCATGTAGGTTCGATGGTGACCTGGGCTTGTGGAACCATGGTTCGGCCAAGACAGAAGGTTCGGCTCCCCTCCTGCCCGACTGAAATAGGTTCGACCATCCTTAGCTCGCGAACCCAACAGCCCAAATCTGTTCGTCATCATCCTCTTCAACCATTTTCTGTTGCAGGTTCGAACCAAGCGATCCTACTCTATTATACTAACTCATTTTAAGGTTTTACAAGTTCTTAGATCGGTTCTAGCAATACTAAGTTACAAAGGTCATGTTTCACAATAAAACCGAGAATAAAGCTTTAGATTTACCTCAAAATGTCAACAAATCATTGGATTTCTTCGTATCTTCTCGTTCCCCTCGATCACACAGTCGTTTGGACTCCAAGATCTCTTGAATCGGTTGAGAAACGAGTGAGAAAAGCTAGAGAGAGGTTTTAGAGAGAGAAAGTGACGAAAATTATGGTGTAGAGAGAGAGTGTGTTCTTGCAAATGAAGAAGAAGAGGAAAGGTGGGTTTTTATACCCCAGTCCATCCCGCGTGCTCGGTCTCGTTCGTATCGCGATAAAAATAATTAGGTGTTCGGGTTTTATCGTAAATTATATTTAAAACATAAAACATTATGTTTCATTCTAATAAAATGATTTTATTTAATACGGTTGTTTCGTAAATGATTCCGTTAAATTATTTATTAAATAAACCGATTTATTCGTATACGTCTTAGGTTGTAATTCCTAATAAACGTTTTTAAATTCGTTTTGTTAAATTAATATCATTACATAATATTTCATTATCTCGTCGAAACGCGTTACTCACGTACGTATTCGTAAAGATCGTCATCTTTCCGAATCCAACGCTTGTATCGTATTTCAATTCGATTTACAATTTATGAAATATCGTTTCAGAATATTATTGTTAATAATTATATTCGTATGAATTTTCACCACCGCAAATACATCATTAAGTTAATATTTCTGAATTAATATTCGCGTTTAGTTATGTTCGTAACCTCACCATCGCTTAATCATTTCCAATAACGCTTTCATTATTTTATTATCTTGAATATTATACTTTCCCAATCCAAATCCCACTAAACCATATCACTGACACATCCATGATAGACCGAAATATGCTTATGTATAGGGCATATGTAGGGGTCAGTCGCGACTGCCCCAGCCACCGTCCCATCGTTATTTCGATAAACCATGACCATGTGTCCTTGACTATGTTTAGTAACCAAACAATAACCAACTCCTAATTCCTTTCCATTCCAAACCAATAATCCATAATATGTGAATTCAACTGCGATAAACTCTCTGGTTATGTTTAGTTGTGTTTCAACTAAACTTCCCATGGTTTATGCATATAATAATATGCTCTCAATAATGTATACCAGTGATAATAACAGTCCATAATCCATAATCATTAATAATTAACATATCAGATCTTAACAGTACAAACAGTTCTGTAATGTACTTGCCTGAATTACAGTGATGTTACAAGTTACAAGGGTCAAGCTACTATTCGAAAATTGATTCAAGATCGGGTTACCATCAACTAAGGATACAAGAGGATAATATTCCTAAAACTGCCTTTAGAACCCGATACAGACACTATGAATTTCTGGTTATGCCCTTTGGATTGACGATATCCTGATCTACTCTAAGAATCAGGAAGAACATGCTGAACATCTAAGGCTTGTCTTGGAATTGCTGAAGAACGAGCAACTATATGCGAAATTTTCCAAATGCGATTTTTGGATTCGCGAAGTCCAATTTCTTGGACATGTGGTTAATGAGAGGGGAATACATGCAAACCCAGCCAAGATTGAAGCCATCAAGAACTGGGAAACACCCAAGACACCAACCGAGGTGCGACAATTCCTAGGACTGGCCGGGTACTATGGACGATTCATCGAGGGATTTTCAAAAATCGCTCAGTCCCTGACTTCCCTGACACACAAAGATAAGAAGTTCGATTGGGGAGAGAAACAAGAAGCTGCTTTCAACTTGTTGAAACAGAAATTATGCACTGCACCAATCCTATCTTTGCCAGAAGGATGCGATGATTTCGTGGTGTATTGCGACGCCTCGAAACAAAGACTCGGTTGCGTATTGATGCAACGCGAGAAGGTTATAGCATACGCGTCACGACAACTGAAGGTGCATGAGAAGAACTATACAACTCATGATCTAAAGTTGGGAGCCATGGTGTTTGCCCTGAAGATTTGGCGACACTACCTATACGGCACAAAATGCACTATCTTTACCGATCTTAAAAGTTTGCAGCACATCTTCGATCAAAAGGAGCTGAACATGAGACAACGAAGATAGGTTGAACTCATTGGCGATTATGATTGCGCCATCAAATACCACCCAGGTAAGGCAAACGTAGTGGCCGACGCGTTAAGTCGGAAAGAAACAACAAAACGCGTGCGTGCACTACAACTCACAATTCATTCTGAATTGCCATAACATATCCGAAACGCTCAACAGGAAGCTCTGAAGGTCGAAAACCTCACCCAGGAATCCTTGCGTGGCATGTACAACCATATGGAGGTGAAGGCCGATGGAGCATACTATGTTATGGAGCGGATTTGGATTCCACACCACGGGGGACTGAGAAAGGTGGTGATGGATGAAGCACACAAGAGCCGATATTCTGTGCATCCAGGTTCTGACAAAATGTACCACGATCTGAAGACGACCTATTGGTGGCCAAACATGAAAGCTGAGATAGCGACTTACGTAGGTAAGTGTTTAACGTGCTCAAAAGTCAAAGTTGAGTACCAGAAGCCATCAGGTCTACTTCAACAACCCGAGATACCAATGTGGAAATGGGAGCAAATTTCCATAGACTTCATCGCCTAACTACCTAAGACGGCCAGTGGTTGCGATACCATCTGGGTTATCATGGACCGACTAACGAAGTCTGCACACTTTCTACCCATTAGAGAGACTAACACGTTGGATAAGTTGACTCGGATTTATCTAAAGGAAGTGGTCACTCGACATGGAGTACCAATCTCGATCATCTCTGATCGCGATAGCCGATTCACGTCGCATTTCTGGAAGTCCTTGCATAAGGCACTAGGGACGAGATTGGACATGAGTACCACTTACCATCCGCAAACTGATGGGCAGAGCGAGCGGACCATACAAATATTAGAAGACATGCTTCGCGCATGTGTCATCGATTTTAGCAATAGCTGGGAGACTCACCTACCGTTAGTTGAGTTCTCATACAACAACAGCTACCACACAAGCATCCAAGCTGCACCATTCTAGGCACTTTACGGACGTAAGTGTTGATCATCCATCTGTTGGGCGGAAGTTGGAGAAAGCCAACTGACTGGCCTAGAGCTTGTGCACGAGACAACTGAGAAAATCGTGCATATACGCAAACGAATTGCAGCAGCTCGGGACAGGCAGAAAAACTACGCTGATAAACGCCGCAAACCGTTGGAATTCCAGGTGGGAGACAGAGTGTTGCTTAAGGTCTCGCCCTGGAAGGGAGTTATTCGGTTTGGCAAACGAGGTAAGCTGAATCCTCGTTACATTGGACCTTTAGAGATCACCAAACGAATAGGCCCCGTGGCCTATATGAACTAAACCTGCCAAACGAGCTGAGTAGTGTACACAATGTATTTCATATCTCAAACCTCAAGAAGTGCCTATCCGATGAAACACTTGTTATTCCTCTTGAGTAGATACAGATCGACGAACAATTGAACTTCATTGAGGAACCGTTGGAGATTATGGACCGGGAAATCAAGAAACCTAAACTCAGCAAGATACCGATTGTGAAAGTGCGATGGAATTCGCGACGCGGACCAGAATTCACGTGGGAGCGTGAAGATCAGATGAAACAGAAATACCCACATCTGTTCGTGGAACAGACAAACACTGCAACACGAGCTGAATTTCGGGACGAAATTCTTTCTAACCAGGGGATGATGTGACACCCCGTAAATTCCAGGTCAGCTTCTACTTAATTAAATGTTTATTTAATTGATATTTGTACACGTGGTACTAGAATTAGCTTAATTTAGTGTGACACGTGGCATGACGGTATGAACACTGGCACAAACACGATAATTCGGTGAATTATCGCAACACGCACACATGTGTCTAAGAAAACACGAACGTTGGTGAACATTTAGCACATCGTGTAACAAAACACTAGAAACCTCACAAAACGCTCAAACATTGAACTTGAAAGTTCAAACGAGGTCGAACGATAGTCCGTAAGCGTGAAAACGGCGAAGAACGGATCAAACCATTGAAATTGGGCCTAATGGGCTCTTCTGGGACCCGTCACGGTACGCGATGGACCTCAAGGAACCCCATGGCTGTACGCGATGGATGGGCGAGGAGTTTGAACTCCCGAAATCCATCGCGGTACGCTGAGAGGATCTTGGACCCTCTCGGCGGTACGCGACGCCGTCCAGTCGACAAATCTTTATAAAACCAAGAAAATTGTTGCTACTCTACCACATTTCATCATTTCTCTTACTTCCACACGCCATCTCTCGCCATCTTCTCTGCAAAATTAACTGATTTCACCCTTAGAGGCCATTGTTGAAGCTTGGAAACCTTAAGAAAGCTTTGGGAAAGGTTGGAGGAAGTTGCTAGAGCACTCACACCATTGTCCCAACATTGTAGCTACACAATCTTGACATTCCAGAAGCTTGAAGGACTGAAACCAACATCAATCTTCCATCCTTGGGTCTCTTGTGGTAATCTTTATGGCTAAATATCCTCTTTCCACTCATACACCCACATGCATGAACTCACACACACATGCAACCCATGTAAGGGTGCATGCACGAAATTTCAATCATATGAATCTGGGTTTGATGATGTTTTGATGATATTTGATGATCTATGATGATTTAACAACGTTATATAATGATCCATGATGATGTGTGTATGTGTATTGCATGATTTGGTCACGAATGGGCAAAATGCCTACATGCATGTATGATCTAAAGTTTCTAGATGGATTTTTGATGATTATTAATGATGATAATAATGATATGCATGATTAGATGTTGTTGAAACGATTAAAATGCAAGTATTTACAACACTTTCGATTATTAGAAACTTTTTAATTACAAAATGGTGAAATGGATGAGATTATGAACATGCATGTGTGTAGAATTGTTATTAGAATGATATCATGATGACTAGAATGCTTAGAAATTTATTCGGGATTGATTCGAGTCATTTTGGAACTAGTTACTATTTATAGTAACTTTTTATAGTTGAAACTTGCTATTCGATGATTTGAGCTATATGGATATGTTCATGTGATGTTAAATGATATTATTTGATAATATTTGGCATAAGTATGGATTAGAAATGCTTAGGATGATCATTCGGATGAAAATTGTCATAGTTACTATTTTTAGTAACTTTATTTTGGGAAATATCAATCTAGGAATGTTAGATGTGTTATATGCTTGCTAAATGACTTAACACGATTTAATATGACTATTGCATGCTAAGTTACATGGTTTCCGATGCTGAGCATGCTAGAATTAGAAACTTTCCTTTTTAGGAAACTTTTGTATGCAAACGTGACTTGTATGCTTATTTGATTTCGTATGACAACGTGCTAAGTGATAACATGATCACGTAGGACTTAACGAGCATGCTAGAACTTTAAAACGATATGTGTTGTGAAACTTGCCATAAATGGAAACTTACTATAAATAGTAAGTTGTCCATGAAAGCGACTTGCGCGTTTTGCACACGACGAGCACAAGCACAAATGTTACACGATTCACAACCAACACACGGTTCACCAACGGGTCGTTGACTTGACACGATCAATGTGGACCAACATGAGCAAACACGGTAAATGTGGACCGACACGGACAAACATGAACAACCGAGGGTTGTTGAGCACTAACACGAGCACGTACACAAACACGGTCACTTACACGAACTCACGTATGGTATACGATATAGGTAGCCGGTGACCGACTACTCTGCGACGCAGGAGCTTACACATTACTTATTCGATCACTACTAAGGTGAGTTTACGGCCCCTTTTTAACTCTTTTACAAGCATTTCAAATAGAGGGAGAGTACTTGTTACATCGAGTCAAACATTATTACTGTACAAACATTTTCCTGTGTATGCTGGTTTATTAGACACACATTAAGTATTGTAATCGTAACAAGCCCTCACAAAGTCTTACCGTTAATGTACGAACAACGTGGTGAGTTTGAATGGATCCGTTTAGGTGTGACGAACCCCGCGTGGCACAATACTGACTGGAGGTCAGGACACGTGAAATCTCGACCTACCTAGCTATGTTATTACGAGACATAGCGGAGGCAAGGACTAACAAGTCTAGTTCGGTAGTGACGCATTGACACTTAGAGCCTAGGGCTCGGTACTAACATTATGATAAACAGCATGACACATATTTTCTTACTATATCTATATGTATATCAAAACCTGTGAACTCACCAACCATTGTGTTGACACTTTTTCTTGAACTTGTATTCTCAGGTAACTAGCTGCTTATGGAGTTCAGGATGCACTTAAGGGATGAGCTTAGGATCATGTGCATTTTATTTCGAACAAACACTATTTAATTTGTTATGTATTTCCAAACATTGTAGAGTCTGACAATTTACTTTCCGATGCATGTTAAAACACATTTTTATTCCGCTGCAATTTGGACAACTTACATTTCCGTTTCCTATCTATAAAACTGTTTGGTTGTATTGATGTCAAACACTGTATTTTGAAACGTATATAGAGTTGTTCTATATGACCATGAGCTGTGATTTTGGCCACGTCACACCCACGTGGACTGACACCATAAGTTGGAATTTGGGGGTGTGACATGATGCAAGCTTTTAGATCTATTTAGCCTTTGTGTTAGTTGCTATGTGATAAACATGTTTTGATGCTATTTGTTGTTATCAGTAAAGCAAGCAAGTACTAAGTAGCCTAAGTTTGGTTAGATACCACCTTTGCATTGGCTGTTGTCATTATGTTAAAAAGGTGAAAAGTGCACTTAGCAGACTTTATGAAATACAAGTGTTAATACAAAGTATGCTATACTTGAATTAACAATATGTATGGACATTTGTTTGGACACTATTGAGATATTCATTTACATTTATTCAAACTTGTTATATGCATGCCATTCGGTATAGTAATATCGAGATTATCAGTATCAGAACAAATGTACAAAGCTTAGAATCCTGAACAAGTTATACTAAAGTTGCAGAAAAAAAACAAAACAACTATAAATAAGATTTAGTCTCGAAGCTCCGATACTATTAGTATCGGAGCCTTTGATATAAGTCGTGTCGAAGGTGCCTTCATCGATACTGTTAATATCGGCATTACTAGGCTTGCCGATCCTACAAGCTTCGGCAAACACTTAGAAATTTTTCAACACTACTACAAATTTATTACTTTAAACATCAAAATCTAATCAAACAACACAACTATCACATTATGGTTTTGATGCTTCCAGTCTTCATATCATCAGCAGACGAGCAATCTCTTGATTTCATGAGTCTGCCTCCCCTGCTGCAGGTAGGAAAATTAAAAACCGAAGCTCCTCTCCTTGTATTGATGGAATTGATTATGTAAGGGGCTGTAATGTAATATCAAAAAGTTATGAGGGACATAACGTAATATTAAGAAATTAAACGTAGGGTGGTTTTTATTGTAAACCCTAATTTAGTTTAGTTCAGAGGAAGCAGAACCTATCGTCATCAATGGCGGAAGGGAAGAAGAGTAAGGAAATATTCGCATCTTGTGATTTCGTTAGTCTTGGTCTTCACCCTGTCTTATGCGACCAACTCCGAGGTATCTTCGTGTTTTTTTTTTTGTTTTTTTTTTGGTATTTGATTACGAATCGAACCAGACGATATCAATTCTAGATTATACCTTACTTTGCAGACAGAATGGGATTTAAAGCTCCAACGTTAGTTCAAGCTGAAGCTATTCCAGTTATCCTCTCTGGAAGACATGTGTAATGTTTTGTTCCCAATCTGTGTGTCTCTTTGGTTGGATGTCCATGTTTCTGATTTATTGTCTTCAATCACAGGCTTGTTAACGCGGCTACAGGCACCGGTAAAACCCTAACTTACCTGGCTCCTGTCATTCATCAGTTGCAAAAGTATGATACTAAAATTCAGCGGTCTGATGGTACTTTTGGTATGTTCATTCATGTCATTTTTTCTACTAAATTTAAACCTCTGTGCTGACTTAAGTTTGATAACAGCGTTGGTTATCGTACCAACACATGAGCTATGCATGCAGGTATATGAAAATTTGCACAATTTATTGCACCGATTCCATTGGATTGTTCCCGGTTATATAATGGGTGGGGAAAACAGGTCTAAGGAGAAAGCAAGGTTGCGGAAAGGTACACACTCTTGACTCTTTAGCCTTCTAAAGAGATCAAGTAGCCTCTAATCAGTTCCACTTAAAGCTGCAACAATACCTTACATTAGGCGAGAAAGATTTCTTTTCATTGCAATTCGGATCATTTGTGTGTAGGAATATCTATCCTTGTTGCAACTCCAGGACGTTTATTGGATCATTTGAAGCACACATCATCATTTGTTTTTAAGAATTTGCGCTGGATAATATTTGATGAGGCAGACAGGTTTTGTTTTCAACCCCACACATGAAATTTGCCTTTTTTTCAGTTTTACATATTTGATTTTTCTTTTATATAAATAAATCAGTTTGATTTATCTTTTATATAAATAAATAAGTTTGATTTACTACAGGATTTTGGAACTTGGATTCGGTAAAGAGATAGAAGAGATACTTGATATTTTGGGTTCAAGGCCGCTGTTGTCTGAAAGCAAAGATGCTGAATTTGTGAGGCAAAATTTGCTCTTGTCAGCCACTCTAAATGAGAAAGTCAATCATCTTGCAAATATTAGTTTGGACAATCCAGTCATGATTGGTCTTGATGATTCGAAAATGCAACCTTCTAGTAAGCAAGGTGCATTATTTGATAATGCAATTGAAACTTCTGCCAAGTTGTCAGTTACATCAAATGCGGAATATCAATTTCCAGCACAACTTAACCAAAGATATGTTAAAGGTAATTGAACTAAAAATTGAGAACTAGTTTCATTGTTATCAGTAATAGTGTTTTTATATTTTTGTTATGACTTCTATTGTACTCCAGTGCCTTGTGGTTCTCGCCTTGTGGTTCTTCTTTCTGTTCTAAAGAATCTATTCACTAGAGAAGCATCCCAAAAGGTAGAGTTATCCTTACATATTATTTTGTTAAATTCATTTGCTGTATTTTAAAATATCTAGTCTTTTACTCGATAACTTTTAGAAAATGTTAGGGTATCAACTCCGCACACTCACAAACACTTAATAGTAAAAGGAAATGGACATGAGGATTTAACTTGCTTTTGTCGATGTGACCTACGTTCATGAGTTGCAACTAGTGATATATTATTGAATATGTGCTCTTGGAAATCACAAATTTACAACACGCAACCATCTATTTATAATGATAAATATACATAGGGAACAAGAAAACTTAAATTAGGCAACACCCCTAATTTAACTCATTTGGGTTAGGGCCAACTGCCTCATAGTAGATTTTGGCCACAAAACCGAATAATCCCCCACTTGGAGGCTTCGTGGAATTTTAAACTACTCTCTGATCTATCTGGCATAAAGCAATTCTTCGTCACTACTAGTTGCAACTATCTTCTCATCAGTTAACCTGAAGGCCCATTGAAACTACCCGAAGCTTCAACTCGTTAGTCACGACTTTGCCAGCCAGCAGTTCTTTCATCTCTTTTTCTGCCTGTTCTCACTATAATGCAATCGTTAGTCCGCTAGCATACGAGACAACTGAGAATCCACACCCTCCAATCCAAGCGAACAATCATCAGGAAAAACTTTCACAGATGGTTTACTGGTTCTCCTAACTCATTGTGGAACTTGAAATGCATCTGAAACAATTCATCCTTTTGGTCCCTCTGTTCTAACATCTTCCACCACAAATTGTTTAACTGAACCTTTCTGTGTTGACTGTTTATTTTCAATATGTGCTTTTGTTCTACGTGCGTTTTGTTAGGTGTGGAGGTAGATTTGGGTAGCTAGCCCTAGTTGCCAGCAACAGCAACAACAACAAGCGTACCTAGTAGAATCCCACTTAGAGTGGGGTCTGGGAGGGGAAAGATAAAGACACACCTTACCCCTATCTACAAGTAGAATAGAGAGGCTGCTTCGGTAGAGTCCCTCGGCTCAAAAAAGTTTTTTTTTTACAACATATAACCACATAAAAAGGTAACCTATAATCGCAAATAGAAGCATAAAGTATAAACAAGAAAACACCAACGATATAAACGGACTAAACGAACATGTAAGCACTAAAACGTGTAAAATCATCTAAGTCATCTAAGAGAGCGAACACCCCAGCCACCCTCCCGCAAGCAATCAAAAAACACAACTGAACACAAATCATAGATACCAAACCATCAAACAGGCACGAATAAACACATACAAAGATCCCAAAAATCCATATAACACAGATAACACGTATAAACACATCCTACAGATAAACTCATACCAACCCACCATCCCGCAAACATTCATATGGCACCTATAAACACATATCATATCATAAGCCCAAACCAGCAAACAAACACAACAACAGCCACCGACTCTTATGTCAAGAAGCCTATGAAATGACCTATGTATCTTGCACCTTTATTCTATGTCTTCACTGACTCCTATCATAGATCATGTTCTCCGAGAGGCGTAGCTCTGCGAAATCCCGTCTTAGTTGCTCCTCCCATGTCAACCTCGGTCGCCCCCTTCTTCTTTTCCCCTCCACCGTGAGAAACTCTATTCTTCTTACGGGGGCCGACTGGCTTCTTCTTCTGACATGTCCAAACCATCTCAATCTTCCTTCCCTAACTTTGTCCGAGATGTTTGCCACCTGTAATCGTTCCCGAAAAACCTCGTTTCTTATCCGATCCAGCCTCGTGTGAGAAAGTTTTGCCGCATTCATAGTTCTCTTATTGAGAAAGTTTGTAAACATAATCCTAGTATTATAAATAGGTTTCTAGCTACTTCTAATTCTCCATCACCTTTAAAGTAATATAAGGAGTTGTAGTTGTAGCCCATAGATGTAGGATAGTTTAGATCGAACCACGTTAAATCTAGTACTTTTTTCGTTTATATATTTTTTTTTGTGTGGTTTTTGTGTTTTTGCAATCCGACCAGAAGACAAGACCAAACCAGCAACTAAACCAGCAATTGCTGATCTGTTGTCGATCAAATAGAAGCCAAAAACAGAAGCATTCTAGAAACTAAAGTCTTGTTCATCTAACATCTGAATGTTTACTTTTCCCTCATCTGTTGCGATGATACCTTGCTCAAACATGACTAATCTAATTGATATTGATAAATCATGAACAAACACAACAGCGGCAGCTGCCTAAACTTATCATTTGTTATGTTAAACACTAATAATTAAAC
This sequence comes from Mikania micrantha, assembly GCA_009363875.1. Taxonomy (NCBI): domain Eukaryota; kingdom Viridiplantae; phylum Streptophyta; class Magnoliopsida; order Asterales; family Asteraceae; genus Mikania; species Mikania micrantha. The sequence continues at coordinate 109,558,963 of CM018693.1, read as the reverse complement.
TCAATTATTTGTAGCAAATAGTTCGAAACAAGTGTTTAAAACAAACAAACCCTAAGTTTGATGACTAGCGTTGTTAAATTGGCCTAGGTGGTGCTCTGCCGCTATGATTTTTGCTAATAAGCTAGAATAAAAATCTGGCTTAGGCGATAAAAAATTCGCCGGATTCCGACAACAATTTTGGCATGTTTGAAATTCCAGTGATATTTCCTGTAAAATTCTAAAATTACGGCGAGATTCTCGGCAAATCCCTAAAGTCCAGCGTACCCCTATATATACATAAAACTTAAAATTTCTATAAAATGATATAGAAAATTTGGTTATGTATACAGATATATAAGTTGTCTATGATAACCCAATTTTCTAGAGTTAACCCTTAAACTCATTTCTAGCCATGTATTTTAAATCCTAAAAAAAAATGCGTGGTTCACACTAAAGTTGAATAATAAAGTGGGTGTAGAATAAAAACATCATTATTAATGTTTTCACAGTGGGTTTTCCCAGAATCTTCCTTCGGATTCTTCTTCATTGATTCTCAAATCAATCAACAACAAAGTAATTACAAACGATGACAATTGAATCGTAAACTTCAATTTCATAAACACACACAAGTTTCATACATACAAATACATCGACAGATACACATATATACTAATCGGTGATGGTGGCGGTTGTATAACTGCTGATAAGGGCAGTCTGCTTATCAACGAATTTCACCCACCATATCCACCGTTTAACTCTTCTGTTCGACAACACTGTGTAGACTAAAACATAATAGTTGGGCTATTACTAATGCCCTAAGCCCATTAACATAAATACAACACTTAACTAAAGTCCACATATTAATACTATAGTTAAATAATTAAAACTAAGCCCACTTCAAGGATTATGGTCCAACATTCCCCCCTAATCCTTGAATTTCATCTTTATTCACAGCAGCCACATCCTCCTTGTTTCTTTCAGTGTATTCCAGCAGTTCAAGTTCGAAGTCATCATCAAAGTTTGCATCTAGCATCTCTTGAAGGTATAGTTCATTATCCGGAATTTCACCATCTTCTATTTGCTTTTCTTGCTTTTGGGATGAACCTGCAGTAGCATCTTTGTTGTCTTCTGGACTAAAACCAACTTCTTCAGTTTCTTTCTTTTCACTTGGGCCATCTTTATTAGCATACCTTTCTTCAATTGGAGCTTCACCAACTTTTGGTTCCTTTTCCTTTTCCATGCTATACATCCAGTCAAGTAATTCTAAATAGCCATCATATATGATCCTAAGATTAGGACCATTTTCAACCAAACCAAGTTGTTCACCAACTTCCAACCATTTTCCTTCTTTAGCCACAATTTTTCTTCCACCTAGACCTTCCACTGTCATATAGAGATCAAACAAGTCAATGGGTTCACCATTAGGCAAAGTAGGTGGATATTCTTTTGTGTTTTGTGGGAAGTATTCTTCATAGAACCACTTTACCATTTTTGTAAAATGGTTCCTAAGATATTCTTTGCTTGTCATCACATAATTTGGTATATGCAATATGTCAAGAAGAGTAACCCAACTCTTATTCTTATCATCCTTTATTTCTTGAGTTTTTTCACTTTCTTTATCATAATAGCCTTGGAGATACGCTTCAAACTTCTTTCTTTCAAGTTCAAAGATAGTTTGATCATCCAAGGTTTCATAGAATTTCTCAAGAAACTCATCATGATCCAATCTTGTGTTTATAACATCATGTTTCACAGATTCTACATCATCATCAAACATGGTTTTAATGTAACATTTATCACCCTTTAATGTGACAGAATAACCTTGATCAATTAATTGAGACAAACTCAACACATTTTTGTTCAAAGTAGGCATGTAATAAACACTTGAGATATTATGATACTTATTACATGAGAAAATTTCGACTTCACCAATACCATGGGAAGATTTTGTTATTTTGTCATGGTAATGTATTTCACAATCTCGAATTGACTTAAACTTTGTGAATAGACCCCTCTTACTTGTGGCATGTTTAACATAAATAGGATCTACAAACCAAATATCATTCCAATTTCCATTATCTGTTCCAGAAACAAGATAATCTTTTGGTTTGATTTTCTTATTTGTAATCCCAGAGTTAAACATTGAATCAATATACTTACTTGGGCATTCAGAGATCTTGTGTCCATACTCACGACATTTGTAGCACCGGATTCGGGTCCTTTTCTTTGACCTTGGTTTGATATGATCACCAAATTTGGTCCTAACAGAAACAGATTCCTGTTCAAGGCGCCTCGCCTTGCCTTTTGATGTTTCAACCATATCAACCTTCTGGAATCCTTGTTCGAGTCTGCGAATCACCGAAGATTGCATTCCCTGGTGCATCTTTTGTTTCCCCTTCCATCCTGGATCATCACGACGCACGTGATTAGTGTCAGAATTCGATCGAACGTTTTCAATCTTCTGACTTTCAGAATGAATCGTTAAATTAGGGTTTCGAACATGAGTAGGATGTTGATCCTTACCAGACCTTGCTCTGATACCACTGTTTTCACAGTGGGTTTTCCCAGAATCTTCCTTCGGATTCTTCTTCATTGATTCTCAAATCAATCAACAACAAAGTAATTACAAACGATGACAATTGAATCGTAAACTTCATTTTCATAAACACACACAAGTTTCATACATACAAATACATCGACAGATACACATATATATACTAATCGGTGATGGTGGCGGTTGTATAACTGCTGATAAGGGCAGTCTGCTTATCAACGAATTTCACCCACCATATCCACCGTTTAACTCTTCTGTTCGACAACACTGTGTAGACTAAAACATAATAGTTGGGCTATTACTAATGCCCTAAGCCCATTAACATAAATACAACACTTAACTAAAGTCCACATATTAATACTATAGTTAAATAATTAAAACTAAGCCCACTTCAAGGATTATGGTCCAACAATTAATGTAGTTTAACTTACTATTTTTTGTTTCGAGGATTTAAAATGGCTGGACAGAAATGGGTTTAAGGATTAGCTCTTTAAGGTTGGGTTTTCATATGATACAAACCTTATATATACATATATATGTGAGTGTGTGTGTGTGGGTATGTATTACATATAAAAATTTCGATCTGATTAAGCTTTCCCTACCCATCGCTCAATTAGCGCCTAGTGATTTCTACAATACTACTTATGAAAGTTGTAGGCGGCTGTCAGCAGAAGTTGAACGACAGTAGAAACTTCTTGGTAGTGGTGCTGTAACTGTTCTATTGGTGGTAATTTTGCTATGCGGGCCAGGGTTTAATGCGTTTGAAATCTCCTTCGCATGGGTGTATTAAGAAACATGCAAAACAATTTCTTCACGCATTGCTTGGTGCAAGAAAGCAATTGCCATGTTGTCTTTCTTTGGATCGACATTTACTCGTGGTTCAATTGCCTCCCAAATTCCTTGAATATTGAAAAATACCTTGATCTTCACTGCCCATATTGTATAATTTGTGGGGTTCAAAATATGACATCTGATGGACATCAACCTCCATCCTTCATGGGTATGTTCTGTTTGTCTGAAATTGCTTCAACTAGATTGTCTTTTTCTTCTCTGGTATGTGATTCAGGTCATTCGGTCTTGATCCAATCCTTCGGGTCAAGATGATGTACTTGACTTCCCTTGAGACCAAGCTCTGACACCAAATGTTGGCAAATCAAAGAGCAATTTCAAAAAATCACACACTTTTTATTAACTAACAATTGAAAAGGCACACATGAGACCAACATACAAAACATTTAAATAGCCTAAAAAACGGACTTCTTAAATGCTAGCTAACATTTAGGGTCATAGTTTGACCCATTTATTTCTTATTCAACCTATGAGTCAATCAAGCAATAAATCTTTTGACTAAAATTAAAACCTTCCTTAGTCACCCTTCGTCATTTGACCTGACTTTGACAAGCACCTTACCAAGATTAACCAAAAGTGAAGACGTAGGATTAAGGTTAAAATGTTAAATATATTTAGAACATAAGATAAATGTAGAGTGACCGTGTCCTAGGGATGTAGATTGCTTTCTCTTTAAAGAAGTCTATATTCTCTTGTCTTTACTGTACATGTACATGTGTTTGTTCTATGATATTGTGTCTTATGATCTCCACACTACTACATAATATGGTATTTGTGACCGCAATTTTTGTAGCAAAACGGGGGCACTTGCCCTTTTGTACCAAAAATGCGGTGGGAAAATCCCTTTTGACAAATGCCCTACTGCTAACGTTTTGCCATCGTTACATTTTTTGATACCAAATTGTTGCGACCAAAAACACATAAAAATAGTGTGACGAAATTGTTGCGACCTTGTTACAATCGATTTTAGTTGCCGCTATTTTGTGACCATCATTATTACATCACATTTACCCACCATCAATCCACCAACCCCAACTATAATTGCCCCACTTGTTTTCACACCATTTCGCCACCAAAACCTTCACACCATTTTGCTGCCAAGCCTGTAATTTTTCTACCAGCATCAAAACCCACCTATGACCAATCAATTTACATATACCACCTCTCATGACTAGATTTATATAAATTTTGTACTAACCCAAGTATCATAGCAATAGATTAATCATCCAGATTGAATACAAATTATCCAAACATAATACAAGTCTAAACAATCAAAATAAAAGTGTTTTATAGTCAATTTTTGGACCATAGTTTTCAACATCTCTTTAATTTTTTACATCCTATTGCTCATAGCATCTATTCCTGCCTTATGTTTTTCTTTTTCAGCCTCGTAACTCTGCAATAATTCCATTTAATACTTCGTTTTCTTCTTTTCCCTTCACAAGTTCCTTGATAATCTTGTTCAACTTTTTATTCTACTGTTTCTACAAAACAATCAATGAATATTGAAAATGTGTCAACTACAGTTAACAAATCAATCAATATAATTTAGATTCAGTATTCCATAGGAAATCAACACTTATGCGTTGCAAAGTCTATTACAACACTTATGCGAGATAAGTCCAACTATAAGGTTATTGCTAAATAACAACACTACAATCAATCAATCAATAATCCCACTTAAAAGTAGGGTCGGGGGGGGGGGGGGGGATGAAAACAAACCGTACCCCTACCCCCAAGAAGGGGAAGGATGAAACAACACTACAATATAAGTTATAAAACTTACTAAATAATAAAACTGTTGAGTATGGTGGCTTGGCTAGGTAGGCTATAGCCTCTGCATGTGGTTATAGGATCGTTTCCTTAATTACGTATCTCTAGCATTGGTTTATAAATACTCATCATTGGACTTGTAATTCCTTGAGCATAATAATAGTACATCTTGCTAGTTGCAACATGTGGACGTAGGTCACCTAGACAAAACCACGTTAAATCCATGTGTTCAATTCTCGTTTACAATTTAGTGTGTGTGTGAGATACCCAACAATTGGCATCAGAGCCAAGACTCTTCATTGATCACACCACCTATCTAACACTTGTCACCGGAATCGCCGTCTGTCGGAACTAGGGTTCCGTCGCCACTGTCACTAGCTCTGCCGCCACTGCTAGGGGTTCGGTTGAACCTACTTCTTTGCGATCTTGGCTTCGGGTTTCTTGTTCAATCGCGATTAGGGTTTCAACCTAAACAACTGCAGTCGTTTTAGGGTTCCTGTGGTCATCACCATCTGATTAGGGTTTCGACAGTAGGAATGTCGCCGCCGCCACGAGACTCCGCCGCAATTTAGGGTTCTTAATAGGGGGTTCCAATTTTCAGCCATCGATTGACGGTTTTAGGGTTCGGGCGAACCCTATTCTCCATTTCTCCTATCTGTCGCCACCGCTTGTTACCGGATTTGGGTTCCAGCGAGGCAACTTGTTGCTGGATTAGGGTTCCGCCGAGTTTGATTTTGACCAAAAATTGTTCTGATTAAGGTTTTGAAAGCTTCTGCTGCTAATTAGGTCAGAATTTGGCTGCTAATTGCGTCATAATTTGGCTGCTATTTGGATCAGAATTTGGGTGTCGATAGGCTGAAGAAAAGGCAAAGATCGAGAAGTTTGATGGACAAGACTTTGGTTTCTAGAAGATGCAGATTGAGGATTTACTATACTAGAAGGATCTGTATCAGACGTTCTCTGAAAAGAAACCTGATAAGATGTTTGAGGATGATTGGGCTATACTCGACCATAAAGCTTTGGGAGCAGTCAGACTTTCGTTGGCCAAGAGTGTGGCGTTTAACATTGTGAACGAAACAACTACTTGTGGATTGAATAAAGCTTAGTATTTTTGATTCGACAGTTGGTTAATACTAGGATGAGAGTAGGAGCTTCAGTTACCGTTCATATCAATGAATTTAATTCGATCATAACTCGTTTAGGATCAGCTGGGATTAAATTTGATGATGAACTTCAGGCGTTGTTTCTGTTATCTTCGTTGCCAGAGTTGGTCTGGGACAGTGACATTGGAACTACTAAGCTTACATTTGAGGGAATTTGGGACTTGCAACTGGGTGTGGACATCCGACGTAGAAGTTTAGGGATTCATCAAGTTCACTGTTAAGTGCCGAGGGCTGAGGAAGAAGAAACATAAAGGGGAACAACCAGGGTAGAAGAAGAAGCAAATCTAGGAATCTGAAAGATGTTCTTTGTTGGGATTGCAAACTGGTAGGGCATTTCATAAATCTGTGCCCGGGTGCTAGGAAAGGCAAGGAGGTGAATCATGTTGCAGATGGATATCACTCAGATGATACTTGGTTTTGTAGGGTTGAGTGTGCTGCTGATTCATGGGTTATGGATTCTGGTGCATCGTTTCATGCTACGCACTGCATAGAGACGATGAAGAATCTGAGGTTTGAACTTCGGTAAGGTATGACTTGCGAATGATGAGATTCTAGATGTTACAGGACCAGGGGATATCGACTTGAAGACTTCAGTTGGAGCCACATGTACTTTGAAAGACGTCAGGGTCATTCCAAGCTTGAAGAGAATGCTTATCTCTGTCCGACAATTGGATAAAGAGGGACATGATGTTATGTTGGACAGTGGAAGGTAGTCAAAGGAAACCTAGTAGTAGCTCGTGGAAAGAAAAAAAGATTCGCCTTATATGGTCGAGATACCTCTAGAAGGAGTGAGTCTAGTTCTGGTGACAGGAAAAGTTCGATTATGTGAATCTCGTGCTCAGAAGAGGGTTACCTTTGCTAAGGAGGTACCTAGAGAAAGAGTGAAAATTCAGATGGAACGGTTTGTACAGAAATGTTCAGTTAAACCAGTCAGTGCTGGAGGATGTCACAATAGTGAGAGCAGAAAGAAAAACCATGTTTCAGTTGCTGAGTTATAGTTCAGCAGTGGGTTAATAGAACCCGCATGTCGTCTGTGAAAGTCTCTTTGATTTTAGTTTGCTTGGATTGGAGAGTGTGGGTTCTCAGTTTATCTCGGATGCCAGCAAAGTGACAGTTGAGTTACTGCGCAAGCACGCAGAGGCAGAGAAGAACGAGTCACTGGCTGGTTTGGTCGTGATTGATAAGTTGAAGCTTAGGGGAGCTTCAACGAGCCTTCAGGTTAACTGATAAGAAGGCCGTTGCAACTAGTGGTAAAGGAAGATTACAAAAAGTACATAATAAAGATGGATCGCAGTTTGAATTTTGTCAAAACCTCCAAGTGGGAGATTGTTGAGTATGGAAGGCAGTCGACCCTAGCCTAGATTCTATTTGTGGTTATAGGATCGTTTCCTTAATTATTTATCTCTAGTATTGGTTTATAAATACTTGATGATTTTGCTTGTAATTCCTTGAGCATAATAATAATATATCTCGCTAGTTGCAACCCGTGGACGTAGGTCACATAGACCGAACCATGTTAAATCCTCGTGTTCAATTCTCGTTTAGTGTTTAGTGTGTGTGTTATACCCAACAAAAACCCAATCATATTATCATAGGAAACCAACAGTTATCTACACTAATTCTTATTCAAGATCTAATTATAAGCTAACTCAAACTTTAATTTACCATTTCAGTGGAATGGTAAAATTGTTATTCGCATAGTTGTCAAAGGCGTTAGGCGCACTTAAGGCGTTATGGTCTCGCCTGGGGCCTAGGCGATGGGCGCAAAAAAAGCGCTAGCCTGAGAAAAAAAAGCGCAAATATAATAGAAAAATAAATATAATTACATACTTATACTTTAGAATATAACATAATATACTTTCTTCCAAAATTCCAATTCATATTACTAAATATCAAATGATAAAAATCAATTTCATGATGTTCAAAATTGAAAACCAAACATTCAAAATCAATACCAAAAATTTCAAAGTAAAACCAAACAGTTTAAAAATTAAAAGTACTACAGACCCTATATAATCATCAAAACCATCATAAGATTTTTCATCCACTTCTATTGCATCTTTGGATTCATATTCATAATCATCATCTTCTTCAGATTCTTCATCAACGAAAGTCCTTGAAGATGAAGGTTATGAAATTGAAGATCGTGTTCTTCTAGCTTCTCCAGCCCCACTTGCATTACCCACAGCATCCCATGGCAGGTCCTCACCCTCAAACACCAAATCTTCTTCCATTTTCCCAATCAACCACTCGTTGCAATCATCGATGTCATCCAATGATATTGGATCATAGACAACATTTTTATCATGCCGATTTTTGAGGGTCTTGTTGTATATTACATACACAAGATCTTGTAACTTTTTGTGCTCTAATCTATTTCTTTTCTTGGAATGGATTTGTTATTTTGCGGTTGAATAGTTATAAAAAAAATACATAATTAACAAATAAAAAACTATAAATTTTCATTAACTTGCGTGCTCAAATGTGCTCCAATTTCTTTCACATCCGGATGCACCACATGTCAAGATTAACACTTTAATAGCAAACTATTGCAAATGTGGGGTTCCTTTCCCATATAGTTTCCACCATTCAGCTGATAAAAAACATAAAATTAATTAACATATCAAATAAGATTAAAATTAAATTAAATTTACATAACTTACCATGTTACCATGTTACCATGTGCTCTCTTTGCAAATTCTAAACAAAAAAACCCTTCTTGGTTCACCAATATGACCATCTCAGACATTATCAAATCTTGTTTTGACTTATCGGGAACCAACCTTTTAATGCATTCAATCAGTCCTTCACATACCTCTTTATCACTTTCAATATGAAGGTTATAGCAATAGAACTCCAGGTTCAAGTAGTAACCAGCTGTATGCAACGGATGATGGAGTTGACAATTCCATCTTTTGTCAATAATGGTGGAAACCATTAGGTAATCAGTGCTATCTTTGCCTAAAGCCACCCCAATTGCTAACTTAGCTCTCTCCATTGCTTCATATACATAACCCATTGCTGGTTTCTTCTCATTATCAACTAGACGAAGCACTCGAACTAAAGGACCCATAATTTTAAGCGTGAAAAGTACATTGTTCTAGAAGGTTGGTGTGAAAATAATTTCACATGCCCGTTTACCTTTAGGATCTTTTGACCATTTACTACTTGTCCACTTTTCACTTGCAAATATGTTTCTCAAAGGAGACTGTTGCTTTTGCAAACTTTGCAAAGTTAAATATGTGGTAGCTAAACGTGTAACTCCAGCTCTTGTCAATTCTTTGTTGCTTGTGAACCATAGTCACAGAAATCGCCCTACAGGCTACGATTTACGTCCTAGTTCGTTTGTACCGAATAGCGGTACGATCGCGTACTAGGAACGTTCTGGATCGCGATTTTGATGATAAAATTGACGATTCCATTATACCTTGTTAATCGTTCTCGACGCTAATTGGATCGCGAAACAACGAAGTTGGAATCACATACCTGGGTAGGTTGAGCCGTGGAGAATATGAACGGTCGGGATATGGATCGCCGGCAGAACTTTGAATGACACGAGCTCACCTATCACGAACCGTTCTACTTGAAATCGCCGATTCCCATAATACCCTATATCTGATGAGTCTTCATCTCCCGAATCCTAATCGGTAATCACGAACACTTGAACGAAAATGATTTGGGAAAAGTAGAAGCACCTCTGTTGACTATGAAGAAGACGATGGACATCTTGGTGAGACGATGGAGATAGCGATGGAAGCAAGAGTGTGACGAGGAAGAGCCGAAGAGTCGTGATTAGTTCTAGGGAATTCCAGATATTTTATTCACCATTCATACATATCTTCATTTATTAGTTCTAGGGAATCCAAGATATTTTAATATTACTTTGTTATTAGATTTTTTTAATAGAAGAAAAGCTATCTTAGTTTTTACAAAGATAACACAAAGTTTATTGGGTACACCGCATTATATTATATGGTATACCGTACCATAGCGAACCGAAATGAGTCTACCCTCTTGCGTACCGAGTTTTAGGGTCCTAGCGAATTGTGATCCCGTACCGGACCTTACCGCGATCCTAGTAACTATGTTGTGAACGCTCGCATCATATTCAACACACTATTGTGAATATATATATAACCAACAAAGAAAATACCTTTTTGTATTGTTGTTTTGACTTTACAAATCTTCCCAACATCCTCATGCATTAAATCTATGCAATGAGCAGCACAAGGGGTCCAAAACAAATGTTTCCTCTTTTGCATCAACAATTGGACTAAAACTATCATATATAAAATGAACAATTATAATTTAAGTATACAAAAAATTAAACAAATTGAAAATACAAAAGTTACCTGCTAATTTGAAGTTGCTTCCATTGTTAGTGATAGTTTGAACATTATCTTCTCCAATTTGTTCAACAAATTAATCTAGTAACTCAAATAATTTCTCACCCGTCTTCGTATACGAAGACGCATCAATTGACTCCATAAATGCAGTCCCTTTAGAACTGTTGACCAAAAAATTTATCAATGTTGTTTGCTTACGATTTGTCCAACCGTCTAACATAATTGAACACCCAGACTTTGACCATTCCATCATTTGGTCGGCAACCCATCTGTCTATGTTATCTATCTCATTTTTAAGGAGTAGGACTCTCAACTCATGATAACTAGGAGGCTTCAAATGTGGTCCATAGTTCCCAATAGCTGCTACCATTTCCTTGAAACTATCTAACTTTGCCACATTGAATGCAATCCGAGCTTGGTAAAAGAACACGACATTCGTTTGAATTGTTCTTCTCCGAAGTTCTGTCACAAGCATCATTTATGCTTGTCTATACAACTGTTCCTTTACCTTTAAAAACAAAAAAGTCTATGGGACCCTTAGCATTTTTCTTCTTTTTTTTTTCCACTCCTATGTTTATTCCAGGCCTCTTCTTTTGGACATTAGGCAATTCAGTTACCTCATCCTCTTCCATCGGGATTTTTTTTTTTTAACTTTTGACTTTGGACATAATCTCTAAGTTCTTGTTTCACTTCTGGTGGACATTTGGTAAATTCTTTTGCATTCCGATGACCACCCATCTAATGTTGTTTCGCTCTATAGATACTCCTTTTAGTTAATTTATGACAGAAAACACAACTAACACTGTTTTTATCCTTTTCATCTTTCAAATAATTATACTTCCATCCAGGATCTTTACCCACTTTGGATTGTGAACAATCAACATCAGGTTGGGAAGAACAACATTCTGTTAAACGAAACCATAAACATAACATAATCAATATAATGAGCAATGCGATCATCTGTATAACTAGAACCAAAAAGTGAAATATGATTGACCAAAAATGTGAAACAGAGATTTATTAAACAATATAATGAGCAAAACGATCAGACTTGTTCAAAAAATAAACAATATCATGAGCAATGCAATCATCTGTATAACTAGAACCAAAAAGTGAGAAATACGATTGACCAAAAATGCGAAACAGAGATTTATTAAACAATATAATGAGCAAAACGATCACTTATTCAAAAAATAAACAATATCATGAGCAATTCGATCTTCTGTAAAAATGAAACCAAAAATTGAGAAATATGATTGACCAAAAAAGTGAATTCGAATATGCAATACGAAATTGAATCAAAAATTGAGAACTAACTAACCTGAATTTGCAAGTAAATGGAGTTGAATTGAAGAAACTAAAAGATGCACTGGGCCGATTAGGAGAATATCGACGATTGGAAGAATTTTGGAAGATGATCGTGGCTGGCAAACTTCTCGGCACAAGAAGTTCAATTCTTAAACAGAGAAGATACGTAAAATCCAATTTCCCATATTTGTTTAATCAATCAATTAAAAAAATAATAAACCGTATATAATTAAATATAAACCTAAAATAAAAAAAAAGTAAAAAAAAAAACGTTTTTTTTTGGGGGGCACCGCCTTGGGGGCGCTGCGCCTATGTAGAAAACCACCGCCTGCCACCGCCTATGCCAAATTCCTCCCATGGCTGCGTCTCCCTCTTCCACAGGCGGGATGCTTGTGCTGGGCCTTTTTTTTGCGCCTAGGCGCTCGCTTTTGACAACATAGGTTATTCGTAAAAATAAATAAATTAACATACCTCGGAGTTTTGTTTGCCATGTGCGTTTGGGTTACTAACATTGCATAAACCTTATGTTATTCCTTTGTTCTTGCCATTGGCAGCTTGTGACCCCAAGTCTTCGTCAAATTGGGGATGGTAGTGTGTTCATCCCCATATTTTTTCACAAGATATCCATCGTATTTAACATAATAAAAATAACAAGGACATTTTATTTCACATCTCGTCTTGCCATGCATATTAACCCTTGTATAACAATTACATCATTAACAAATGCAAAGTCCAAAAAAAAATCCACATTGTCACAATATTTAGAATTAAGAAATCCATCACTATCAATCTTTTCATACATCCACTCTCGATCAGTATACCAAGGCATTATTAATCAAATCAATGCCCCCTAAAATTTACAGACAAAAACAAATATATACACATAAATCATTCATTACTAATCAAATTAGTCTCTAGTATTAACAAAATTCAAAACTCACATCAACGAGATACGACAGTAAGTATCGATCCTATTGTTAGACTACCCGCAATGCCTAAGCATGCATTTACTATACGCATCCTAGTCATTACTGCCACAACAACTTTTTACTTATTCTTCTCACATACATTCTCTCTCTTCTTTTTAACTCCAACACATCCTTCCCACATGCTTTCTGTCTCTTTCACATCACCATTTCATTTTCTATTTTTCTTTTAAACAAATGATTTGTTAATGTAAAAACATATTTAATAAATAAATATAAAATATAATTAAATAATTAAAAAAAGAAAAAAAATAAATAAAAATTAAAATGGCATTACATAAAAAGAAATTACATTTTCCTAAAAAATAAAATAAAAATACTTAAAATTAAACTACACCTAAAATTAAAAATAAAAAAAAAACTTAAAGAAACAAGACCGAAAATTAAGCTTTCATAGAGAAATCTACTCTTGATTAGCTTCCCTAGGATCCCAAAGATGTTCCATAAGATTGTTGCGTAGTGCGATGTGAGTATCTTTGCTCTGTAAGGATTTAAACCTCTGCAGACAGTTTAGCCGGTGCACCTTCGTTATAACTTGCTGGATCAGGCTTGTGTTCTTCAGGGACCAATTAGTTATCGCATGACCTTCATTGCCTATCCTACTTAGAGGACACCAAATGCTCGCTCAACATTCTTTCGACAAGACTCTTGACGTCGCTTATAGTATTGCTTGGTTTTTTCTTCTTTTTTGCGGCCTTTTCTTTTGATGGTGTTTCCACATGTTCCTGAATTTGTTGAAATTGATTTTGATGCATTTGGGAGGTTTTTGATATTGTTTCCATTGAAGAAGTTGTTGCCATTGTTGAGCATCAAAAGCTGGTTGTGGTTGAGAAAACTGTGGCATGACAGGAAATTGACCAAATTGGGGGAATGGAGGTCCTTGTTGGTGAAACTGGGGAGACGGTTGTGGTTGTGAATATTGAGAAAAATTTTATGTTTGTGAGAACTGTGGGAATGAAGGTTGTTGCGGTGGGTTATGCTAGACATCATTGTCATCGTTTAACATTTGAGTGAATGAAAATGGGGCTCTTGGATCCAATTTGAGAGTGTGATAGTTGAAAAAATATAGAGAATTTGTATTAGATTTTTGGGTAAAAAATGAGTTATTTTGAGTGGGTATTTATAGCGGGGAAAAACTAGCCTTTTTTATAAAAATAAAGCTGTTAGATTTAAAAAAAATTATAATATTTTTTTTCAAAAAATGCTGTTAGGCTTTTTTTTTAAAAAAATCATTGAATTTAAAATGGTGGCCCACCTTTTTTGTGAGTGCACTTCATGAAGTGCAAGTGGGCACAAATCATTTTATCTCCAATGGATCTGTGGAAGTAAGAAATTGTCCACTTAGGACGTGCACATGGGAGGAAGATTGCATTGGAGCCGGTGCCATGAACTAGTTTAAAATGATTAAATAAGCATAAATCAATTAAACCAGCAATTAGAATACAGTGTTCATAGAACCATTAAAATCTTATTGTGTATGCATCCTAACATTATAAACATTCACATATAACTTAACATACAAGAGTAGGTTCAAATGAGAAAAACTAAAAAAAAGGAACTATCCTATTATATAAAAACAGAAAGCACTGAATTAGAACATCTGTCACATACTATACTTTTCAGTTGGCAAAATATTTAAATTTTAAACGTAATTATTCTCAGTTCATCAAACAAAGCTAACACATTTCAAAATTTAGCAACAACTGAATTACCCTAGTTACAAAACCAAAGCAACAAAATAAACACCAATCACATATCCCACAAAAACATAAAACATCAATTATAATAAATAACAAACAAACTTACTCAGTGTATTTCCACTCCTCAGTAGGGTTTGGGGAAGGATGAAGGCAAAATTTACCTCTATCTAAGTTGGGATAGAGCGGCTGCTTCAAAGGAGTCCTTGGCTTAAAGTTATCGTTAGAAGTTAATCATTCCAACACTTTTAACGCTATTTTCACAAAATAAGTAAAATAACATCAAAATTAGTGCAATTTTACTTTTGCCCCTTGAAGGCCCGCACATATAAAATTATCGCAATTGGGGCGAACTATCCAGCAAGAACGCTCACAATACATTAAAACACTCACAATTCAAACTAACAAGGAAGAACTATCCAACAAGAACATCAAAAAAATCAAAATTACAGATGATCAAGTTACCTTGATAAAAAATTTCAAAGATTCATTCAACCCCCATACAGTTTCTACCAAAACCCATATGATATAATCAAGAAAAACAATCAAAGTGAACGAGAATCAATTCACATAGTCTAGAGATAGAAACAGAGACCAACCTGCAAGATCATGATGGGAGGTTGTATGTTCAAATGAGATTATGAGCAAAATCAAGCGACACTTGGCCTGTATGTTGCGACCGCGGCTGTCGAAGTGAAGGGAGAAAACACAATTGAGCAGCTCTTGGACTGTATGGTGTGACCGCGACTATTGAAGCGAAGGGAGAAACAAAATCGAGCAGCTCATGGCAGTGATCATAGATCGAAGGCTATACGTATTGAAGCAAAGGGAAGTCTCAAAATTGAGTGTCTTTTGGCAGTTACCCCTATCCCAATTGGGATAGAGAGGCTGTTTCAAAAGAGTTCGGGGCTCAAAGTTATCATTTGAAGTTAATCATCCCAACTCTTTTAACATTCGTTAAAATTAGTGCAATTTTACTTTTGCCCCTTGAGGGTCCACACATATAAATTATATGCATGCACCGCAAATGGGGCGAACCTACTATATATACATGGCTGTGTTTAATTTGCATTTGGTGAGAAATTGATCGCAAAATTTCCTACCATTTATTTTGGTGGCAATTGCCGAGTTTTCTAGTAGTATTTATACATGTTTTGCTACTTATATTGCCTACCATTTCGTTTATATTAGTTGCTCTTTATTTTTATGTTGTGTATTTTTGCTTCATTATGCATGTTTGTGTCTGTCTGCACGTGAGCCAGAGTTTCTCTCAAAGCAGTCTTTTTTTAATTTTTTCTTCATTGATAGTGGTATGGTTGCCTACAACGCACCCTCTCAGACCCTACAAATAGCCATACTACGGGTGTGATATACTAGGTATGGTTGTATTATAACTTTGATGAAGAATTTAGAATTGGCTATGATTACATTAGATGCTCAGGATCCAAATCAATGATACAGTAAGTGTGTTAAAATTCTAGACGAATAGGCAGTGATTATAGTTTCTTTTTATTTTCTTTTTCCTAATGACCGGGCCTTGAGGCTAAGTGAGGTATTGAATAGGAATAAGCTGTTTGTTTTGGTTTCAGATTGTGGTGTTCTTCTCAACATGTGATGCTGTAGATTTTCATTATGCACTCATTAGTCAATTCCATGGATTATCAAATTTTCATTCTGATACAGAAACAAGGGAACTATTTATGAAATGTAACATTTTGAGGTTACATGGTAACATGAAGCACGAGGATCGCGTAAAGACTTTTAATGCTTTTAAAACTGTAAAATCATCTCTTTTATTGTCCACCGATGTTTCTGCTAGAGGCTTAGATTTTCCAAAAGTTAGATGCATTATACAGTATGATTCCCCTGGGGAAGCAACTGAATATGTTCACAGGTATACCATGCAGATTCAGTTACATGCATTACTATTATCTCCTTTTTTATACTGTTAAACGGACAGAAAGGAGGATTTGCAGGGTGGGAAGAACTGCTCGTTTGGGTGAAAAGGGGGATTCTTTGTTATTTCTGCAACCCATTGAAGTTGATTACCTAGAGGAATTGAAGAAACATGGTGTAATATTAACAGAATACCCACTTGTCAAACTTTTAGATGGTTTTCCGTCAAAACATCGCCGTTTGAAAAAGTTTGTTTCAATAGAAATGCATCCATGGGTTCTTGATCTCCAAAAGTCTCTTGAAGCTTTTATCTTCGGTGAGGTAAAATCTCATACATTGATCATTGTAGTTTTATTTTTCAAATTCTTTGAAATGTTTTGATTATGTGTGAAGACTGGTACCTTCAAACTCAGACTGTAAACTCAGAACAAAGAACCTTTAATCAATCAAATATGAGGTACAAAATAACCTATAACCTTAACCCCTATTTATAAGAAACACAACCTCAAAAAGTCAAAGTTCTATCCTTAAAAACATGCCTAAAAACATGCTGAAAAACAAAACAATCTTAATCCAAAACAAATTTAAACTAAACTCTTTAACTTAAACCCTTGAACTATTTAATATTACAAGATTAGTCCAACAATCACCCCCCTAATCTTGTAATTCTTGATGTGGTTCTCTCTAGAACACAAAGTTCTTTCCAGCATCAATCTCTTGCATACACCTTCTGCCTTCTCTTGTTTCCTTGAACAACCACACACAGCAAAACAACCAAGAAAGTTACTTCTTGTTTACCACACAGGTATCTTCACACAGACTGCTCCACACAGGTTTACCACAAAGGTTCTTCTCTTTGTCTTTTACCACTCATGTTCTCTTACTCAACCCACACAGGTTCACTTTCTCTCCCACACAGGTTCTGTTTCTCCCACACAGCTCTTTCTTCTCCCACACAGGTTTGATTACTCCCACACAGGTCCTTATTACTCCCACACAGGTTATCTTCTTCTCCTACTCTCACACAGCACCAACAATCACCAATTTATCACAAATTGATGCTTCCAGAATCACACAGAACTGAAATTGAAGCCTTCACAGCCCCTCCCAACTTGTTCCAGCCCTCACAGCCTTCAAGATGAATCCGATTGAAGCTCTCACAGCCAGCAACACCAAGGTCGAACCTATCACAGGTCATTGGCAGCCTTCACAGCTCCCAGTCAACCCTGATTGAAGCCCTCGTAGCTTCCAATCAATCCCACGTTCGATCGTTCCCAATCTGAGTCACACAGATTTTCACAGCCCCTCCCAACTTGTTCCAGCCCTCACAGCCTTCAAGATGAATCCGATTGAAGCTCTCACAGCCAGCAACACCAAGGTCGAACCTATCACAGGTCATTGGCAGCCTTCGCAGCTCCCAGTCAACCCTGATTGAAGCCCTCGTAGCTTCCAATCAATCCCACGTTCGATCGTTCCCAATCTGAGTCACACAGATTTGATCGAATTCTGATTGCCTCATGCCAATCGTTTCCTGACGGTTTCTTTTCAGTCAACTGAATTCTGAAATTGATCGTTCCACCTGAATCACACAAGATCCCGATCAAATTTCTTGATTGTGTCACACAATCTGATTTTCACAACTTCTCAGATTGATCGAACCAATCACAGGTTCGTATCACAGCCCCTCTTCGGATTCAATTTGCTGCCAAATTCTTCTTCTCTGTTGATCGGTACCACAATTCAAATCTGTTGCGGTAATCGTCCTTCTGGATCGTCTTCAATAGGCTTCTGATCAAGTCACGATAACTGCTAACCTTAAACTTCAGCCCCAGCAGCCAAGGGCTGCTCTCTTGATAAAAAACCGACTCTCAAACCGGCAGAGAACTTAGCTCTGATACCAATTGAAGACTGGTACCTTCAAACTCAGATTGTAAACTCAGAACAAAGAACTTTTATTCAATCAAATATGAGGTACAAAATAACCTAAAACCTTAACCCCTATTTATAAGAAACACAACCTCAAAAAGTCAAAGTTCTATCCCTAAAAACATGCCTAAAAACATGCTGAAAAACAAAACAATCTTAATCCAAAACAAATTTAAACTAAACTCTTTAACTTAAACCCTTGAACTATTTAATATTACAAGATTAGTTCAACAATGTGCACTCACACTTGTTATTTGAATAGGCAAAAATAAAGAAGTTGGCTCAGAATGCATTTTGCTCGTGGGTGAGGGCATACAGCGCACATCGAGGGGACCTGAAAAGTATATTCATGGTGAAAAAGCTTCACCTGGGACACGTGGCAAAAAGCTTTGCACTAAAGGAGCAGCCATCATTGGTGGGTAGATCAGCACAGAAGAAGCATACTGAAAAGAGGAAAAGGACACATAAATTGATGGACGGTCTGAAAAAGAAGAGAAAGATGGTTAACCAGGAAGAGGTAATATCACATAATATTCCTTTTTTTTTTTTCTTTTTTCTTTATTCTTTTTAAAGTTTTTCTAACGAAAAGGAATAGATGATGAGATGATAATGGTTGTGACAGGAGGATTGAGTTGGCAATGATGTTAGTTGAAATATGGATGGATGATTAATGGTAAAGCTGCAAGCAGCTGGAGGCGAGGCAAGTCAAGTCATGTAAATTTTGGTTTGATGACAGGAGGTAAGGATGGAGAAATATAGTTGTAGAGGATGATATATTTGTTGTAGTACTTATCTGAAGAAATGCCTTTATTATTTGAAAAAGAGATGGATTTGGAACAACAATAAATTAGATTATTCAATGTTAGAGTAAGCTTTGCTTAAGATCTGGTTAAAACTGCTACATTCGTCCAGCTTTGCTCAGTTTTTGGAGGGGCAGGGATGTTTGCAGATAGTCAACTACAGTTGAAGGCAGGTTTTATGCGGTTTTTTTTTGTTGGCTCCATGGTGTGGTTGTGTGACAATTTTTTTGAACAAGGATTGAAGGATTGAGAGAATAGAGAGGTAGGGTATGGAAGTGATGATGAGTTGTCTAGTGCACAAAAAACGGGCATGGAAGTAGACCCGGACTCGGTCAAAAACCTAGAATCATACGTGGCTCCAACCCGGTTAATGTTGTATTTGGTTCCAACCCAAAAAACTCAGCGTTTCCAACTTGGTTTCCCGCCCCCCCCCCCCCCCCCCAAAAAAAAAAAAAAATCTAGCCATTGATGGTTTTTTACAAATTTTATGGGCTATTTTACCCTCTTCTAAGTAAAGTCTAATTAGGTGCTGGATGATTTGGTTCATTCATAACTTGCAAACTCAAAGTTAACGCTAAAAGCACACAAACGCAAAAAATACTTAGTGTTATTCTTTCTAAACTATTCTTATTTATTTATCATGGTTCAATCACAATCATCTGTTGGACAAGAAGGTTCCTCTAGCGATATCGTTGTTCGGGTTATACTTTATAATAGAAATCTGGAAGTTTGGTGCAATTGGAATGTGTGTGAGATGAGTGTTGAGTCTTCAAAGACTCGTTGCAAATTTTGTTGTGCTTTGTTGCCAAAAGAGTCTTGCACTACATTCAGGAAAAATGTTCTCAAAATTTTCAAAGACAATAAAGAAAATCTTAACACAAATCTGTGTTAATGGTGGAATGTTTGTATACAGAAACATGGTTTGAGATCAAATGTTTAAGTTCATGATTCAAGAAGGTTTGCCATTCGATCACTTCAAGAAACCTTGTTTAACAAAACAAGAATCAGGTAACACTCCAACATCATTACACTCGTACGAAACCTGATGAATGATTTTCTTTTATGCCAAATTTCGTAAGGAGTTATACCATGAATCTTAACTGCCAATACCATGTTTTGAACATAAGAGACATTATTAGATGCTTTTGCCCAAAAGATTATTTACTATGAAGTGGCCTCTAACAACATGGTACTCGCAACCTCAATCAGTTCTCTATTTCTTTTCTTAGCAACACCAATTTGTTGTGGAGTTCTAGGGGCATCAAAGTGTCTTAAGATATCTTTGGATTAACAAAAGGATTTTAGAATATGATTTTTGAACTCAGTTCATGATCATACATGATAATTTTCATTTTTGGTCATTCTCAACACTAACGATGAATGACGTCAAAATTTATGCAGTTCATCTATGGTGTTAAGGAAGAAAACCCTAGTATACGAGCAAAAGAATGACTTTTTGCCAAGACTCTTGACATTGGTTGGGCCAAACAACTCTATATGTACTAAATGCAGGACTATGGTGATGGAATTCTTGTCTTTGGCATGATGTGAAGATTTGTGTTGCTTACCCTTTAGATAAGCTACACATTTGTCTGCACAAATGAACTCTTTTGATGGGAAACTTGTTACTAATTGCTTTTTAACAAGTTTATTTATGTTCTTAAAGTTCACATAGAAGAGTCTTCTATGCCATAGAGATGATTCATCAAAAGACGTAGGTTTTAACACAATGCATTCATGCTAAATAAATAACATGTTGTGGCTTTGATCACAGACCTGTGATACAATCAACAAATTATAATTATAATTAAATACATTTACAAAATTAACATTCTTAAAACTTACTCTCCCACTGGTGATTGTGCTCTTGCTGTGAAATA
The DNA here is from genome assembly GCA_009363875.1 of Mikania micrantha. Taxonomy (NCBI): domain Eukaryota; kingdom Viridiplantae; phylum Streptophyta; class Magnoliopsida; order Asterales; family Asteraceae; genus Mikania; species Mikania micrantha. The sequence goes on along the minus strand of CM018693.1, from coordinate 109,537,806 downwards.
CCCTCCAATAAATCATTTCCAAAAGTAACTGAACCACCATAAATTGGTTCAAATTTGTATAGATGAGCCTTATTGCCTGTCATGTTTCTGCAGAAACAAGTATCAATTACCCATAGGTTGTTTCTTGATTCCTGCTGCTCCTGCAAAAAATAATAATTTGGTTTGGGTCTAATGGGCACCCAAACCAATGTGATCTTGGGTTTTCCTTCAGCATCATTGTAATATTTTTTTAATTCCAATTTTAGAATTGTTGAGGTTTATGTTGCTTGATTGAGCGATGCGGTTTCCTTGACAGTCAAATGCATTGAGACAGATGTTTGTTCTTTCTAGAAGATAAAAGGAATTAGTTCTTGTTTGCCTTTTCCTTTGAAACATCGTCAGAAGCATCTTTCTCCTTTCCTTTCTATGAAATGAATTTCCTTCCGATTGGTCTTGATGGGGTTGGTTAAGCTTCACAGATTTAACCTCGGGAGCAACACACTGTTTGCTTTTTGATGACTTAAATTTCATGTTGAAATGTTTTCTTCCAACTTTGAAAGCGTTGGCTTTCTTCGTCTCATCAGAAGTTCCCTTGAGCTTAGCTTCCGATGACTTGCGGATTTCAGACTTCACCGTTTGTTTGTTGGAAGATGAAGATTTACTATCTTCTATTGAATTGCTTTTGTTTCTGGTTACACCATTCACTTTAGAGTTTTCCTTTTTCTTAACTTTTGATAAACCAAAGTTCCTTTTTTTGACATATTGTTGATTGTATCTTACCCATAGGATTGTAGTAATATTTTGTAGCCATATGATTGTTGTTGGATATTGGTAGTCCGATTATCGATAAATTTAACGTTTCTATCAATATATGACCCAAAGAGTTACACTTTAGAGGGAAACAAATTGTATGTTTAACTGTTAAACATTTATACGATCACAAATTATCAGTTTTAAAGGATGTGATGTTTATTACTTATGAAATACCATAATGGTGAAAATTATCTATTGAGATAATTAATCGAATAAATAAATAAAGTTTAATATGTAAAAATTTAGTTATTTAATGAGGTTTATTAATTAAAAGTTAGTTAATAAATTTTGGTTTAATAATTTATTGAGATTTATCCAATTAACGGTTAATTGGTTATAAAAAACTAAGTAATTAAATGAGTTAATTACTCTAGGGTTTTTATTGTAAATGTTACAAGGATTCGATTGTAAATACTTTTAATATACATAAATGTATTTAACTCACATTGGAAAACTAGAAAATACCCTAATTTTCCCACTCTACCTCCCTCTCTAGCCGTCCCCTCCCTCACCACCACCATTTGGCCACCTCTCGGCCACCAGCCCACGATCTAGCCTAGCCAGCAGACCGTAGGGCCAGTCGAGCCAACCGAATGCAAGGACAGGGCTGAGCAGCCAAGCCCGCTGAGCACAGGGCTAAGCTGGGCCAACCGGGCCGGCCGAACTGAGTGCCGAACCCACCAAGCTGCGGTCGAGACACAGGCTGATTCGAGCCGTTTCATTGAGTTGTTTTCGGGTTCATTCGCAATTAGGACGAGATCGTGAGTTCAGGTGACCGTATACTGTCACAAGCGAGATTGTTGTCACATCAATCGTATGGATTGGGATTTTCTTCACCCTATTATTGTGCTATTGTTTTGTTATTAATTTTTTGTATCTGGATCCAGTTTGGGAATTGATTATGAATCAAAAGTTTTGTACCTAACACTTCCGTAATATGTGGGATCTGATCTAACTAATTAATTTGATTAATTGACTTTGATTTAAAACCATTAAATCGGTTGTTTAAATTCCCAATAGTGGTATTATAGCCACTTTTACAAATGATTAAGTACAATGGTAATCGATCTTTTGTTTTTATTTGTCAAAACTTTTGTTTGACATAAAGATCAAACCTTTGATTGTTTGGTTGTGATTGTGATAATGAATCGAGCCTTAGGATCCGACCATGTGATTGATTGTAATTTTGTTTTGGTTTTGTTTGATTGGTTTTGAAACCAATGTTTTATACGGGTATTTGGACCCGATGTAATATATTAGGTTTTAATTTTGTAAAATAGTTAGTATTTTATTATGTAACCAATTAATTGTAATGAAGATCAAAGATGGAATCAATAGAGAGTATGAAAATGGAGATCTTGGATCAAGTGGGAGCCTGCATTCAAGATGTATAATTGCGAACCCTAGACTAGTTCGGTTTGCATTTAATGGCTCGAACAAAACCGAACAAATTAGACTATGGCTCGTTTCATATTTATATTTTGTTGTTTATGGTTGTTAAATATTTGGGAAATATATAACTAGCAAAAACAAAATATTTTTTACAATCATTGTAAAAACAATAAGTAAATACAAAAGGAGTTTTGTAGTTACTTAAAAAAGGTATTTTAAAATAAAATTGTTTTATTTAAAATGATAAAAACAGTGTGTAAAATAAAGACTTTATTTTATAAAATTAAAACTTTTTAGTTAAAAATGGTTCGCGATAATTACCAACTTAGTTTAAAATACGGTATTTAAAACTAATCGAGTCAAGAGTTGATGAGATGATTTCAAACAATTGCAAACCAAACATAAAATATGAAATGAAATTGAACAACTTGTATCATGCATGCTTCAAGTCATTCAAAAGTTTTAAACTAAACAATAATAATCAATATGATTGATTAAATTTATAAATTCATGATTATGATCAATTTAGTTTTAATAAGGAATTAAAACAAACAGGGTCAAAATTGAAATAGGATTTCAATTAAATCACCAATATATAAAATAGGGATTTTATAAAATGCATGACTATACTCATTTAAATTAGTTTCCCATAATGTTTTTCTAAAACATAAAGTGGATATTAATTAAAGTAATTAACAACCCATAAGTCAATTTGTTTATTTTTTATATAGAACCCTAAAGTTAGCGTCTACCCTGCGATAGGTTTATATGCAAGAAAAGGGAAACCATTTTGACTAAATGCCACATTAAATTTGAGACCCTTTATATCGATTTAACTAAACATCTCGTGTTAGTTTTTAACCTGCACTAGGTCTATGGTTTTATTGAAAAAGGATTGATCGAGATTCCTCATAGATTTAGGCCGATCATTTAGTCGAAAAATGGTAAGGCTAACACATGAAGGGCCAACTAGGCATAGTTGGGGGTAAATGTACAAGGATAGAAATTAGTAATCTAACAAACCTCAAAACTTGAGGACTGTGATGGTCATAGTCGGTTATCATAACTGTCCTGCATTATTATGCACAATATATAGAGTGCTTAGCCAATTCACTGTACATGAATTAAACAGGATTTCACAATCATAAATTAACTGGGATTTTTAATGGGTCATAATTAATTGGGATTTTTAAAGCATGAAATACTAAAGCATTTTCTTTTTAAAGTTTATAGATGTTTTTCAATGATGCAGGTAAATCACATTGGATAAATCTTTTTCATTATAAGTTCAATGAGAAAATTTTTTCTACATGGATGCACCACTTGAAAGAGGTGCTCAGGTTTGAGGGCAGGTATGTCCTTGATAACACTTTCCCCTCTGAACCACCAATTGGATGTACTGCTTCTAAGAGGATGAAGCATATAGGGGATGAGGGTGAGACTATGTATCTCATACTGACTTTTGTATCCCCAGACTTTGTGGATAAGCTAATGTATCTCTCCAGTCATCAGATTATTGAGAAGATAAAGAAGAGTTTCTTGCCAAATAGGTTTTGGCGATATGAGATTATTAAAGAGATTTCAAAAGGTTTGAAATCAGGTGGTGACGTGGGTGTTCATCTAGACATACTTCAAGGCTATTTTGATAGAATAGAAAAGCTTAGAATTCCTATAAGCCTTGAAATGGCTATAGATTTTATACTTATTTCCTCACCTAAGGAATATGAGCCGTTTGTAAAAAGTTACAAAATGAAATATTTTTGGAGGGACCATTTCAGAGTTAAAAGGGAATGCTTTTGGTTGAAGAAACTAAAATGATGAGTATGGGAAGGAAAAGGCCATTGACTGAGGTTGATGGTATTGAATGAGGTTGATGATATTAAGTATATAGTTGCTCATCGTCTGAAGAGTTCATACAAGCCTAGATATTCAGGTATGCGCTTTTAATTTCAACATATTCCTTAGTGACAAATCTTTGATAATAATGTGAATGTCATGATTATTTCAATCATTTGCGAGGTACACGGGGAGGTTGAGATGCTGGACGTTGATAACTTGGATTCCATGAGATGGATGACTAGATTATAAAAGGAATGTTTTTTATTTTATTAGTTATTTAATTTGGTTGAGACATTTTGTTTGCTATTATCTTTCTTAGTTGACTAAGAATGAAACTTCTAGTTATTTTATGCATTGGTTGAATGATTATATTCATGCTTTATAACATGTTTTAATAGCATAATTGAAAAATAATATTTAATGATGCAAATGAAATCTATAAGATATAATTTTAAGATAAAGACAATACTTATGATTCATACCAATAAAACAATTTAAAATATTTAAAACGTTGTGTCAGACAAAATTAACCATAAAACAAAGGATGACACAAGAAAGCTCTAAACAATTGAAAGTGGTATTCATTGTTACAAGAGTTTGAAAATTGTATGTTATGTTTTAAGTAGGTTAAAGATAAATGTTTAAAACATATTGTTTGAAGATTAAGATCTTTCAGAGGCGCTTTATTGCATGTGTATTAAACGTCTAAAAGGGAATATGAATATTTTATAAGGTTGTGAACCTAATGAAATATTTGAAAGAGTCCAAAAAATACCATAATAAAGAAAAGATCCTAAGAATATCAAATGATCAATGTAAGTAATTCCTAATCAGAAGGTTATCCATATTTAGTATAAAAGATGTGAAATAATTTAATAACTTAATATGCAAAGTTGTATGTAATATTCATGAGATGAAGATTAATATATATCAAGTTTCCCTTGAGTTTGATTCAATGAATATATCCTGATAAACATATCATATGAATTATAATAATGGCTTCAATTACAGGTAGATATAAAGCATTATAATGATAAACCTGAAGACAATCCTATTTAGGGTTGAGGATGTAACAAAGAGTAAACTGTAACACTAAGATTTGATCCTCAAGATGATAAAGTTAGTTATCATAAAATCCCCTAAAAGGCAATGGACAATATTTTCATCAGTTACTTCCTGAAACCAAAGGAATGTATCACTGAAAAAAAGAAAATAGATATTGAAATGTTTAATTCTATAATGACATGATATATATTTCAATAAAAAATAGTTGTTGAAATGGATCTTAAAAGAGTTTAAGAACCAAATATTACACAAGGTGTCTACAAAAGTTTAAGGGATCATGTGGACCCAAGACTTGTAGAATTGAAAATGTGGATTGATAAATTTAATTACCATAGGCACTAAGATGCAATTCATGAATAAAACAAGATAAGAGACTTGTTAGATTACATTCAAATGTTGAATAGTGGAAATTAAAGATTTTTAATAATGAAATCAACATAGATGAAAACTTGTAAACTAACAAAGCAAAACAAACGAAGGTTACATATAGATATTGATCTTGATAGACTTTGCTTAAAAATTTATTAGGATTCTACAAATTCTGTATGTAAGAGTTACTTAACAGACAAGTAGTTGAAGATCAAAACTGAATTACCAAAATGAACACCTTGACTAGGTATTCATACAAGTAATTGGAGAAATTTTGAAATCCTAATAAGTCATAAAAATTATTTTAAATCCGTGGATTGTAAAAGCATCTTAAGTTTGAAATCTGCGTTTGAAAAAAAATTATGAAATTATTTTCACCAAAAGAAAAAGATGTTCAGTGTTTATATATCAAGGCTAGTGGGAGAATAGTAAATTTTAACGATAACATTATATATATATGGCATACTGATTATAGAAAATGTTTTCAAAAACAAGACATTTAAATCTAACATGTGATGTTAAGCGAAATAAGTAATAATTTTATTTGATAATATTAAATATATTAAGGGTAATATATAAATTAATCGGTGATGATTTCAATTGAGGTTGAAAAGTAAATCTTAGATAACGCTTGCGTAAGATGAAAGGTCACATGCAAATTTTCTATGTCAAAGCATGAATGTTCGATAAAGGTTAGAGAACATATATAAACACATCGGAATGCTTAGAATGAAAGAGGTCATTACTAATCTTAATAAGCTTCCTGTTACTTTAGGAAAGTAAAAAGAAAATTTAAGACAACAATGATAACATAGCCAATGCTACAATATCATGGTCGTACTATAGTAGAAGCATTATGAAGAGTGTCGAATCCCTAGATTTCCATCCCTCGAGGGCGTGACCACGATTGGTGCATCCGATCGGGCGGGATTGCAGTCTTCAGTCACACTTGCGAAACCTACATGTCCGTTTACATATGTACATCCAATACATTTGTATAAAATAGTTTGTAAAATTAGATTGCAGAAGCTTGAGTAACACTATTTCAACAATTACAAAATAAATGTGCGGAAGCGTTTTAGTTGTTAAATCATTACACATCAAAACCAAATAAATAAAATGTTTTAAATAGTCATGACATAGAGTAGATGAATGAGTCCTTGTCCTAGCATCCTATTCCTTAGTGCATGCTTTCGTTACATGAGAAAAACATACAAGCAATGCTAACACAATGGTTGGTGAGAGCACATGTTTTTATAACAGTAGTAACAAGTTAAAAGTTTGTAGTAAGTGTTGTAGGACTACATATCATTATAATGCAATATCCATTGGTAGCTAGTCAATATGTTTTATATCATATGTGAGTTCGAAACCGATACTAACTGCACGCCTCTTGCCATGTCCATCACAAGACAATGGCAAAGTGTTTGGTCAATCATGCATCCGTTCCGACCTCCAGTCAGGATGGCCTCCTAGGTGCGACGAATGGGGTTTTTCAGTCCCAAATAGTACTATCCAGAATTACCATGCTATGTGCCCCACGCTATTAACGGTCCGATGTGTGTTTAGGAGGACTTTGATGTGATGCGTGCCACACACATATATAAGCGATAATAGCATGTGAATATGTATCCAAAAATATTTGTTGTATCAAAATGTTTGTATGCATGTTTTCTCCCCAAGGGTCGAAAAGAGTAAAAGGGGCTATGAACTAACCTGTTAGTTCAGTTCCTGGTTTTTGTTGTTTGCAAATGTTTGCTAGCACATGCTAGTTGTCACCTATAATCATATAGGTCTATGAGTACGTGTTTGTGTTGGTTTTCGTGTTTCATTTTATCCCATACAACTCCAAAGTCTATGTGCTCAACAGAGTGTACGTGTTGACTTGTGTTGGCTCGATGACCCGTTGGTGACACGTTTATTGTGTTATAGTTTGTTGGTGTGTCATGTTGATCATAACACGTAGGTAGCACATTATCATATTCCCTATGATTTTAATCATAGCAGCGTTCATGTAAGTCACGTATGATAATAATAGAAGTTTCTATTTTTGGCAAGTTCCTATTTGTGGAAAGTTTCTATTTTTGGAAAGTTTAACCATGAAATCTATTTTCATCATATTAACACTTTTAGCATGTTCCTAGAACACGTTAAACACATATACAAGTGTTTCAAGTCACCATATTATCACATTTGGCATTTTCCCTAAATAAAGTTCCCATATTTAGAAAGTATTTGTTTAAAAATCCGTTATCAATAAACCAAAGTTCCAAATATGTTTCTATAACATTCCTAAACACATTCCAACATCAACACATAAGTAAAATCATACCAAATCAACATAACCAGTTCTTTTGATTCCAAAAGTTACTATATACAGTAAGTTACTAACAAAAGTTGTGTTTTCACAAATCCAACCTTCCAAATATGTTTGTATACATACTAATAGGCATAAACCAACATTTAAAACTATCTAGCGAGTATAGATCATGACTAATCGCCCATTTGCACATATAAAGTTTCCATTTATAGTAACTATCACAAATCTTCACATAATGTGACCAAAACTTGTTCTAGATCATTTCTATTCAATAAACTAGTAATCATACACCAAAAATCATCTTCTAATCACAACATATTCGTGCATGTGGAGTATTTGGAGTTGCATGTGGGTATACATGCATGCATGTGTGTTTTTGGGTGTAATGAGTCGTAAAACTACCTCATAAGTGGGTTGATGGTCACAACTTGACTAGAACAACAACTAAGGAACTTAGATGGTGGCTGATGATGATGCTTCCAGCTTCTTGGTGGCTTGTAACACTTTCTTGAAGCTCCAATGTCCATAGACACCACCAAATGCAAAGAAGAGGTCAAAAATGTGTTAACATGGGTTTGAGAAGTGTTGGTCGGAGTTTTTGGTCAAGACAGTTGCAAAAGATTCGGGTTTGTGGTAAGGGAGGTAGGGGTGTACTCGGTTCGATTCGGTTTTTGGCTAAAACCGAAACCGAAACCGGCATAGTCGGTTTTTAGTTATTAGAAGCCATTCGGTTTTCATTTTTTTGTCGGTTTTGGTTCGCTTTTCGGTTTTTTCGGTTATTGTTTTATCCTTTTTTTGTTTTCTTTTTTTTGTTCTCTCTCATAACTAAATATTAAAAATGCAAACATGTTTAACAATAGATAATTATAGTTATGTTCTTACATTAAAAAAAAGTAAATAATTAAATTTGAAATAATTACGATCTTCATCTTTTAAAATGGTAGAGATAATTTAATCCAAATATTTATCATCATAAACGGTAGACTCTTTATGTGTTTTTATCCCGTTAAGTATAAAAATAGCAACACATACACACACACACACACACATATATATATATATATATATATTATTTTTAAATAAGATAACAAACCGGTTCTGTTCGGTTATTTCGGTTTTTAGAATATGAAAAACCGAAACCGAACCGAAAAGTTCGGCTTTGGTTTTTTCGGTTATTCGTTCGGTTCTGTTTTTTCGGTTAATTCGGTTGCGGTTCGTTTTTTTTGATTTTTGCTCACCCCTACCGGAGGTAAGGTGTGGAGAATGGGTGGTATTTATAGATTTTTAGGAGTCTGGGCTCGTCGCGTACCATCAAGCAAAGCTCCGTGATCCTTGGCATACTGTGACGGACAAAATTGTCGAGTCCTTGACTTTGGGTTCACAGCGTACCACCAAGAGAATTCCATCCATCTTGCTTACTGCCACGAGTTTCGGCTGAGTTCAAATTGTCCCGCCAGACCCGTCGTGTACTGTGACTAGTTTCGATGGCCTATCGCGATGGGTTCGGTCATTCGAATTTTAATTTCCTTTGTTCGGTTTTTCTCGTTCCGATTCGTATCGTTTATTCATTCAGCGCTTTCTTTCGTGATAGCACATAATCACATATTAGACACATTTGTTTGTTTGATTCATTGTTTCGTTAATTCACCAACGTTCGTGTTACAAGACTAGTGTGTGATTCTGTAATTCCTCGAATTACTGATTCATGATCGTTTGTGCCCGATTTTGTGAAATGTTTATCACACTTGATTAATCTTAATCAATGTCTAATGCATGATCCGATAATTTCCCGAACTATCGTTTCACAATTGTTTGTGTTCGACACACTTGATTACTATAATCATTGTGCAATGTATGAGTCGATAATTCTCCAAAGTATCGTTTCGTGATTGTTTGTGCTTGACTCCCTTAATTAATCCTAATTAAGTTCAATGCAAGACACATGAATGTGTTTAAAGTAGTTTGTCAGCGTTGCAATTTACCTGCAATTGTCGGGTGTCACATCATCCTCTTGTTGAAAGAAATTTCGTACCGAACTTTGGTTGTTGTCGGTAGTGTTTAGACACAAAATTTTCAAGTTGTCACATCATCCCATTGTTTAAAGGAAATTTCATCCCGAAATTTATTCATTGTTATCGGTGTTTGATGTTGTCTGTTTGAATATGCAGGGATATTTTCGCACCATTTGATCCTCACATTCCCATGTGAAATCAGGTCCACGCTTTGAGTTCCATCAGACTCTGCCAATCGGAATGCAACTCTGTTTGAGTTGTTTGACTTCACGATCCATGGTTTCCATTAGTTCTTCCACGAATCGCAGCTGTTCATCCACCTGGATCTCATCTAATGGGATTACAAGTGTCTCGTCAGACAAACACTTCTTCAAGTTTGAGACATGGAATACGTTGTGAACTCCGTTGAGTTCACCAGGCAGGTTGAGTTGGTATGCCACTGGCCCAATCCTTTTCACGATTTCAAACAGTCCAATATACCATGGGTTTAGTTTACCATGTTTCCCAAAACGAATTACGCCTTTCCACGGTGAAACTTTCAGAAGGACTTTATATCCTTCCTGAAATTCCAAAGGATCGTGACACTTGTTTGCATAGCTCTTTTGACGATCGCGAGCTGCTGCCATGCGGTTTATGATTTGCACCATTTTCTCTGTAGTTTCTTGTACAAATTCCGGGCCAATGAGCTAACTGTCGCCCACTTCAGCCCAACACATAGGTGATCGGCAATTCGTCCCATAGATTGCCTTAAAAGGCGCTGCCTTGATGCTTGTATGATAGATGTTATTGTAGGAAAATTCCACTAATGATAGGTGAGTTCCCAACTGTTACCAAAATCTACTACGCAAGCTCATAGCATGTCTTCGAGAGTTTGAATTGTACGTTCGCTCTTGCCATCTGTTTGTGGAAGGTATGCCTTACTCATATCCAACCGTGTCCCATGTGATTTTTGTAAGGATCTCTAGAAATTCGAAGTAATCGAGCGTCTCGATCAGAGATGATGGAGATTGGCACTCCATTCTGCGAGACTACTTCTTTAACATAGATTTGGGCTAGCTTTCTATTTTATCACTTTCCTTGATCGCAAGGAAATGTGCTGATTTGGTTAACTGATCCACAATTACCCAAATGGTGTCGCATCCACTAGGAGTACGGGGTAATTTGATGATGAAAACCATTGAGATCTGTTGTAATTTACATATGGGGAATTCTGGTTGTTGTAATAACGCAGATGGTTTTTGGTACTCAATTTTGAGTTTGGCACAAGTCAAACATTTACTTACATATGTGGTAATGTCAGCTTTCATATTTGACCATCAGTAGAGTACTCTAAGATCATGATACATCTTATCTGATCCATGGTGAATGGAATATAGAGACTTATGAGCCTCATCCATCACAAGGTCTCGTAAGCTCCCGTGATGTGGAGCCCATACGCGTTCCATGAAATAGTATAAGCGATCAGCCTTTACCTCAATTTTCTTTTCCATTCCTCTCAATGATTTGGTCACTAGGTTTTCCTCCTTCAGTGCTTCGATTTGATTAGCACGTATTTGTTTAGGGAGTTTTGGGTGGATGGCGAGTTGTAAAGCTCGCACCCTCTTGGGTTTTGAGGTGTTTTTCTGGCTTAGGGTATTAGCCACTACGTTGGCTTTTCCCGGGTGATACTTGATAGAACATTCATAGCCATTCAAGAGTTCAAGCCAACGATGTTGTGATATGTTCAATACTTCTGCTCGAATATGTGTTGGAGACTGTTATGATCAGTGTATTCGGTACACTTTGTACCGTAAAGGTAGTGTCTCCAGATTTTGAGTGCAAAAACCACGACCCTTAGTTCCAAGTCGTGGGTGGTGTAATTTTTCTCATGGACTTTCAGTTGTCAAGAGACGTATGCTATCACCTTCTCTCGTTGCATCAACACCCATGTGAGAAGCTTGGTTTGATGAAACCCTTGTCCAATAACTCTTGCAATTGGTTGGACAGTTCTTGCATCTCCAAATATTCAAGTCGATAGGGTGCTTGTGCTATAGGTGCTGCTCCCGGTGCAAGGTCTATGTGGAATTCCACTAGTCATGGAGGTGAAAGTCCTGGTAGCACCTTTGGGAAAAAAGTTGGGAAAGTAGAAAATCACTGGTATCTCCTCTAGTTTCTTTTCCTTTTTGGGTATTTCGGTGATAAGTGCCAATATGGCGGTGTATCCGTTTTGTAGGCATTTATGGGCTTTCATGCACGACATGATTTTTAAAGGAGTTTCGCTCCTTTCGCCTTGAATAGATAAGGTTTCCCCGCTCAGGAGGGGTATACACACAACCTTATAATGGCAAACTATCTATCCTGGTTTTTAGATAACTATTCCATGCCAACTACAACATCAAAAGTTCCTAGCCTGACTGGCATGAGATCAATTTTAAACATGTGGTTCTCTAGCTCTAAGGTGCATCCTCTCAGGATATGTTTGGTCCCAATTAACTTACCATCAGCTAGCTCTACTATGTACTCAACCTCTAATGGTGTTGGGGTTATGACAAGTATCTCACTAAATTCATTAGATATGAAACTCTATTTTGCTCTAGTGTCAAATAATACAGAAGCGTAATGATCGTATAGGAGGTACTTACTTGTGGCGAGATTGGGGTTCCTTTTAGATTCTTTTTCCCCGATCACGATGGCTCATCCCCTTGGACCGTTGTTGTTCCCAGTGTTGTTGTTGTTTGGCTGGCGGTGGTTATTGTTTTTCAGGTGTGGGAAGTCCTTCTTGAAATGCCCAGGTTTTCCACACTCGAAGCAGCCTTTTGGTGCTTCGTGCTATTGTTGTGGCTGTGGGGGTTTAACCTGAAGATTCGCTCTGCAGTCCCTTACTGCATGTCCCACCTTACCGAATAGTTGACATTGAAAAATGCCACATTGTCCCAGTGGTGCTGGAATTTGCACTGCATGCATTTAGGCGTTTGGGGTGTTTTCTCGCATAGGCTCCCTGGTTCAAGGTGGTTGGAGCGGGTGGAGTGTAAGCTTGGGGTGATCCAAACTTACGTTATTGTGGATATGGTTGAAGAGTTGAGGTCTTTGATAGTGTACTATTCAACTTGCGTTTGTTTTCGGTGGTCTTATTCACGGAATCACGTAAGAGTCCTTGTGCGATTGCCGAGTCAGTAATTTTGTGGGCTAAGCGAATGACTTGTTGTAGGGTGATGGGGCCAGCAGATAGTTCCATACCCTGAATTTGAGGGGCCAATCCCTCAATGTATTTTTCAATGTGTTTGTATGCCGGAGTCACCTTTTTTGGGCACATGTGTGCCTCGATCTCAGAACCAACCATCTTGTGGTTCCAGAATTCCGTTTCCAACTTCTGAACTTCGCCATGAGGGCAGAATTCGGGGTTCATCATCCGCTTGAAATCATCCTAGGGTAGAGCATTTGCAGCTTCCAGCCCTAGGGTCTGAACGATGGCATTCCACCTAGTGATGGCCGCTCCCTCAAGATTTCTGGTTGCGTATTCCACCCTGTCTGTTTCCCTGCAGTCGCTCATGACGAAGGTTGACTTCGCCTTCTCCATCCAGCGCAGGAGACCAACGGCACCCTTAGTACCATTGAGCGAGTGAGTTTTTCTGTCGAAGAATGATTAGAACGTACAGATGGGCAGGTTAGGATCTGCTCCTGTAATACGAAAAGGAAAGGAATTTCGTTCAAGATTTGGTATATGTGTTTATGATTAGAATGAGTGGCTATCATGTCACATTGAATCAGAAGAGAAAAATTCACCTCCTTGATTAAGTTGATTTTTGTTTCAAGCTGCTTCTTAAGCAACAATCGCCTCTGCTACTCGGTTATTGATGAGTGCATTAAGTTCATCTGAACTCATGTTGATGCTACCGTACCCTCCTATATTACGGCGTCCCACACGTATTTTTGCCTTGATCTTCATAGCGAGAATTATAGTTAGCACGTTACTAAAGTCTTAGTGTACAATAATCAGTTGGTACAGAAAGGAAACATGTATTCGTATGCATAGACACAACATCCAATAATCGATAATTATTTTTGATATAAAATAAGTCGCACGGGTTACAATTCATTTGACATCAAAACAACAAATCCAAAATTTTCAGTTGCAGGGACACAACCCGTCCCTTCTAGGTATATGCTAATGTCAGTCAAAAGCATCGCTGTTCGTGGAGTCAGAATCAACATCCTCTGCTGGTTCCTCCTCCTCTACGTCAGGCTCCTCTGGATCTAGAACTATGACCATACCCTCCAGCCCCTCGAGCCTTGCCTCAGCAATTGTTGCTCGATTCTATGCTGTCTGGAGTCATGCGGCCATGTGAGCCATATCCATCCCCATCCACTTTACCAATCGATTTAGCTCTGCATGAGTGGTATCCATATCCCTCAACTCTTGTGCGAGATACTTGACCCTGTCATTCGCCATGATCATGTATCGAGTCAATTCTACGATGACGTTTGACCCGAGTCACTGCCTCTTAGGCTCAAGGGTATTCAATGTGGATGATGCATAGTCAGGGGATTCCTCCTTGGGATGCTCCTAGGGATCCTCGTCAGGGTTCCCATCTTGATCCTCCGCAGAATCCCCCTTAGGATCCTCATGAGGATCTTACTCTGGATCTTCATCAGAATCCTCCTAAGGATCATCCGTCACACACCCCTCAGAGGGAAAGGGGTGATGGTTAGGTGACTCGACGGCCACCGATAGGGGTGATGCCAGTAGTGCAGGAACGATCAATTCTTTCGCCTCACGTGTGAGCATGGGTGGTGATGATGATGATACAATGTCTAAAATATGCATAATAAGTATGTGTTAAAGATCATCTATGCAAGTAATAATAATATTAAGCAATGTGTGGTGTGTGAAGACTAATGGTTATAGAATAAGTTCGCTAATGCAAACCTAATTCATAGTAACCAAGGGCTCTGATAGCAATCTATTGCACACCGGGATTTCTGTCCCTCGAGGGCGCGACCACGATTGGTGCATCTGATCGGGCAGGATCGCAGTCTCCGGTCACACTTGCAAGACCATCATGTTCGTTTACATGCGTACATCCAATTCATTTGGATAACATATTTTTGTAAAATTAGAGTGTGGAAATTTGAGTAAAAATGTTTCACGAATTACAAAAAATAAGTGTGGAAGCATTTTAGTAGTTAAACATTACACATCAAAACCAAATAAATAAACTGTTTTAAATTGTCACGACCCAGAGTAGATGAATGAGACCTCGTCCTAGCATCCTTTTCCTTAGTGCATACTTTGGTTACATGAGAAGAACATGCGAGCAATGTCAACACAATGGTTGGTGAGAGTACAAGTTTTTATAACAGTAGTAAAAAGTTAAAAGTTTGTAGTAAGTGTTGTAAGACTACATATCATTACAATGCAATATCCATTTATAGCTAGTGAATATATTTTATATCATATGTGGGTTCGAAACTGAAGCTACTGCCTCCCGCCATGTCCATCACAAGACAATGGAAAAGTGTCTGGTCAATTATGCATTCGTTCCGACCTCCAGTCGGGCTGGCCTCCCAGGTGTGACAGATGGCTTGTCAGTCCCAATTAGTACTATCCAGAATTACCACGTTGTGCGCTCCACGTTATTAACGGCCCGATGTGTTTATGAGGACTTTGACGTGATGTGTGCCATACATATATATAAGCGATAATAGCATGTAAATATGTATCATAAAATGTTTTTTGTATCAAAATGTTTGTATGCATGTTTTATCCCCCAAGGGAAAATCATGTAATGATTATTATTATAATGAATTGCTTCCAGTTGCTTAATACAAATATTTTGTGTAAGCTATGATAGACCAAACATATGCTAAGCTATATAAACCTACACAAGTAATTGAGAAAAATGAGTTACGAGTTATGTAACCTAAGTGAATAAGTTAACTTATAATGTATTTTAGATCATCTAAAAGAAGCAAAAGAAATAAGTGAAAGCATAATCGACAAACAATGCTCTCACCGAAAGTTATGGTAAGCCAAGAATACACCGTAATTGTAAAATGAACCACATAATAAGTACACCCCTATGATGAATACTTGAAGTGTTTAGAAAAATCAAGTAAAATCGTGAACATGGGCGAAAACAACGCGCAAAACAGAGTTCGTGTGAGGTGGGAATCGCAAAAACAAGTTCGAAATTATACCGCGTGAAAAGAACACGTGCTATGGCCTTGTGCCATGTGTCCCAGGCCTTTGCCACATGTTACCAAGGCTGCCACATGTTCTAGAGTCTACCCCATGTCCTGGCAAGGTGTCGGCACCTCGTTGTCTCGATTTGCGTGCCAATTCCCATAAATAGATTGTTAGTTAATTCCGGATAAGTTTAAGTATTTATTTTGTGTTCATTTAAAGTTTTTATGTCGATAATGATTTCGCTTGTGTCTAGGAGAGTTTGTTTGGTCTTTCGGTCTTTAAATAGATAGAAAAATTATGTTTTTGATGTACTCTCATTTTATTCAATTAATAAGAAAAGTGTCATGGGTGTTCCACAAGTTCCTAGTGTTATCAGACTTTTTACTTACAATCTGGTATCAGAGCCTGGTGTCGAGCTCGAAGAAGAAGAAGAAAAGACAATCGCTAATCCATGGCCGAGAATCAAGGATCGGCCGCTACTGAAAATAAGAATGACGCCATCATAGTCCCCGTAAGGGATGGCGGCTCCATCACCTATCAATGTCCTCTACTGTTTGCAACAAATTATACGTCGTGGGCCATTAAGATGGGATCGTTCATGGATGCCCAAGGAATTTGGGATGCCATTGAACCACCCACTGGAGTTGAAGTGGATGTCAAAATCCAGAAGAAGGCAAGGGCCTTCATCTTTCAGGCGATGCCTGAAGAGATTCTGTTGCAAGTAGCTGGGCATAGGGACGCGAAGGATGTATGGGATGCACTCAAGGTGAGGTATCTTGGGGCGGATCGTGTTCAACAAGCCAGAATTCAGAATTTGAATCGGGAATTTGAATTGCTGAGCATGAAAGATGGGGACTCGATCGACGACTTTGCTTGGAAAGTTGGGGAAGTAATGTCCAAGTTTCGAACTCTTGGAATTGCAATGGAAGAAAAGACTAAAGTCAAGAAGCTACTGGGTCCTGCACCAGACAGATTCCTTCCAATGTTGTGGCGATTGAACAATTCTTGGACTTGAACACTATGATGTTCGAAGAGCTAGTTGGACGCCTCAAGGCGTATGAGGAACGGGTTAAACCTGCTGCCACAACCTTGAACATGCCAGGAAAGTTGCTCCTAACAAAGGAAGAGTGGCAAGAAAAACAAAGGGGAGAGTCAAAGCAAGGAGGTAGAGGCCGTGTATCAGGCCAGACTAACTTCACCAGACAAGGCCGTGGAAGAGGCAGATCCAACTACCGTGGAAGAAGAGGAAGAAGACCACCGAACGGAGATCGGGGGACAAACCGAAATCAACAGCAAACACAGCAAAACAGGCAGCAGAACAAAACTGAGCGAAGGTGCTATAATTGCGACATAATTGGTCACCTTGCATCAGACTGCTGGGCTCCGAAAAGACAGAATGAAGAAGCCAACTTGACAAAGGAAGACGATGAACCCACTTTACTAATGACAAAAACTTCACAAGAACAAGTCATGCTAAATGGAGAAAATGTATTCACAAAAACGTATGCTGAAGATAAAAGTGATGGTGGAACATGGTATTTAGATAATGGGGCAAGCAATCATATGACCGGGGAACGAAGCTATTTCAGTGAGCTCGATGAAAAGTTGGTTGGAAAAGTAAAGTTCGATGATGGCTCGGATGTGGAATAAAAGGCAAGGGATCCATTCTCTTCCAGTGCAAAAAATGGGGAACAAAGGCTTGTGACAAATGTGTATTACATACCTGAGTTGTGTAATAACATACTATGCCTGGGACAGTTTGATGAAACTGGATGTAAAATTCACATGTAAAATGGTCTTATGTGGCTGTACGATCAGCAGGGAGCCATTCTCATGAAGGTTAAGAAATCCCAGAATCATCTTTATAAGATCAAGCTTCAAGTAGCTCCACCAATTTGCTTACTCTCGAAACTGGATGATAAAGCACGGTTGTGGCACGCCCGGTTAGGCCACCTGAACTTTGAAGCCATGAGAAGAATGTTTAAGGAGGATCTCACAACAGGAGTGCCAAGGATTGAATATAAATCCCAGTTGTGTGAAGCATGCTTGGTCGGAAAACAGAAGCAGTTCCCTTTTCCCCCCAAGCAAAGTTCCGAGCAAAAAAAGGCCCAGGAGTTGATCCATGCTGACCTTTGTGGGCCAATCTCACCGCCTACCCCGGCTGGGAACATGTATTTCTTGCTATTGGTTGATGACTATAACAAGTTTATGTGGATTCAAATGCTGAAGACAAAAGACCAGGAACTCGAGGCTTTCAAAACATTCAAACAAGCAGTGGAACTGGAAAGCGGACTCAAGATAAAATCCCTAAGAACCGATAGAGGTGGGGAGTTCACCTCTGCTGATTTTGAGTAGGTATGTCATGCAGAAGGTATTAAAAGGTTCCTCACAGCCACGTACACATCTCAACAAAATGGCGTGGTCGAAAGGAGGAACCAAACCGTACTTGGAACCACGAGATCGATGTTGAAAGCTATGAAGCTACCCCAATGGATGTGGGGGGATGGAGTGCGACACGCAGTGTACCTTCTGAACAGAACCCCAACCAAGTAGTAGATAAAAAGACCCCGTATGAAGCATTCAAAGGGTGGAAACCCAACCTTGAACACCTCAAGGTATTCGGGTGTCTGGCTCATGTAAAGATCCCCTCAGTGAAACTCACAAAGCTAGCAGATAGGAGTGAACAAACGATTCATCTCGGAACTGAACCAGGGAGTAAATCCTACAAGTTATACAACCCAAGAAAAGGGAAGATAACTGTTAGTCGGGATGTTCGCTTCGAAGAAAAGAAATCATGGAACTGGTCAACACCAAGCAATGAACAAGAAGTAACAGAATTTTTGGTAGAAGAAGACGAGCAAAATGGCCAAGAACAGCAACCACAAACAGACACCACAATACATGCACCTGATATGAATGATACTCCAACAGCCCAACCAGAAGCCACCACACCACTTCCTGCCCAGTACAATAGTACCAGTCCAGCAAGATCCTCAAATCTCTACAATGAAAGCCCCAGCAGTTCAATCTCAAGATCTTGTTATGACGATACTCCACCTCAAGGATTTAGAAATATGGAAGAGATACTTACAAGAACACAAGTGCTCCAACAGATCCCATTCAAACCACTTAAGTATGATGAACCAGAAATGCTACTGCTAAATGAAGAGCCAGAAACGTTTGAAGATGCAAATAGTAAAGAAGAATGAAAATTAGCAATGAAAGAAGAGATCGATGCCATCGAACAAAACGGAACATGGAAGCTTGTCAGCCTACCAAAGGAACAGAAGCCAATAGGGTTAAGGTGTGTGTTCAAGGTGAAGAAAGATGAAAATGGAAGGATCACTCGATATAAGGCACGATTGGTGGCAAAAGGCTATGTTAAAAAAAAAGGGGTTCACTACACAGAAGCATTTGCACCAGTTCTCGCCTGGAAACAGTAAGAATAATATTGGCTCTCTCGGCTCGACTGGGATGGGAGGTTCACCACTTGGACGTAAAATATGCGTTCTTATATGGTGAAATATAAGAAGAAGTGTATGTAGGACATCCCGAGGGGTTTGTTATAAGAGGAAAGGAACAAATGGTGTATAAATTACACAAAGCCTTGTATGGCTTACGACAAGCACCTCGGGCCTGGAATATAAGATTAGATAAAGTGCTAAAAGATCTGAGGTTTCATCGAAGCCCAAGAGAATATGCACTATATCGAAAGGAAGATACGGTAGGAGTACTAATAGTTGGGGTGTATGTAGATGACTTGATAGTCACGGGATCGAGTACAAGAGAAATTGCAAACTTCAAGAATCAAATGAAAAGAAAGTTCAAAAAGAGTGATTTGGGAATGCTCTCATATTATTTGGGAATGGAGGTGGTGCAGAGAAGAGATGTTATAACAATCTGTCAAGAAGGATATGCAACCAAAGTGTTAAAGAATGCAAACATGTGGGAGTGTACTGCAGCGAAGTATCCAATGGAACCTGGCTTATAGCTCTCAAAAGACGACATTGGTGAATTGGTGGATCCTACAATGTATCGAAGCATCATTGGATGTCTTAGATATTTAACACATAACCGGCCCGACATAAACTTTGTTGTGGGAGTTACTAGCAGGTTTATGGAAGAACCAAAAGGTACACATATGCAGGCTGTTAAACATTTGTTAAGATACATTAAAGGAACATTGGGTTTTGGAATTAGATACACAAGAAATGGAAGTGATGAACTGGTTGGGTACAATGATAGCTCGCATGCAAGTGACCTAGTAGATGGAAAGAGTACAATAGGGATGATCTTTTATTATCAGGGTGGTCCAGTAGCATGGAGTAGTCAGAAGAAAAATTCAGTGGCTTTATCATCATGTGAGGCTGAATTTATGGCTGCAACAGCCATAGCATGTAAAGCCATTTGGTTAAAAGCTATAATCAAAGAATTAACTGGAAAGCAAACTGGGAAAATCAAGCTACTGGTAGATAATAAATCAGCAATCGAGTTGATGAAGAAACATGTTTTCCATGGTAGGAGTAAACACATTGATACAAAGTATCATTTTATCCGGGAGAGTGTTGAGAAGAATTTAGTCAGTGTGGAACACGTGAGTGGAGAAAAATATAAGGCTGATGTTTTAACAAAAGCTTTGCCGAGGATTAAGTTTCTTGAGATGAGGAGTATTTTGGGAGTTGAAGACCTGACTAAGACCAGAATCAAGGGGGTGATTGTTAGTTGATTCCAGATAAGTTTGAGTATTTGTTTTGTGTTTATTTAATGTTTTTGTGTTGATAATGATGTCGTTTATTTTTAGGAGATTTTGTTTGGGTTTTTGGTCTTTAAATAGCTAGACAAATTCTGTTTTTGATGTACTCTCAATTTTATTCAATTAATAAGAAAAGTGTCGTGGGTGTTCCACAAGTTCCTGGTGTTATCAGATTGTTTGCTTACATAGATGTCAAACACTCGTTTCAACGTAATTCCACTCGACTCTAGCTCTATTCAATCAAAAAATACACACACTTAACCACTAATTAGGTTGAACAAATAGGATGGATATTGTTAGAAAGTGCTCGGGAGTTGTTAGGTCGTATAAGAGACGCGTTGTTTGAGAAGCTATAGTAGAAGTTTTGCTTTAACAAATATGAGTTCTATGAGCCCTATTTAACAATTTTAAATGCTTTGGGCTGATGTGTATGTTATATTGGCCGGGATGTTTCCTGTTTATATCAATGTTAAGCCGGGATAATATTTTTCTATTATAAAAGAGGCAACCTGAATCTTTGTTTTGAAATAAGGTTTATTAAAAGACCTTTCAAGAGGTTTAAGTCTCATATACTAACAAAGACATGGTCCTAGTACACCGAAGGTGTGTAGTTATATGCTCCTTCGATGTAACAGGATAATGCTGAAATATAGGTCTGAGATAAAGACGTTATTTTGAGAAAAGAGTTTTTGCACTACGGTGTTGATTATAATTTTTTTTTTAAAAGAGATTTGAAAGCACCTTCTGGTGAATAAATTTTTGCATAGTTACCTTATGGTAAAACAGAGTTATCTTCGGGTAAAAGAGCACCTTTGGGTGAATATAGTTACCTTCGGGTAAAAGAGCACCTTCGGGTGAACAAAGTTACCTTCGGGTTAAACAAAGTACCTTTGGTTAACATAGTTTTAAATGAATGTTTTCGGTATAATATGATATATGTATATTGATGCATGTTTTTATGAAATGTTTTTGAAATATATGAACTGAAATAAAAAGATGTTTATTAAACTTAGAACTCACCAGCTTAAGCTCGCATGTTTTAGCAAGCACATCAGGTAGAGTTGATGAAGCCTCAGCTAGTGGAGGCAAGAAATATGTGGTGTAAGTGACATTGGATGGATGTTGTCTACAAGTGTTGAGAATACTGGCATAGATATAGATTTTGTAAAATAAAAATACGGTTGTATAACATATATGTAATCGGGTTTACTTATGTATAATATGTTTTATTTCAGCTGCGGCTTAATCATTGTGCTTATGAGTAAATCCGATGAAATAACATATCTCGGGAGTCGAGCGTTACAAGTTGGTACCAAAGCACTGGTTTAAGAGATTTAGGTACTCAAGCGGTAACTAAACTTAAACTTGGACTCTGGGAGAACGTAGGAATGCCAGTCATAACATCCACATGCCAGCCACAAAGGATACATCAAGCATATAACGAATGAAACTTTTGACGCATTTTTAATTGCTTAAAAATCAATAGCAATTAGCTACTGCAATTGAGGATGACATTTGCAAATAATACTTATGTTTTATTCGTTATTTGTAAAAGTGTTGCAAGTTAAGGTTTAAGGTTGGATATTTAATATAAACATGATAAAATGTAAATGGGAAGATGATGTCATAGTAAATAGCTAATTACATCCTAGGCTCTGTAGTTGATTATTTATTATACATTCATATTCTGAGATTACTACTTATCATGAAAATATTGAATTATCCTATACCTTAATTGTAGGATGGCTAATAAAGGACATGCTCTAGATGGAAATATTGGTCATGATACCGGTAGACCCCTAATTAGAAGAAGAAATACTTGATTAAATCCATATTTGGAAGATGAAGTACACGTTGAAACGAATGAAAACTCTCATGAGAATCACGGAGCCAATGATCAAACAAATTAGATGGAAGCAAACTTTGCAAGAATACTTAAAGAGGCAACACCAGATTTTGTTGCAGAAATACGTTGACAAGAGAAGGATAGTAATGGTGATCACTCTAGCACTCATAACAATATGGGACTAGAGCCTAGTGTAGCTATGGGAAATGGAGCTACTCAAATTTTTTGTGCCACTAACTATTGTAAGACAAGAAGATAAAAAGAAAGGGTGCGACTACAAGATCTTCAAGAGTGGTAACCCTCCTTCATTTGATGGAAAGAAAGATGTAGTGACAGCACACCAGTGGCTGTGGGAGATGGAGTCAGTTCTTATGTTTAGTGAGTGCAATGACATCCAGAAAGTCAAGTTTGCAGCTCATTCCTTTGTGTCTGAAGCTTTGTTTTGGTAGGAAACGATTTAGCAAGCGATGGGTGAGCATGCAGTTGAAGCACTAAGTTGGGAAAGTTTCAAGCGTTTAGTGTTATCAATATTTTGTCTAAAGTTTGTTGTAGATAAGATGGAGTACGATTTCATGAATCTAGAGGTCGGTACTATGACTCATCAAGAGTACATGACTAAGTTTAATGAGATGTCCACACTTATTGCTCACTTGGTAACACCAAAGGAATCCCGAATCAAGCGTTATATTCAAGGGTTTCCGTTGGAGGTAAGGAGATTAGTTAAAGGTTATTCAAAGAAGTGTACGTGCTAGGAGGGAGGCCCATGATAATTAAGAGGAAGTGGGGAGACTACCCTCAAGGTTATAAGAAAGATATCTGGTAGCATTCCAACAATTTGTAATATATGTGACCGAATGCATAGTGGGAACTATAGAATAGGGATGAATGCCTATTTCAGGTGTGGCAAGGAGGGGTATTATGCCAACAAATGCCCAATTGTGAAATGTTTTAATTGTGGAAAACAAGGACATCGGACAACATAATGCCCAAATAAGAAAATGGATATGGTTCCAAAACCAAAGGGGAAAGCTTTTACAATGATTGTTGGTGCAACAAAAGAAATCCCAGATGTCATGTTGAGTACGTTTATTATCAATAACATGAACGCTACTGTATTATTTGATTCTGGTTCCAATAGGAGTTTTATATCTATTAACATTTGTATACTGCTCAAAAAAGATCCTTAATAAGATATATACCTACTATAAGTTGAAACGACAATACTAAAGAAGGTAGTTATTTCTACCATTGTTAGGGGTTGTTTTATAGACCTTGATAGTCATAAAATACCCATTAGCCTTTACCCAATAAGTTTGGTCGGGTTTGATGTTGTGCTGGGCATGGATTGGCTAACAGAAAATGAAGCTGAAATACTTTGTAAAAAGAAGATGATTCAACTCCTAGTGCCAAATGGAAATCGGATTATTATCTTTCGAGATCATACGAGCTCTTTTGTAAAGATCATTTCGATGCTGAAGGCCCAGAAGTGTATGCATCAAGGTTGCAAATCCTATCTCACGTACGTGGTTGATAACAAGGCTTAGACGAAAGAAGTAAAAGATATTCCGGTGGTATCCCAGTTCCCCGATGTGTTTCCTGACGAATTACTGGGTATGCCTCCAGAATGAGAAGTAGAGTTTCGAATTGATCTTTTACCAGGAACTGAACCATTTGCAAAGACACCTTATCGACTTGCACCCTCAGAGATGAAGGTGTTAATGTCGCAGCTACAAAATTGACCTATCACAATAACTATCAAATATCCTCTTCCTACAAGGAGCGAGTTGGTTCTCCAAAATTGACCTACGTTCGGTATATCATCAGCTGAAGGTGAGAGAAGAAGACATATCAAAGACTGCATTCTGAACACGATACGGACTTTATGAGTTTTTGGTAGTGTCGTTTGGTTTTACTAATGCGCTAATAGCATTCATGGATATCATGAATACGATATGTCGACCAATGTTTGACAGGTGAGTGATTGTGTTCATTGATGATATTTTGATATATTCCAAGAATGAACAAGACCACGCCAATCAGCTAAAAGAAGTTCTAGAGACGATGAGAAGAGAGAAGTTGTGTGCCAAATTCTCAAAATGCGCCTTTTGGTTAAGAGAAGTACAATTTCTTGGTTATGTAATCAACTCTAATGGGATCCTGGTTGATCCAAGTAAGATCGAGTCTGTGAAAAAAATGGAATTTGTCAAAGACACCCATTGAAGTTCGTAGTTTTCTGGGTTTGGCAGGTTACTACTGGCGATTCAACCATGATTTCTCCAAAATTGCTTCTGCCATGACCAAGTTAACCAAGAAGAAAGTCAAGTTTGAATGGGGTCCTAAACAACAAGCTGCATTTGAAGAATTAAAGAGACAATTAAGACAAGCCCCAGTTATATCATTACCTGATGGCACAGAAGACATGGTAATCTACTATGACGCGTCATATCAGGGTTTGGGTTGTGTTATGATGCAACGAGGCAAAGCTACTGCTTATGCGTCACGAAAATTAAAAACCCATGAAACAAATTACCCAACACACGACATGGAATTGGACGCAGTGGTGTTTGCACTAAATATTTGGAGGCACTATTTATATGGTGCCAAGTGCATCATCTACACTGATTTACGTAAGAATTACTGGTGGCGAGGAATGAAATTCAACATGTTACAATATGTTAACTGATGTTTGACTTGTTTACAAGTGAAAGCTGAGCATCAGAAGCCTCATGACTATTTGCAGCCTCTGGAAGTTCCTGAATGGAAATGGGAACACATCACCATTGATTTCATCTCAAAGCTACCACGTACAGCTAAACAACATGACTCCATATGGGTGATTGTGGGCCGACTGACGAATAGTGCTCACTTATTAGCAATACGTGAGATGTATTCGTCAGAAAAGCTATCAGAATTATTCGTGAAAGAAATTATTGCAAGCCATGGAGTACCAGTCTCGATTGTATCGGAATGGGACACCAGATTTACTTCTGGATTCTTGTAAAAATTCCATTAACAAATGTGGACGAGTATTGTTTAAGCACGGCATAGCATCCGCAAACGGATGGATAGACTGAAAGAACGATACAAACCTTAGAAGATATGCTACATGCGTGTCTTATTGACTTTGGTGGTAATTTGGATGATCATTTACCCTTAGTCAAATTCTTTTAATATAATAGCTACCATGCTAACATTGGAATGCCATCATATGAAATGTTATAGGGAGACGATGTCGAACACCACTATGATGGGGTGAAGTTGGGCAAAAATATAATGGGAGCAAAAATGATGTAGACTATATGGCCATTAAGCTTGCTCAAATCAGAGCATGACTAAAAGCTACTCAAGATCGTCACAAGTCTTATGCAGAAAAAAGAAGAAGATCAATTGAATTCAACGTGGGGGATCCTGTGTTATTTAAAGTATCCCATGGAAAGGTCTAATTAGATATAGAAAGCGAGAAAGTTAAGTCTGAGGTATATCGAACCATTTAAGTTTTTGGCAAGGATCGGTAAGGTTGCATACCGATTGGAACTGCCAGACGAACTTAGTAGTATAACTGAAGTTTCATGTATCATATTTAAGAAAGTTCTACAGATGAAACGTCTCATGTTCCATATGAGGCAATTGAATTTGATGAAAAACTTATTTATGTTGAGGAGCCCATCGCAATTATTGATCAGGGTGAAAAGAGACTCCGAAATAAGGTATTAAAATGGTCAAAGTGGAATTGAAGCATATGAATGGATCAGAAGAAACTTGGGAAACTAAAGAAGAAATGCGAAAGAATTACCCTCAATTATATTCCATGTGATAGGTTTCGGGGACGAAACCTTCATTAAGGGGGTAGAATTGCGAAGTTCGGTTTTCCCAAAACCATGTAATAATTATTGTTACAATGAAATGCTTCCAGTTGCTTAATACAAATACTTTGTGTATGCTATGGTGGACCAAACATATGCTAAGCTATAGAAACCGATACAATTAATTCAGAAAAATGAGTTATGAGTTATATAACCTAACTAAATAAATAAAAGTATAATGTATTTTAGATCATCTAAAACCAACAAAATAAATAACTGAAAGCAGAATTGGCAAACAATGCTCTCACTGAAAGTTATGGAAAGCCAAGAATACACCATAATTGTAAAATGACCCACATAATAAGCACACCCCCGTGATGAATACTTGAAATGTTTAGAAATATCATGGAAAATTGTGAACACGGGCTAAAACGGCGCGTAAAACGGAGTTCGTATGAAGTGGGAATCACGAAAACAAGTTAGGGATTATACCGCTCAAAAAGTACACGTGTCTGGGTGTATTGACACATGTCATGGCCTAGTGTCACGTGTCCTAGGCCTTTGCCACGTGTTCCCAAGGGCTGCCACGTGTCCTAGAGGCTGCCACATGTCCCGGTGAGGTGACGACACCTCGTTGTCTCAATTTGCGTGCCAATTCATATAAATAAACGTCAAAAAATCGTTTCAACGTAATGCCACTCGACTCTAGTTCTACTCAACCAACAAATACACTCTTAACCACTAATTAGTTTGAACAAACAGTATAGACATTGTTTGAAAGTGCTTGGGAGTTATCAGATAGTATAAGAGACACATTGTTCGAGAAGCTATAGTAGAAGTTTTGATTTAACAAAGATGAGTTCTATGAGCCCTGTTTAACTGTTTCAAAATTTCTTGGGCTGATTTATATGTTATATTGATCATGTTTTTATATGTATGACGTTATATTGATGCCAGGATGTTTCCCATTTATACCAATGTTAATCCGGGATAATGGCGAATTTTCTGTACATATTATTCTATTATAAAAGTGACAACCCGAATCTTTGTTTTGAAAAGAAGTTTATTAGAAGAGTTTTCAAGAGGTCTAAGTCTCAAATACTAATAAAGACATGGTCCTAGTATACCAAAGGTGTGTAGTCACATGCTCCTTCGATATAACATGATAATGCCGGCGTATATGTTAGAGATAAAGACGTTCTTTCGAAAAAGAGTTTTTGCTCTACGGTATTGATCATAAATTTTTTAAAAGAGATTTCAAAACCACCTTTGGGTGAATAAATTTTTGCATAATTACCTGTAAAAAAGCACCTTCGGGTGAACAGAGTTACGGTCCGGTAAAATAGAGGTACATTAGGGTAAAAGAGCACCTTTGGGTAAAAGATCACCTTCGGGTGAACAGAGTTACCATCGGATAAAACAAATTTACCTTCTGGTAAAACTAAGCACCTGTGGGTGAATAGAGTTTTAAATGCATGTTTTCGCTATGATATGATATATGTATATTGATGCGTGTTTTTATGAAATGTTTTTGAAATATATGAATTGAAATAAAAGGATTTTTATTAAATTAGAACTCACCAGCTTAAGAAGAGAAATTTTAGCATGCATATCAGGTAGAGTTGATGAAACCTCAGCTAGTGGAGGCAAGGAACAGGCGGCGTAAGTGACATTGGATGGATGTTGGCTACAAGTGTTGAGAATACTGGCATAGATGTAGATTTTGTAAAATATAAATATGGTTGTATAACAGATTTGTAATCTGGTTTACTTACGTATGATACGTTTTATTTTTGCTGCGATTGAGTTATCATTGTTTAATCATTGTGCTTATGAGTAAATCCGATGAAGTAACGTGCTTGGGAGACGAGCGTTACATACTTACCTTCATTTAGAAGGAACTTTATTAGTTCTTGTATTACCTTGTTGTTGATCAAAAATATTGATTTGATCTTGGTAGGCTTTTAACAGCTCTTCTTCCTAAATCCATGTGACTTCAATATCAGCAAAGAGTTTCTCTCTACCTCTCATCATCTTTAGCTATTTGTTTTTGATTGTCTTTAGTTGAAGGGATGATTCTTTTTAGGGATAAGGATTGCTTGGAGCGAGAAGGCTGTGGTTTCTCAGTTGCAATGTCAACTGGCTTTATTGAAGAAGAATGGGTTTGTATAGGGGAAGGAACTAAATTGTCATCATCATCTCTAACACCAATTTTCTTTATTTTGGTATTAGTGATGAGATTGGCTTATTGTCATCAGAGTTAGAGTCAGATTTAGGGTTTTGGGTTGGCGTTGGTTAGGTTTGAAAGGGGATGGTCTAAATTTCTTAGAAACACTTTTCTTTCTTCTTATGAAAAGAGTTTTACTTCAGGTTGAGGTTTGGGGGAATTTCAAAAATGTTTAGAAAAGTTTCATAAACATTTTTGGGAGAAAGAATAGGAGGGGATTCTTTAATTAGTGTAGGGGGTTTTGAGGTATGTACATGGGTAGGGTGTGTAAGGGAAGGTTGTACAGGTGTGGGAGAAGTATGTACATGGGAAGCCATTTGTATGGCTTTTATTGGAGTAGTTTGCACTGGTTTGGAAACCTTGGGGTTTAGGCAACCTGGTAACACAAGAGTTACTAGTTTCCACTTGGGAGGAGGCTTCTTTATTATTCTGTTGAAGATTAGCCTTGGCAGTTGCAATGAAGTTTTGGTCAAAGGCTTCCTTAAGAAGAACCTCTTTATTCTTTTGTTTAACAAGTTTAATCTTCTACTGTTCAGACTCATCTTTAACCATTTTGGATTTCTGAACAACAGACAAGAGCTTCTCACTCTCCCTAATTTTGGGTACATCATCCTGTTCTTTGAACCAAGGGGGATATGGAGCTATCCCTGTGAGGGAGTGGAATTAGTTTTTCAACTGAATCACCTTAAATTTGAGGCGTTTTCTTTTAGAGTCTATAGAGGTTTTGAGTGTTTCAATATCCATTTTATTAGAGTGAATAAAATCTTGAGAAAAATTATGGAAAAGAGTTTTTAGGCAGGTGGTAAGAAGTCTATTAAACATTACTTGAAAAATAGTTGGCATTAAGGTGGGGAATATTAGAGTGGGTGAAGTGTTTGGGGAACCTTCGAATAAAGGTGCCTGCATTGGGTTGGATTGGGTTTGTAGGGATTTCTCATTAAATACTTTTGTGACTAACTCTGTGAGTTTAACCACATTAGTATGAAGATTATTAAAGTTAGCTGTCAATTAACTTATTCTATTGTTTGATTCGTTAATAAACTTAATGATTTCATCTGAATCCCAGACAGTTTTTTTAGTTGTAACACGACTTGGGTCCACCTCAATGATGTCACGCACCCCTTTGTCTTTTTAATTTGGATTTATGGTCCCAGTCGTGTGGACTTCAATGTCCATTGCTATAGAGGGATTTTTATTGTCAAATCCATCCATGTGATGTTCATTTGGACTATCACATGGAGTGGATACCCCATCAATCTGGTCTAAGCACCTAGGTGGAATAGGTACCCTTACCTCATCCTCATCTCCTTGGTATGGAGATGGAACACTTTGGGCCATAGTTTTTTGTGGTTGCTTCTGTAATGTTGTGGTGAACGGAGAATCAGGGGACCCAAATAATGTGTCCCTTTTCTAGAGAACAGTGGTGAAATTATTAGGCTCAGGTTGTGGGGAAAGAGCAGAAGTGTCCCTAGGAAAGGGGACTTTGAGCTATGCATCAAGTGATACATCAATGGTTTGTGTAGTTTCCCTTTGGAATACAACGTCATCCTAATGAGAGGATTAATGAGTAGCTTGCCAGGTGTGAGGAATTGGGTCCACTTGAGAGGATGTTTCAAGTGACCCATGTTGACCAGTGGGGACAACGACCTGTTCAGGGTCCTCGTATTGCTAAATAGTCTTTTTGGGTTTCTTATTTTTGGAGGTGGCTTGGAAGATGCTTTTCTTTTGGAGGGTACCTTTACAAGTGCGGAATTGGTGGTGGATGTTGGTTCACCTTGGACAGTTGTGTCCTCGGTGTCATCCAGGTCATTGCATCGGAACTTAACCTAGTAAAGGTCTGTTTATCAATTGCCTTTATTGAGATAAGAGGGGAAATATGACAAACATCCAAAATTTGGCTGTGTAGACAAGCCATTACAAATCATGGAAATAACAAAAATTTTAGTGTCGTTTAATGGTGCACCAAATGATCAAAAATGATCTGAGATAGACACACCTTATTGAGGAAAGAGAAGAAGACATATTGAATGCATAAGGCATCCCTAAGTTACACAGGATTTTGAAAGGAATGGATCCTAGTCCGATGCCTTCATCCTAATTTATCACAAGTGTTAATCTAAAATGAAAATTTTAGAGTGAATGCATCGAGCCAACCAAAATCCCGCATGTTGGAAAATAAGCATTGATGAGTTATAACCACATCTTGCCTTAGCCTTTTGTGTATAACCTTTGAATAAAACGACATTTGACCCTTAACCTCGGAGACAAACCCATAACCCTAGATCCTTACATTCTTCTCTTTGAGGTACTAACCAAGAAAGAATGTGAATAAGCCACTGAGCACAACCACAGATCCTAACTCCGAAGGACAACCTTGGAGAGAAATAGCTCCTAACCCAAAAGGATATCATCAGAAGAGCTTTCTTTGAATAACATCAAAAGAGCTCCTTTAGAAGAATATCATAAACTCTTTTGGAAGTTGTATCGGAAGCTGTTTCTGTGAACATCGGATGCTCTCTATCTAAATACCCACAGATAAGATAACGCAGATCAAACACTGAACATAACAAGCGTAATACAACCTCGAAATATCAAAGAATGAAAAACGTTGGAAGAATTTAGTCTAGGTTTATGTTTATGTTGTTGTAATCTAATAATTCCAATGTTATGTATTTCTCTTTTATTCAGTGCTTGTATCTACTTATTCTGATGTTGATTTTCTGTTTCCGTCACTGTCATAGTGGCGTCACCCTTTGAACTATTTTCGGGTATTTATTTCCCTACACTCTTTGATTATAATGAAGATGATAATTTTCATTCTCCGAAATCTCTTAACTGTGTGTTTTCTCTGAAAACCTTTTCCTTCTTTATCAAGAAATCACTTAATTTTAGGTCACTCTTTGTCACCTAACTCCATGGGAAACACCTCACTTTTGAGAGAGATATTTACCAGAAACAAAAATCAATAAATTCTTGAAAGATTAGTGATGATTATGGTGAGGATAACACTGCCTTTATAAGGAATGAATTTAACTCTAACTCCCATAATCAGAGTTATGATGAACATACAGACATCGCATCTGGCATCTCAACACTTCTTGCTAGGAATAATGACCCCATGTTGACTCCTAATAATCTTTGTTTCATCATGCATGGTCTTCACAATATCCTTAATGATGATATAGAGGAAATGGATATCCTGAACCATCTTGCTTTGCTAAGCATATAGACAAATAAGTTCTGTAAGAGAACATGCTGAAAATTCCTTGGAATTCATGGGAAAACAAAGATTGGTCTGAATAAAACAAAGCTTCAATGCTATGACACAACTTTGGGCACTTTGCTAAGGAATGCAAGAATGCATATGCAAGTCACACCACTTCTTATGTGACTTTCCTTTCCTCTCTTTCATCTTCTTCTAACTCCTCTTCAAACTTCAATAAGCACAATCAACATCAGGCTACAACTCATATTGTATAGCCCTCTTCTCCATTGGCTACTCAATATATACAATCTACTAATGGCAGTTTGTATTAGCTAATGTCTGCTTCTCCTTCATATCATATTGTGACCCCTTATTTTCCTTAAATAATGAACCCAGGTCAATCACAACCTGCTACTCAATCGAGTCAACTAGCTTTATTTTCCCAAGGGTATGTAGATTGGAGCAGTGTGCCAGAGGATGGAGGTCATGCTCTCTTTGTCAATGATCCTTCCTTAGACTTTGCACTCATGGTTATTGATCAATCTGCTGATTTAGAATCATCTTTACAAGCTGATTCTCAACCTATTGAACCTCAATCTCATTGTATTCAGTCAGCTTATTTTCAATCTATTTCTTGTCAAGCTGCTAACTCTCAATCTGTTTTATATACTTAATCATCTTCAAGTGCTACTCAAGTTTCTTCTGCTATTCTTAATAAACTGTGTTCTAAACCTTGTATAGAAGGATTTTCTAAAATCAAGAAGGCAAATTTTTGCTACAAGCTTAGACACTGAACTTGAATAGCAGCAAATAAAGAATATCATAGATTTTGAGAAAATAATGAAGGACAAAAATAACCAGATTTCTCTTTTTAAAACTGAAAAATTAGATTTGCATGCTCAATTTGACTAGCTGGAAGACAAGTATACAGTCTGCAAATTTGTGTTTTCTGAAACTAAAGTCAGCTATGACAAGTGGATTAAATCCTATAAAGGGTTTGAATTGCTTCTCAAGAAGCATGTTCACAACAAAGACAAATTCGGTGTTGGATATAATCAAACAAATCCCCCTGATGATTATACTCCAATTGACTCCAAGAAAGAAGCTACTCAAGCTGAAATCATTTCACCAACCTTTCAACCAGATGTTATCTCACATAACATCAACCAATCTCCTATTTTTTCACTAACTGGTATGGCTAAATTATAAACATTTTTGTTGAAACCTCTTCTTCCTTGAAACCAATGAGCTTCATCTGTGATTGTACCTCAAGTTCCTCCAAACCTACTTTTGATGTGTACATAGCACAACATTTGAGAATAACTAAAACACATTTATATTAAACTAGGATTACAAAGTGAAATCACAACCATAGTATTCAATAACTTAACGATGTAAACCTATCCCAAAGAATCATGAGTCATTCCATCTTGTAACTTTACAAGATATACAAAAATGACTCACATGTTGCTGTCAAAAGATATGCACAACCAAAAGTTGCTAGGTCAATTAAGCTGGCACACTAGCAAGTATCCTAAGCTCCTAAGCTTTAACATGTTCGTCACCTGAGAAATCATGTAAAAATAAAGTATACACATTGTTGGTGAGTTCATATAGTTTAGTATTGAAAATCATTGCAAAAGTTTTGTAAGTATAGTCTTGTCAAAACCTATCAGAGTCTCCACCTTATACCTCACTATCGACATCATCCCATCAAGTCAAGACATCTTATATATGGGGCATACGTAGGGTGATGCCCAGCCGCCAGCCCACCACAGGCTTGATATGACACGGCTTTGCCTTTAATGGAAATTAAGAGTTTCACTCTGACCATTCTCCATAGCATTGTTTTTGTGTAACCCAAAGTATTGTATGTGTAATATTTCCATTTCAAATATCCATCAATTATGTTGATAGTTTTGAAAATTATTCTGATTATCAAACTCCAATTCATTAGCTTTTGAAAACCAAGTGAGTTCACAACTATGGGCACTGAAATATGAAGAAGTGGCTCCTAGAGTCATACTCTATGATTAACAGTACCCAACCCATAGAAGTAACTTGAGTGTAACGTTCAAAAACGGTGCGTAGCAAGAATATCAGTCAGAGGACACATAGTCACATCCTGAGGAAATTCATAGTCATCCGAGGTCACTTGTTACAAAACATTGAGAGTTGAAAACAAAGGTCACTGAATGACTAGATGGGGTTGGCGCCATGTAAACGCTTGATAGCCATTCAGTCTGCCTTATGAAGTCCTTGTGAGTATTGAGTATTGATTCGTCCCATACCATGTGGACATGTACCTGCTTACCTATTGGATCCCATCCACGTATACCCCATCCTGGGCATACCAACCACTTGTATGTGTATGAGTATGTATGAGAATGTGAGTATTGTATGAGCATTTTAAGTATTGTGTAAGTATTCTAAGTATTGTACGAATATTGTATGAGAAAGTATATGTATGAGTATGTATGTGAAAGCATAAGTTTGTATGTGTAAGAATAATCATTTCCAACTATATATGAAATCATTGTGAATAAGTAGAGCAATATGACAATAAGTTATTTAAGAAAAATGAAAACATTTATATATAAAACATTGAACATGCTTCTCAATTCCATAGTTTATAAACAAAATAGTTGAAAAGGGACAATGAACTCACCTTTGTGTTGTATGATCGAGTTGATTCAAGAATGCGCACGCTCGTTGGTTGTGGTTTGAGTGACTTCAACACCTGATTTCATTGATTATCGTTCTATATTGTAAGTATTTGTATTCATTTCATGTTGTGTTTAAGACTAAGTAATAAGCTAGGTGACCTATTCTAAGTTTTATGTCTTACTAGCTTTGTC
Source organism: Mikania micrantha (assembly GCA_009363875.1). NCBI lineage: Eukaryota > Viridiplantae > Streptophyta > Magnoliopsida > Asterales > Asteraceae > Mikania > Mikania micrantha. Next base: position 109,503,159 of record CM018693.1, on the reverse strand, counting down.
TAAGAAATTCTTATTACATTACTCTCTTTGGACTCTTACCCGTAACTAAATAAATTGGACTTCATATTAAAGAAACATATGATTATGATGTTTTTAAAAGAAATCTTATTAGTTTTACTCATAAAAAATCATTATGCATGGTTTATTAAAAAAAATCATTGTTTTTTATAAAATCCCTTTTTATTAGTTATTGATATCCTCTTTCAAGTATTTCTTGTTATCCTTTGTAAACCTTAAACACATGATAACATTTGGTGTGTTAGATCATACTTATGGTTATGTCATGAAAACACTAAGCTTTAACCATTTAAAATTGAGGGAACTCATAAGTAAACCCAAACCCGATTTATTGCTATTGATCAACTTTGTTTATTCCTTGATTATGCCTATACTTGATCCTTTGACACTTAAACTCATTTAGATATGATGGCCAATTTTAGTATCGATGGTTGGAGTTGGTTAAAGGAGGTGTCGATACCAATAGTATCGACAAACACACACTTTGACACTCTTGGTCACCCATCGGTACTTAGCTTGCTTCTCCCATTCATTCGAGCTCTATATTAGATTAGTTTCAACTCAATTTATGTTATAAGTACTTGGACTACATAAATAAGTTAATATCGATGATTCCAGCTGCTGGGGTGAGGCATCGAGACTATTAGTATCGACAAAAGGTTGGATTTTTTCTCCAAGTCGCCCATCGATACTAGTAGTATCGACCATGGCTTAGGATCCACACCCTGCCCTCCGAACTTCATAATATCGACAAAATTTAAGTTCAATATCCCTAGACTTCTTCGAACTTACAATATCGAAGAATACTAGGGAACTTTGAGCCCATCGAGTATAGTAAAATCGATGGAAGAGAGCTGTTTGTTCCAGGTCCATTGATACTATCCACTCTTGGGTTATCCTATGTCGATACTAATTTCCAGACCCTCTTCACCCCTTTTCAGCCTCCCAAACCTTATTCCAACCTAATCCAAGAAATTTAGTTCATTTTCCTGTCATATTTATGAAGTTTGATGGCTCCTAAACCGGTTTAAAGATCACATATTTCCGGGTGGGTGAAAACCCTAAAAACCGAAACCTTAAGTTCGATTTTACCTCAATTTTGTTGTTTCAAGATCAGATCTTCTGTACTTCCGTGTTCTAGATGTTGAGAAGATCATTTTTACGCCAAGAACACCGAATTTGGTTGAGAAATGAGTAGGTTGAGTGTTGGTTTAGTACAGAGAGAGTGTAGTGAGATGAAGTTCTAAAAATCTTAGATAGAGAGAGTAATGGAGCTGGTAGTTGAGGGTATAAATGAGGTTATTTAGGGCTTTTATAGCCCGAAGCTTTACATGCGTGTCTGGGTTTGTTCGGTTTCGTTAGATGATATAAATTTTGTAAAAGTAGTTTTATTTACATCTTTTTAGGTGGTAATTCCTAATAAATATTTTAAATGTGTTTATTTATATTTAAAGTTTTGAAATCGTTTATTTTAAATGTTTCGTTGAATCATATCGCCTTTGCGCGTATTTGTACAGATCATCATCCGTACGAACACAACGAAAACTTTACATTCCGATTTGATTTTCTAATTATAAGATATCATTCAGAATGTTAAACCCACAATTATATTCATGCGAATCGTCACCCACACGAATACTGTTAGTTTAATTTTCACGAGCGCTATCTGTTATCGTTTTGAATGTAATCCTCACATACGTTTATATACAATAATACCTTATCTAATATTGTCTCTGTTGTCCTTCACAATCTCTCATTATTAGTGAATCAGTATTGTGTTCGTTGTGTGTAGTATTTAAGTTATTGATCTATGTTGAGTTTCCATCGTTGTTTCTCTGAATTGGTTAGTACTGAATTCACACATAAGAGTTTACAAACAAATTCTGTACACTTATGTATAGTATAAATCCTACCTATATGATACTGGTTGTCACACAACAATTTATGAAAAATATGAATAAAAAACAGGGATAAACACTAAATAAACAATCCTTGTTCATTTTTTCGTGGTTTATCCCACCCAAGGATAGTCTTATTCAATTCTATCCGTGGTTACTACTCTCCATTGTTACATTCATAACACTTCTTGCTTTTACCTATTCATTGTTCTTTTATTCTGTTCTTTTATTTTTTACCCTTCCACACTTTTGACCTAATATAATCATCCGTTATTCTATTTATAACCTTCATTGTCTTATACTTCCATTCTTATCCTAAAAGCCTCGACGACTTTCGGGCTTTCTCTTACCTTTGTAACCATTAGTATTCTTTGAAATTTCTGCTCCCTTTAATGGCGCTCTCATCTCTTCAGCTCAAACTTGTCCATAATCTCATTGCATACCTAAGAAAATCCATAGATTATATTCATTACGATGAGATAATTGATATTCTTACAAACTCTTTTCTTCATACTACTCTCACCATAAATCCTTCCATCTTTATCTCAGCTATGAATCAATTATGAACTATTTCTCAGAAAAACACTATTGTTATCATCATTTCAGTTATCGTTGAACAACAAGTAACCATTTCCCCTACTCTCATTTCTTCAGTTATCACTGAACAACAAGTAATCACTTGGTGCATCATCAAAAGGCACAAAAATTTCTTATATTTCCTCATTTGTATTCAATAAAGGAAATTGACAAACAAACTTTTGCTAGGTTAAACACTGATGCAAATATTTTTGATGACACCGAGGGCACAACCATCCAAGTTGAACCCACATCCACCACTTCTGTACCTGAAAAGGTACCCTCCAAAAGAAAAGTTTCTACCAAGCCAAACCCTGAAAATAAGAAACCTAAAAGAAATATTTAGGGAGATGAGTACCCTGAACAAGTCGTTGTTCCTACAGGACAACAAAGGAGACTTGAAACATCATCTCAAGTGGACCAAATTTGCCGTACCAAGCTAGCTCCTCATCAATCCTCTCAACAGGATGATGTTGTAATCATAACGGAAACCGCAATCACCAACTGGTATATCAATTAATGCTCACATTGAAGTTCTCTCTCCTAGGGACACTTATGTTTTTTTAATATAGCATGAACCGAATAACTTAATAATTGTTCTCCATGATATTGACGCATTATTTGGGTCCCATGGTTCTCCTTTTACCAAAAAACATAGGAGCAAGTCCATCGAACCATGACCAAAGTGTTCAATCTCCACACCATGGAGATGAGGATGAGGTAAGGGTACATAGTCCACCAAGATACTCAAACCATATAGTTGGATCATCCACTCAGTGTGATAGTCTAAGTGACTATCTCATGGATGGATCAGGTAATAAGACTCCATCTATGGCAATGGCCAATGAAGTTCACAAAAAAAAGGCCAGGAATCCCGGGTACCAAGAAAAAAGGGTACACAAAAATATTGGGGTTGACTCAACTCATGTTTTAACTGACAAAGTTGTCAGGGATTCAGATGACATTACTAGGTTGATTGACGAATCAAACAATAAAATAAGTGATTTGACTATAAATCTTGACACTTTTTACACTGAAGTAGCCAACTCACTGAGTTGGTTACAATAGTGTTAAATGAGAAAGGCCTGCAAACAAAATCCAACCTAATGTGCGCACATTCCTTTGAAGGTTCCCCAAACATTTCCACCACCTCCAAAATTCCAAACCTTAACATTATATATTTTCAAGAAGTGTTAAACCCACTTCTTACCACTTGACTAAACACCTTTTTTCAAAACATCTCCAATGATTTTATTTATTCAAACTAAATTGTCACACAACCAAATCCCACTCGCGGTGTCAGACCGCTGGGTGTGACGTGGCAAAAATCACAGCTCTTAGTCATATAGAACGAATCTATATGAGTTTGAAAATACACTGTTTCAATAATACGAATCAAGTTGTTGTAATAAATAGTAGTGGAATAGTGTAAGTGTTAAGCAGCGGAAAGTAAAATGTCAAGACACTACATTGTTTTATAAGTACGTCATTATAAAAATGTTCAAATAAAAGTTAAGATGCATGCAAGACTCCTTCCTGATATTCCTTAAGTGCAATCCTATGCCCTTAAGCGTGCTGAGTACCTGAGAAATGCATGCTATAGTGTGACAACATAAAGTTGGTGAGTTCACAGGTTGAGTTCAAAAGTAAGTTAGCAGTTAAATCATACATGGTCTGTTTTATCAAAAGTTTACCAAGCACAAGACCTCATGTGTATGATCCATGTGTAAAAATGTTTTGCCAATGTTCGTCGGGTCCATGTTCCAAAATGTCTAATTCGGATGTATACTGAAATGCTAAAAGGTTGTCAGGTCCGAGACCTAGAGCGTAAGTATTGCGCCACTACCGAAACTAGATTGTTTGCTCCTGCCTCCGCCATGTCTACCGTAAAAACAATGGCATAGGTCGATATCATGCCTGTCGTGATCTCTAGTCACAGTTGGTGTCGAGCGGGGCTTGTTAGACCCATAGTACTATTTGATAGCGCCTCACTTACAAGTAACTAACGGTATGATTGTGTGAGGACATTGTTTACGATATTGTCACTCTCAAATGTTTGTACAGCATAACAGTAATACATTAAAATGTGTTTTTCATAATGTTTGCCCAGTTGTGTTGACCCGGATGTTGGTCAAGAGTGTTTGCCCAACTTGTTGACCCAGTTGTTTGGTCAAAAATGTTTGTCCAGTTCGTTGACCCAGATGTTGGTCAAAAATGTGTGTCAAGTGTTTGAACGATACTTTGTCAAATGATTTGTACAAAATGTTTGTTAGAACTGTTTATCCAAAAGTGTTTTTCATATGCGCTTGTCAAAAGGCTTGTTTAGATAGTTTGTCAATAGTGTTTGCATGTATTTCTCCCCCCAGTTCGAGTTCGCAAACAGTTAAGAGAAAATGGGGTCGTGAACTAACCTGAGTAAAGAATGCATAAGCTCCCAAATCTTCAGGCGAGTCGGTTACTGATTGCCTATATTACATAGTGTACGTAAGTTCGTGTTCGGGTTTATGCGCGTGTTCATGTCCGTGTCCGTGTCCGTGTCCTTGTTCATGTACGTGTTCGTGTTCGTGTTTTTATCTGTGTTCATGTTCGTGCTCAACAACCCAAGGTTTTTATGTTTGTCCATGTTTGATCATGTTTGACTGTGTTCGACCATGTTTAACCGTGTCAAAGTCAACAACCCGTTGGTAAACCATGTGTATGTTATAGTTCATATTATGTTCGTTATTATCCACGTAATCACGTAAGTCACGTTAATGGACAACTTACTATTTATAGTAAGTTTCCATTTTTAGTAAGTCTGCATAAAATCCGTTTTAATAATTCTAGCATGCTTGTTTAGCCTAAGTGAGCATGTTCACACATAGCACGTTGTTACAAGTCATCAAATGAACACAAAAGTCCATTTCGAGGGAATAAAGTTACTAAATATAGAAATTTTCCATATTTATCATGTTTTGAACCAATCAAACAAACCAACACTTATATAAAATCATAATGTGACATTAACAATCATATTTCAGCTACTAGCATGTTCCTATATCGTTTCGTACATAAATCCCCAAATAAAGTTACTATTTTTAGTAAGTTACCATGCTTATCATGTTTAATCACCAACATCATGCCTATACAATCACATCATCACAATAAAGTACTTGAAATCATTTATCATCACCAAACATGCTCAATAGCTCCAATTTATAGAAATCCCCAAATTAAAGTTTCCTTATATAGAAATATATGACCAAATCATCAATTTCGTCAAGTTTACCAAGACTAATGCATCAATAAGCTCAACATCAACGTGTCATACTAAATTTAACCAATTCTAATGCCACGTATGAAATAATATATAAAATATTATTAAATTGAAGGAATTGTTGACATGGAACTTATGAAGTGTCACGTCATCCCCTTGTTAAAAAGAATTTCGTCCCGAAATTCAGTTCGTCCTATAGAATAGGTTTGAGTGTCCGAGTCATCTCCATTTTTCCCAATGGAGCCGTTATTATGTTCAAGTCTTTTAGTTCATCCTATTGAATTTCATCCCGAAATTCAGTTTGTCCTATAGAATAACTTTCGTGGATCTATACGCTGACCGCTCCTTCGAAAGGAGATATGTGTTCGTAAGTTCAAATCGTTTCTAGAGATGACACTGCTCTAGGCTTGATCATGTGATACGTTTGATATGTGCTGATATGTTCGTTCGATAAGTGTGGTTCGTAGACCATGGGCGGACTCGTCGTTTGATTCCAAGGTCTTTTATGTCGTGGGTTTAACCTTCCCGTTTCTTGGATTACGTCCTACCTCTCCAAGGTATGAGCTTGAGAAAAACTTTATCCTATATTGAGGATGCCAAAGCTTGAGTCCCTTGTTGGCGTGGTTCAGTTGTTAGTCATGCGCTGTCGTCATGCGGTCATCTCATGTGCACGACCTCTCCTTTATTTAGGGTTTGAGTTTGAAACCACTGGTTTGGCTTTCGCCCGTCTCTGCCCAGTGAACGGATTAACAGCACCTGTATCTATCTCGTGCTTCAAATGGTGAAGATTCCATCCTCATCATATCTCTTATGGGTTATATTGAGTGTCTGGATTTCTCTGTTAGTATGTGGGTGTTACACTGTGTTCATACCCGGTCTTGTTCCCAATGTTTTATAAGAGGACATCCGAATGTATGTCGTAAATCGACTGGTATTTTGGGAACGAATGATGTTGGCACTCTGTGTTCGTATGGGTTCTTTTAATAAGAAGAAAATATGCGGATTTCGATACCCATGTTCAACCTTCAGACAAACTCTACCTTAGAGGGTCCATGTTATGTCTCCCTAGGTGCGGAGATGGAGAGTTCATGTAATATGATCATCTTGAGAGATAAACAACTTGGTAAATAAGTACAAAAGTTTCGTAGTTTCAGTGTCAAGTGTCACACCCCCAAATTCGCATGTGTGCTGTCAGTCCACATGGGTGTGACGTGGCCAGAATCATAGCTCATGGTCATATAGAACGACTGTATATGCTTTTGAAAAGTAAGTTTGATAACATGGTATTAACCCAATTGGTTAAATAAGATTGCAGCGAAATGTTAAAATACATAAGCAGCGGAATATAAATGTTAATGTAGCGGAAAAGCAAAGCTGTTAGACACCACAGTGTTTAATACATAACATAGAGTGATTAAAATTGTTTGCTCAAAACGACTCGACATTAATGCATGCAATTCCTGTGCTCGTGTCCTTAAGTGCATCCTTATTTAATGCAAGTTAGCTAATTACCTGAGAATACATGTTTACGAAAAAATGTCAACACATAGGTTGGTGAGTTCACAGGTTTTGATATACACAAATAATAAGTAAAATGTTTGTCACGTGTCTTGCTGTTTATCATATGTTAGTCCCGAGCCCTAGGCTCCAAGTGTCAGTTGCGTCTCTACCGAACTAGACTTGTTAACTCTTGCCTCCGCCATGTCTCATAGTAACAATGGCGCGATGGGTCGAGATTACATGCGTCCCGACCTCCAGTTAGTATTGGAGCCGCATGGGGTTCGTCACGCCTAATAGATCTATCTATACTCATCTCGTTGTTTGTACCTTAACTGTAAGACTGTGCGAGGGCTTTGTTATGATACAACTCTTAATGTTTGTCCAATAAACCAGCATAAACAAATGTTTGTACAAGTAATAATGTTTGACTCGATTTAACAAGTATTCTCCCCCTATTTTGAAAATTTGCAAAAGAGTTAAAGAGGGTCGTAAACTCACCTTAGTGATTGTTGGGAATTGCGTAAGCTCCGGGTTTCTTCGGCACGTCGGTCACCGGCTACCTATATTGTATAGCTTACGTGAGTTCGTGTATGTGACCGTGTTTCGTGTTCGTGCTCGTGTTTGTGCTTAACAACCCTCGGTTGTTATGTTTGTCCATGTCGGTCCACATTGACCGTGTTTGTCCGTGTTAGACTAAGTTTGACCGTGTCAATTCAACGACCCGTTGATGAACCATGTGTCAGTTATATCTCGTTAAACAATCTTGATAGTGCACTTGGTGTGTGCAACACACAATTCACGTTTGTGGACAACTTACTATTTATAGTAAGTTTCTATTTTTTGAAAGTCCACACCAAGTTACATTTTAACGTTTCTAGCATGCGTATTATTCCTAAGTGATCATGCTGACACTTAGCACATCGTTACATATGATCAAACAAATATACAACTCATTTTTAGTCATGAAAGTTTCCTAAAATGGAAAGTTTCCAGTTTGACATGTTTAACAACAAAAGTCACATAACTTATTACACAATAGTCATATTGTATCATTCTAAGTTAATGCATTACTTTACCTAAGTTAATGCATAATATTTGTTAATAATTTCATTATTAACAATAAAACATCATTTTACCAAATAAAGTTTCCATAAATGGCAACTTTTCATTCCAAGCATTACTTTAACTAAGTTAATGCATAATACTTGTTAATAATTTCATTATTAACAATAAAACATCATTTTAACTACATATTTTACCAAAATCATCATTCATCAGGAGTTTGCAATAACAAAGTTACTAAAAATAGTAACTATACTATAACTCACATCAAATGTCTAGATTAACATTTCCAATCCATTTTTATGCCAAATATCACCACAATATAACATAAATCATTATCTAATGTCACTTACATGACCATATTACATCAAATAATAATTTTGCAACACCAAAGTTTCTATAAATGGCAAGAACTTTAAATAACCATTTTTGATCATTAGCATCCTAATAAATCTTGCAAATATACTCAATCGTCATCAATAATCACTTCTAAATACCCAAAATCATCTAAAACACTTTAGATCATACATACATGCAAGTAAAAATAAGTCTTTCAAGTGTTCATAACCCGAATCGCATTATTATCAATAAAACTCTTCATAGATCTTCATAGATAATCAAAATCAATAGCAAGATCATCAAAACCAGATACAAATCATCAAAATTTCCTGCATGTGGGTTTTGTGCCTTGCATGTGGGTTTTATGGTGTGTGGTGTGCATAGAAGCCATGAAAACTACATTCAAAAGCTTCCAAAGATTGAGATGATGAACCAACCTGCTTTTCAAGCTCCTGGATTGCAAGGTTTTGCAGTAACAAGATGGTTATGGTGATCTCCAAGCTCTAACAAGTCACTCCCCAAGATTTTCTGTGGATGTCAAGCTTCAACCTTCAAGTTTTGAGCTTCAAGAGGTCCTTCAATGGCTTCTAAGAGGCTATTCAATGTGTTTTGCAAAAGATAAGGTCAGGAGGTGGAGTGTAGAGCCAAAGGTAATGAGTAAAAAGAGTAGGGTGGTATTGACTGTCTTGGTTTTATAAAGATTTGGCGTCTGGATGTTGTCGCGTACCGCCAAGAGGGTCCCTAAAGGGCTTGGCGTACCGTAATGAATTTCGGGATTCAAATTCCCCCACCCATCCTTCGCGTACCGTCGAGACCCACTCCGGGGTCCTTGGCGTACCGCGAAGGATCCCGGTTGAGCCCATTTTGATCAATTTCGATGGTTTGGCTCGTTTTCGACGTTTTCTCTATTATGGAACATTGTTTGGTATTAATTGAACTATCTGGTTCAATGTTTGAGAGTTTCGTGATGTTACTAGTGTTTAGTTACACGATTCGTTAAGCGTTCACCAATGTTCGTATTTCGTTAGACACGTGTGTGTTTGTTGCGATAATTCATCGAATTATCTTGTTTGCCTTAGTGTTCGTACTGTCGTGCCATGTGTCACACTAAATTAAACTAATTCTAGTGCCACGTATGAAATTATCAATTAAACAAATATTTAGTTAAAATAGAAGCTGACCTGGAAATTACGGGGTGTCACAGCGTACCCCTGTTAGATAGAATTTCGTCCCGAAATTCAGCTTTTGTTGTCAATGTTTGTCGGTTCAGCGAATAGGTGTGGGTATTTCTTTTCCATTTGATCTTCACGCTCCCACGTGAACTCCGGTCCGCGTCGCGAATTCCGCCATAGTTTCATAATCGGTATCTTGCTAAGCTTAAGCTTCTTGATTTCCCTGTCCATAATCTCCACTGGTTCCTCAACGAAGTGTAATTGCTTGTCAATTTGAATCTCCTCAAGAGGAATTGCAAGTGTTTCATCAGACAGGCACTTCTTGAGGTTTGATACGTGAAACATATTGTGTACACTGCTTAACTCATTCGGCAAGTTCAGTTCATAGGCCACGGGGCGTATTCGTTTGGTGATCTCAAAAGGTCCGATGTAACGAGGATTCAATTTCCCTCGTTTGACAAATCGTATAACTCCCTTCCAGGGCGAGACTTTGAGTAACACTCTGTCTCCCACCTGAAACTTCAAAGGCTTACGCCTTTTGTCAGCATAGCTTTTCTGTCTGTCCTGAGTTGCTGCCATTCGCTTGCGTATCTGCACGATCTTCTCAGTCGTCTAGTGCATAAGTTCAGGACCAGTTAGTTGACTTTCGCCGAGCATGTATGCTCGTGTGGTAGCTGTTGTTGTACAAGAACTCAGCTAACGGCGGAGGAGTCTCCCAGCTACTGCCAAAGTCGATGACACACGCCCAAAGCATGTCTTCCAATGTCTGTATAGTTCTCTCGCTCTGCCCATCAGTCTATGGGTGGTAAGCGGTACTCATGTCCAATCTCGAGCCCAATGCCTTGTGCAGGGAATTCCAGAAATGCAACGTGAATCGACTGTCACGGTCATATATGATCGAGATCGGTACTCCATGTCGAGTAACCACTTCCTTTAGATAATTCCGAGTCAGTTTATCCAAGATGGTATCGCAACCACTTGTCATCTTAGGAAACTTAGTTATGAAGTCTATGGAAATTTGCTCCCATTTCCACATTGGTATCTCGAGTTGCTGTAGTAGACCTGATGGGTTCTAGTACTCAACCTTGACTTTTGAGCGCGTTAGACACTTACTTACGTAGTTACGATTTCTACTTTCATGTTCGGTCACCAGTAAGTCGTCTTCAGATCATGGTACATTTTTCAAAGCCCGAGTGTATAGAATACAGCCTGTTGTGAGCTTCATCCATCACTACGTCTCTCAGTCCTCCGTGGTGTGGAATCCAGATCCGATCCATGAAGTAGTACGCCCCGTCAATCTTTGCCTCTAATTGTTTATCCATGCCGTGCAAGGATTCTTGAGTGAGGTTCTCGACCTTCAAACCTTCCGGTTGAGCATTCTGGATCTGTTGTGGCAGCTCAGAATGAATTGTGTTGTAGTGCACTTTCCGGCTTAACGCGTCGGCCACTACATTCGCCTTGCAATGATGATACCTGATGGCAAAATCGTAGTCGCCAATGAGTTCAACCCATCTTTGTTGTCTCATGTTTAACTCTTTTTGATTGAAGATGTGTTGTAGGCTCTTATGATCGGTAAAGATTGTGCACTTCGTGCCGTATAAGTAGTGTCGTCAAATCTTCAGGCCAAACACCACGGCTCACAACTCTAGGTCATGAGTTGTATAGTTCCTCTCGTGCACCTTCAATTGTCGTGATGCGTATGCTATGACCTTCTCGCGTTGCATTAGCACACAACCGAGTCCTTGTTTTGAAGCGTCACAGTACACCACGAAGTCGTCACATCCTTCTAGTAGGGATAGGATTGTTGCAGTGCATAATTTATGCTTCAATAGATTGAAGGTAGACTCCTGTTTTTCCCCCAATCAAACTTCTTGTCCTTGTGGGTAAGGGATGTCAGTGACTGAAAAATTTTCTAGAACCCCTCGATAAATCGTCTGTAGTATCCCGCCAATCCTAGGAATTGCCACACCTCGGTAGGAGTCTTCGGTGCTTTCCAGTTCTTGATGTATTCGATTTTGGCTAGGTCTAAGTGTATTCCCTTCTCATTAACTATGTGTCCAAGAAATGGGACTACGTGAATCCAAAAGTCACATTTGGAAAGCTTCGCGTATATTTGCTCGTTCTTCAGTAATTCAAAGACAAGCCTTAGGTGTTCGGCATGTTCCTCCTGATTCTTGGAGTAGATCAGGATATCGTCAATGAACACTATCACGAATTTATCAAGGTACGGCATGCTCACTCGATTCATGAGGTCCATGAATACGACCGGTGCATTGGTCAGTCCGAAGGGCATGACCAAAAATTCTTAGCGTCCATATCAATTCTTGAAGGCAGTCTTAGGAATATCCTCCTCCTTTATCCTCAGTTGGTGGTAGCCCGATCTTAAATCGATCTTCGAATAGTGGCTTGACCCTTGCAATTGGTCAAACAGATTGTCTATTCATGGTAACGGGTATCGATTCTTGATCGTTACCTTGATACACATACATAACGACCCGTCTTTCTTTATCACAAATAAGACTGGTAATCCCCAGGGTGAGAAGCTCGGTCGGATGAATTCTTTGTCTAACAGCTCTTGCAACTGATTAGACAATTCTTGCATTTCTGTTGGTGCTAGTTGGTATGGAGCTTTGGCGATCGGTGCAGCTCCTGGTATGAGGTCTATCTGGAACTCGATTTTTCGTTTTGGTGGTACTCCAGGTAAATCCTCGAGAAATACTTCAGGAAAGTCGTGGACTACAGCGATGTCCTCGATCTTCCTTTCTTTCTTCGGCTGCTCAGTGATGAGGGCAAGTATGGCGGTGTATCCCTTCTGCAAATACTTGTTCGCCTTCATGCAGGACATGATGTTTAGCAGTATCCCACGCCGTTCTCCCTGAATCGAGATCTGTTCTCCACTTGGCAACATAACTCGTGCGATCTTCTCGTTGCATACGATCTCGGCTTGGTTTGCGGATAGCCAGTCCATTCCAACGACCACATCGAATCTCCTGATAGTTACCGGCATCAAGTCGATTTCGAGTTCGTGATCCGCCAATACTATGACGCATCCTCAAAAGACGTGTTGTGTCTCTATCAATTTTCCGTCGGCTAACTCTACGGTATACTTATAGTCTAGTGCTGTTGGGGTAATATCAAGTAATTTGCTAAATTCACTAGATATGAAACTCCTATTGGCACCGGTATCAAATAATATGCTTGCATAGACATTATTTAAAAAGAAACATATCGGTAACGATGTTCGGGTAATCCTTGGCTTCCCCTGAGCCAATGACAAATGCACGACCCTTGGCTGCACCTCCTCCTGCCTTCGTCAATTGCGGGCAATCCCTCCGCAAATGCCCCGGTTTCCCACATTCATAACACCCCTTGAGAGTGTTCTGGTTGTTGTATTTTTGGTTCGGGTTGTTGTTGTGGTTGTTGGGCAACTTGGTTCTGCAATCTCTGGCCATATAGCCATGTTGTCCGTACTTCAGGCAACAGTACCTCTCGCATTGCAAAAGTGGTGATATGAACACTGGCTGCACAGAGGGTATTTCCCCTCATACGCACCTTTCCCTTTGCCATCGGGTTGGGTTGCAGTAAAAGCTCTAGCAGGTGCTGATCTCTGTTGTGGTTGATGTGAGGAATGAGACTGGTGGTGACTGGGCTCACACTTGCGTTTATTTTGTCTTGGGGCTTCAGATGTTCACCCCTCTTGGGTAGTTTCCCTTGTGCTACCGCTTGATAGGTGACTTTGTGAGCCACACTGATGGTGGGTTGGATCAGTGTGGGGTCAGATGCTGTGACCATACTTTGAATCTGCTCGGGCAGCCCACTGATGAACTGCTCCATCTTTTTGCATTCGGGGGTCTCCATCCCCGGGCATAGCTTGCACAGTTCATGGAACCGTGTGCAGTACTGCTCAATCTCTGAGCCCACCATTTTGTGCACCTAGAATTCTTCCTCCAGCTTCTTAATCTCGTTCCTTGGGCAGTACTCCTCTTGGAGTATTTGGGTAAAGTCCTCCCACGTAATGGATTTGACAACTTCCAGACCAAGTGTCTGGACATGAGTGTTCCACCAAGTGAGGGCCGAGCCCTCGAGTCTTCCGGTCGCAAATTTGACTCGATTTCCTCAGCGTAGTCGCACATTGAGAAGACTGATTCCGCCTTCTCAATCCAACAGAGCATCCCAGCGGCTCCTTCCGTCCCCTTGAACGTGTGTGGGTGACAGCTAAGAAAAGTCTTGAATGAACAACCTCTGTTTGTATTGCCTTGGGGTCCTATTTTTCTATAGTCAATGTTGTGTGTTAGTGATCACGTTAACTATACTAAGGTAGTCGGGTTTATGTGAATGTTAGTACCATTGTTTGTTCCACTGGTTTCACTTTGCAGCCGACTCACCTCATATTCAGCGATCGCTTTGTTGACCCGCTGGTCAACCATAATAATAGTTGCCGCGCCGATCTATCATTTGTGTGCTCAAGAGTGGGTTCCTCGTCCAGCCATTTGTTAGTTCTATATGAAATATATATCGTGTTAGCCGTCAATGGTGTTAGATGTCGAGTTAGAATGCAACACAATAAATTACACAAATGATAAAACCAAAATATCATTTCATTAGTAACATCTTTTGAGTACAATGATTTTCAAAACATACTGCTAGTCATCATAGTTCATATGATCACAACCCACTCATTTACACGTATAACATAAATCAAAATAACTGAAATAAAATAACAAACTACTCGGAGGCAATCGTAGAGTGAGAGTCTCCACTAGCAGCAGGTCCATCATCCTGCTCCTCAAAAGGCTCCATCTCCGGGTCCTCCTCAGGATCCTCGTCAAGATCCTCCGCATTGAACTGCGGCTCGTCCTCAGGCTCCGATTCAACGATGAATTGCACCGTCCATGAGTTCATCATCACGTCACTAGCCTGGATCTGAGCGGTGTTCTCCTAAGAGACTATCTCAACCGCTCCTAATCAACCTCTGTGCTCCTGGACAACTGCAGTGACAGCCTCCTAACGCTCCTCCAGCTGTCCAGTACGAGCATGTAACTCTGCGACCTCAACCGCCATCTCCTCCTGATGAAGTACAGAGTACTTGGTCACACCGGCCAAGACGTCGTGTACTCTAGCAGTGTAGGCGAGCTCCTCCTGCAGGCAGTCCACCCATCCTTGAAGGTGTCAGTTCTCCTCGCGGATTGCTCTGACCTCTCCGATCAGCTCGTAGACATGTCGGGCCTCGTGACCCGATCTGGAGACATGGGCTGCAAAAGCACGCTCCAGTGGCACTCCCAGTGCTAGTAACGAATGGCCACTAGATGGGTCACCAAGTAGTGCCAGAAGAGGCACCCGTTCCTCCTCTAGTACTGCTCGTCAGTCGAGCTTGTCAAGACTCCTCGGAGTCTACCGCGGATACAATGCCACGTATCCTACGGCGGTCCTCCTCTATCAGCTCGTACTCTGCGAGACGCTTGCCCGGGTTTCTTCTGTCATTGTTGTTGTTCACCATCCTGTAATCTTGGTTTAATGAGTAACATATAACAATGATAATAAACTTATTATTGTGCAATGTCTGAGTGTAGTGTCTAGTGTAGAGAAGTGGCAATAGTCTAAGTTTACTATATGCAAACCTAGTTTCCTATAACCAAGGCTCTGATACCAGTCTATCACACCCCCAAATTCCCACGTGTGGTGTTAGTCCACATGGGTGTGACGTGGCAAGAATCACAGCTCATGGCCATATAGAACGACTCTATATGCTTTTGCAAAGTAAGTTTGATAACATGGGGTTAACCCAACTAGTTATATAAGATTGCAGCAGAATGTTAAAATGCATACGCAGTGGAATATAAATGTTAATGCAGGGGAAAAGTAAAGCTGTTAGACACCACAGTATTTAATACATAACATAGAGTGATTAAAATTGTTTGCTCAAAACGACACGACATTAATGCATGCAATTCCTATGCTCGTGTCCTTAAGTGCATCCTTATCCATGCAAGTTAGCTAATTACCTAAGAATACATGTTCACGAAAAAAATGTCAACACATAGGTTGGTGAGTTCACATGTTTTGATATACATAAATAATAAGTAAAATGTTTGTCACGGGTCATGCTATTTATCATATGTTAGTCCCGAGCCCTAGGCCCCAAGTGTCAATTGCGTCTCTATCGAACTAGACTTGTTAGCTCTTACCTCCGCCATGTCTCGTAACAAAAATGGCACGATGGGTCAAGATTACACACGTCCCGACCTCCGGTCAGTATTGGTGCCGCATGGGGTTCTTCACACCCAATAAATCTTTCTAAACTCACCTCGATGTTTGTACGTTAACGGTAAGACTGTGCGAGGGATTTATTACGATACAACACTTAATGTTTGTCCAATAAACCAGCATACACAAATGTTTATACAAGTAATAATGTTTGACTCGATTTAACAAGTATTCTCCCCCTATTTTGAAAATTTTCAAAAGAGTTAAAGAGGGGCCATAAACTCACCTTAGGGATTGTAGGGAATTGCGTAAGCTCCGGGTTTCTTCTGCACATCGGTCACCGGCTACCTATATCATATAGCTTACGTGAATTCGTGTATGTGACCGTGTTTCGTGTTCGTGCTCGTGTTGTGCTCAACAACCCTCGTTTGTTATGTTTGTCCATGTCGGTCCACATTGACCGTGTTTGTTCGTGTTAGACTGTGTGTGACCATGTTCGACCGTGTTTGATAGTGTCAAGTCAACGACCTGTTGGTGAACCGTGTGTCGGTTATATCTCGTGTAACAATTGTGATATTGCACATGATGCGTGCAACACACAATTCACGTTTATGGACATCTTACTATTTATAGTAAGTTTCCATTTTTAGAAAGTCCACAACAAGTTACATTTTAACGTTTCTAGCATGCGTATTGTTCCTAAGTGATCATGTTAACACTTAGCACATCGATACATATGATCAAACAAACATACAAGTCGTTTTTAGTCATTAAAGTTTCCTAAAATGGAAAGTTTCTAGTTTTGACACGTTTAACAACAAAAGTCACATAATTTATTACACAATAGTCATATTGTATCATTCTAAGCTAGTTATCATGCATGATTCAAGTCTTGCATTCCTATTTCATGATTTTACCAAATAAAGTTTCCATAAATGGCAACTTTTCATTCCAAGCATTACTTTAACTAAGTTAATGAATAATACTTGTTAATAATTTCATTATTAACAACAAACCATCATTTTAACTACATATTTTACCAAAATCATCATTCATCAGGAGTTTGCAATAACAAAGTTACTAAAAATAGTAACTATACTATAACTCACATCAAATGTCTAGATTAAAATTTCCAATCCATTTTTATGCCAAATATCACCACAATATAACATAAATCATTATCTAATGTCACTTACATGACCATATTACATCAAATCATCATTTTGCAACACAAAAGTTTCTATTAATGGCAAGAACTTTAAATAACCCATTTTTTATCATTAACATCCTAATGAATCTTGTAAATATACTCAATCGTCGTCAATAATCACTTCTCAATACCCAAAATCATCTAAAATACTTTAGATCATACATGCATGCAAGTAAAAATAAGTCTTTCATGGGTTCATAACCCTAATTGCATTATTATCAGTAAAGCTCATCATAGATCTTCATAGATCATCAAAATCAATAGCAAGATCATCAAACCCAGATACAAATCATTAAAATTTCGTGCATGTTGAGATTGAGTGTGTGCATGTGGGTTTTATGGTGTGTAGTGTGCATAGAAGCCATGAAAACTACCTTCAAAAGCTTCCAAAGATTGATATGATGAACCAATCTGCTTTTCAAGCTCCTGGACAGTAAGGTTTTGCAGCAAGAAGATGTTATGGTGATCTCTAGGCTCTAACAAGATGGTTATGGCTATTGAAGGTGTTTTGCAGAATATAAGGTCGGGAGGTGGAGTGTAGAGCCGAAGGTAATGAGTAAAAAAATAGGGTGGTAATGATTGTCTTGGTTTTATAAAGATTTGATGTATGGATGTCGTCGCGTACTGCCAAAAGGGTCCCCAAAGGACTTGGCATACCGTAATGAATTTCGGGATTCAAATTCCCCCACCCATCCTTCGCGTACCACCGAGACCCACTCCAGGGTCCTTGGCGTATCCTGAAGGATCCCGATTGAGCCCATTTTGATCAATTTTGATGGTTTGGCTAGTTTTCGACGTTTTCTCGATTATGGAACATTGTTTGGTATTATTTGAACTAACTAGTTCAATGTTTGAGAATTTCGTGATGTTACTAGTGTTTAGTTACACGATTCGTTAAGCGTTCACCAACGTTCGTATTTCGTTAGGCATCTGTGTGCGTGTTGCGATAATTCATTGAATTATCTTGTTTGCCTTAGTGTTCGTACTGTCGTGCCACGTGTCACACTAAATTAAACTAATTGTAGTGCCACGTATGCAATTATCAATTAAACAAATATTTAATTAAAATAGAAGCTGACCTGGATATTATGGGGTGTCACATCAAGCGAATAGTTTCAATCACTAGAGTGGAATAGGATTCCCGATTGTGTGATGTGATTGCTAAAGAGTTTGTTAGTCCATACGGAGTCTAGTTGCCGTGGTTCCCTGACAGATGTTTCGTAATACAAGCTTCGACATACAAGGATGCGTCAGGAATCATTCGAGACTGTCTCGCAATATCGGGTTAGATTTTGGGGATGGTATGTCACGGAATTTGTTTCCTAATCCTACGCGGATTAGGGACGACTGTCTGCTCATCAATATTTGAGTCGGGATGTCGAAGGATGTAAGTTTGTGACTACGCTTGATGTCATTATGTTTCATAATTCAGAATAGTTCTTACGCTCGCCACCATTTTCATGAAATGGGATAGGCGTTTATGGTGACATCTAGTTAAGAGTTTGCAAAGCAAGTGGTTGTCAGGTGGTCTTAGTAGGTTAACCATATGTCTGTCCTTCTTGTCCACGTGGTTTTTTCTGAGGTGGGTTTCTAGCAATTATATTAGTGTTGATCAATAGTTTCCCAATGTCTCTCTAATCATGAGAGGTCCCTCAAATGTGGCGCGAATAATTTGTAGCTACTAATGATATCGAGACAAAACGAGGTGTGTACCTTGACAGGAAGACAGTTCACTACAATGGGTCGTCAATCTGTTTGGTGATCGTTTCTTGAGCTTAGTTTCTTGAATCAGGTTCTAGTTCACATTCCCAATGTGGTGTTTGCGTTTGCACAAGCTGGGTATCATGGCTAACTCGTCTTACTCCAGTCCTGTTGGGGCGTATTAGTCATCATCTCATAGTAGTCATTGATTCAGGTAGTTCTCAATGGGTTGTGTTCATGACTGAAACTTTCGAGTTTACAAGGAATCTCTAGTTTCGACCTCGAATGCACACGTTCCCTGGTTTATCGTTAGTGTAGGTTAGAGAAGCATACTAATGAAAGAAATTCACTAGTGGGATTGCTTGGAATGAGTTTCCTTGACATCACTTGTGTTAGGTTGGGTCTATGGCTTCAAGGAATGGTTCGAACTATGATCATACAGTTATAGTTTGTATTCCTTTAATTTTCCTCATGTCTTCTGGACACACTTGCGTGAGTGGTTTCTTGAGTTGAACCAAGTACACGAGTGAGTTTAATCAGTCGTGAAGAATCCCCATGAGTTTACATATCGACTCATGGTTTAACAATCGAGTTCTCGTATTAGGAAACGCCTTATCCATTTCTTGAATAGTTCGGAATGGTATAAGTTACGACACTGTGCTATTAAGATGAGAGTGCCATCGGTCAGTTTTTATGTGAACTGCTTGATCATTCGTACACGATCTATGGAAGTCAATTCAGAGTAAATGAGGTTTGGGGAATAGTTTGTCGTCATGAGGGATCAACGTTGTTTGACAAGGAAGGGTATCTTTGTTAGGAAGTTCTATACACTGTGGTTTCAATTGGGTCATCTCGTCCTGAGGATGCGAATCATGTTGGTGCTTCGACATAGGTAGCGACCAAGAGTTTAGGTACTGAAATATGGGATCAAAGTCTTGTGAGATGCTTTATCCGTTAGTATATATTAAAAGTAATGTAGACGTGTCTTTGGGATGATAGGCATTAGAGGGTCTATCGACAGAATGAGCTACATGGAAGTGCATTTCTTGTTTGTGGTTGATCATTCAGATATATTGGTCCGTCACTGTAGGTCTTGCATGCTTTGTGGGTTATTTGGAATTAGTTGTCCCATCTCTCTTCATCGAATGGCATAAGGCAAGAGTTTTCTCTGACGCATACAGTTGTGTGTATCTGGAACACGTATCCTATTGTTTGTGGAATGGTGTGCATTCCGCATTTGAGCTTGTGAAGCATGCTTGGTTCCAAAGACCTTGTTGTTTCTTACGAAAGTTACTAGGGTCGGAAATCTCTTGAATGCCTACGTTTGCGTTTCTTAAGACAGATCGGGTAAGTTCAAACGTTCGGGAAATCTTAAGACAAATCGGGTGTTAATCTACGGAGTTCAGTGACATTCTAGGTAACATGGTACAATTAGCTTTAACGAGTCTAGATTAGGCAATCGAGAGGTTTGCTAGAGATTGAGGAGGGTATAGAAAGTAATTCGCTATAATGAGTTGGCTCGGGTGTCTTAGTTTGTTCAATTCCTTTCTTCTTCAACCCTGATGGTTCAAAGAACTGGAATTTACAGTACACATGCTTGATGCAAGACCAAGTTGTGCATCACGGGTCAAGTCGTACTTATTGAATTCTCTTCATCAAGTGTCAATAGATGACTCCATCATCTATATGGATGTCAAAGAGAGTTGAGAGCAATTAACAGTACGTCTTCAGTGTTTTGGATCTGATGAAGCATTGTTGCGCCAGTCTAACTCACTCGTTCGCACATAGTTGTGTTGTTTCTGCTTGGGGTTCCACTTAGCAGGTAGGCATATCCATTGCAGGTGCTATGCTGGAATATCAGTCGTTGAATGTACTATGGTTGCAGATCGACCACTGAAATTTCAGTTCCTACAACTGACAGGACTCACACCTGTGAGCGTCTGTGTGATGTGCAAAAGTTGCACTTAAAAGGTTCAAGTGATTTCAGATCGGCTAGATTGGAGGCTAGAAATCAATGATTTTTACATCGCGATTTCAAATAGGTTAATGGGATTTGTTTGAACTACATGGTTAACGGTCACATGTCAACCATGTGATTTGTATTCCAGGTGGACATAGCTTATCATTGAACTTGCTAGAATTCGTATGCACCTATAAACTCACGATTATGTTGGCCACCATACAGTCATTCTAGTTCTTTCAATCTCAAGCTACTATACACCTTAGGGTTCGAAATTTACTTCCTGAGTGTCAATACTAAGGATTTAGTCCACAGACATACGTCTTGCGGCCGGGTTTACACTCGAGAACGAGGTTGGGGAAAGAGTTTGATTCGGGTTTGATTGCGCTAAATAAGTCTACTTTAGAACATATAAGAGTTCTCTTTGATCTTTAGTTCGTCTGTTCGCTAATCCCCTTGCGCAGGTCGCATGTGCAGTCGATTATGAACGCCCGCTAAGGATGCCAAAGGCATGTTCTTAGGAGTCTGATAATGTCGCAAGGATATTGCTAAACTGCGCACATAATGTGTTGTGTAAAACTAGTGTAGAGTCTAAGTGTAGAGCTATGGCTATATTCTTAGTTTACTACATTCAAACCTAGTTCTCTATAACCAAGGCTCTGATACCAGTCTGTCACACCCCCAAATCCCACTCACGGTGTCAGACCGCTGGGTCTGACATGGCCAGAATCACAGATCTTATTCATATAGAACGACTCTATATGAGTTTGAAAATACACTGTTTCAATAATATGAATCAAGTTGTTGTAATAAATAGCAGCGGAATAATGTAAGTGTTAAGCAGCGGAAAGTAAAACGTCAAGACACTACATTGCTTTATAAGTACGTCATTATAAAAATGTTCAAATAAAAGTTAAGATGCATGCAAGACTCCTTCCTAAGATTCCTTAAGTTCAATCATATGCCCTATAGTGTGCTGAGTACATGAGAAATACATGCTAAAGTGTGTCAACATAAATTTGATGAGTTCATAGGTTGAGATCAAAAGTAAGTAAGAAGTTAAATCATACATGGTCTATTTTATAAAAAATTTTCTAGGCACACGGCCTCATGTGTATGATTCATCTGTAAAAATGTTTTACCAATGTCGTCAGGTCCATGTCCCAAAATGTTTGATTCAGATGTATACTGAAATGCTAAAAGTTTGTCAGGTTCGAGACCTCGAGTGTAATTGTTGCGCCACTATCGAAACTAGACTGTTTGATCTTGCCTCCGCCATGTATATCGTAAAAACAATGGCATAGGTCGATATCACGCCCGTCGTGACCTCCAGTCACAGTTGGCGCCGAGTAGGGCTTGTCAGACCCATAGTACTATTTGATAACGCCTCGCTTACAAATAACTAACGGTATGACTGTGTGAGGATTTAGTTTACGATATTGTCACACTCAAATGTTTGTACAGCATAACAGTAATGCATTAAAATGTGTTTGTCACAATGTTTGCCCAGTTGTGTTGACCCGGATGTTGGTCAAGAGTGTTTGCCCAGCTTGTTGACCCAGTTGTTTGGTCAAAAATGTTTGTCCAGTTTATTGACCCAGATGTTGGTAAAAAATGTATGTCAAGTGTTTGAACGATACTTTGTCAAATATGTTTGTCAAATGGTTTGTACAAAATGTTTGCTAGAACTGTTTATCCGAAAGTGTTTGTCATATGCGTTTGTCAAAAGACTTGTTTAGATAGTTTGTCAATAGTATTTGCATGTATTTCTCCCCCTGGCTTGAGTTTGTAAACAGTTAAGAGAAAAGGGGGCCGTGAACTCACCTGAGTAAAGAATGCGTAAGCTCCTAAATCTTCTTGCGAGTCGGTTACTGATTTCCTATATTACATAGGGTACGTAAGTTCGTGTTCAGGTTTATGCGCGTGTCCATGTCCGTGTTCGTGTTCGTGTCCGTGTTCGTGTTCGTGTCCGTGTTCGTGTTCGTGTCATGTTCGTGTTTGTGCACAACAACCCAAGGTTGTTATGTTTGTCCATGTTTGATCTTTTTTGACTGTGTTTGACCGTGTCAAGTCAATGACCCGTTGGTGAACCGTGTGTTTGTTATAGTTCGTATTATGTTCGGTATTATCCGCATAATCACGTAAGTCACGTTAATGGAAAACCTATTATTTATAATAATTTTCCATTTTTATTAAGTATGCATAAAATCCATTTTAATAATTCTTGCATGCTTGTTTAGCCTAAGTGAGCATGTTAACACTAAGCACGTTGTTACAAGTCATCAAATGAGCACAAAAGTCCATTTCGAGCGAATAAAGTTACTAAATATAGAAATTTTCTACATTTATCATTTTTTGAACCAATCAAACATACAAACACTTATATAACATCATAATGTGATATTTACAATCATATTTCACCATCTAACATGTTCCTACATCGTTTCGTACAGAATTTCCCAAATAAAGTTACTATTTTTAGTAAGTTACCATGTTTATCATGTTTAATCATCAACATCATGCCTATAAAATCACATTATCACAATAAAGTATTTGAAATCATTTATCATCACCAAAACATGCTCGAGAGCTCCAATTTATAGAAATCCCCAAATTAAAGTTTCCTTATATATAAATATATGACAAAATCATCAATTCCGTCATGTTTACCTAGACTAATGCATCAATAAGCTCCACATTGGTCATAAATCAACATTTAAACATACTTATTACTTCCAATTCATCATCTAGCACCATCTCATAGCATAAAAGTTACTAATTATAGAAATAGTCATCTAACTTCACAATATGGCACCAAAACCTATTTTCATTGCAATCAAGCATTACAAATCAATCATGAAGACACTCAAATGTTGATTTATAAACACCAAGGTTTGTGCATGTGCCATTAAGGGTGTTGCATGTGAGCATCTATGAGTGCATGTTGGTTTTTAGATATGCATGTGTGTTTAGATGACAAATTAACCATTAAGGCTACCTTTGAGAGGTCCTTGGAGTTCGAATGAGGCTAGATCTGGGGCTGGAACTCCTTATAGGTGGATAATGGTGACTAGATCAGTTGATGCAAGAGGTGGAGGTCTTGGTTCTTCTTTAAGCCTTCAAACCTTCAAATGGTGGTCTCCAAAATGGTTTGTCATCGTTTCCAGGGGCTGAGAGAAGCTTAACAGAGCTAGATGGTCGGGGATTTGCTTGTGTGTTCGAGAGAAATGAGAAGAGGTGAAAATAAATGAAGTGGGTTGAGTTTTATAAAGTTTCAAGCTTCTAGAGGACTTCGGGTAGTGCCAAGGCCGATCGTGCGTGGCCTTGACGTACCGCCAAGGATGTCGGGATTCAAAAATCCTGCTTCTGCTTCGCCTACCACGAAGCTTTTCGCCGGGGGTCTTCGTGTACCGCGAAGGATCAATTTTCTTGATGTTTCGTTTTTATTCGATTTCGTTCGCGTTCGATTCGTAACGTTTATCATAAACGTTTAGTTTGTGTTTTAGCACATAAGCACGTAATAACACATATGTTTGTTTGTTTATCATTTGTTCACCAACGTTCATGATTTTTACGACATGTGTGTGCGTTTCTTAGTAATTCATCGAATTAAAGTGCGATATGTTTGTGCTTGCATAATCGTGCCATGTATGAAATAATAATATAAAACATTATTAAATTGAAGAAATTACTGACCTGCAATTTATGGGGTGTCATAAAAATGGTGATGGAGAATCTTAATATGTCTGTAGATTTGAATATGAAAACCCTTAAGAATGAGGTAATTCAGAATAAAATATGTCTGCATTCTTTCACAGGTATAGCTCCACCTCTCCTTGATTCAAAGAACAGGTTAATGAAGGCAAAAAGAGGGAGACTAAGAAGCTTCTTCTATACATACTTCTTCCACACCTGTACAACCTTCCCTCACACATAATTGTCCTGTACATGCCTCAAAGCCTTCTACACAAAACAAAGGTCCTTCTCCAATTCCTTCCCCTATACATACAAACATACCTTGTCCTACACCTACACAACCTTCCCCCTAAAAATCACCTTCACCTATTCTTTCTCCAAAGTCTGCTTCTCAAACCCTTCAAAACTTTTCCAAAATTCCCTACAAACCTCAACCTGAAATAACAATTTCTTTCTCAAGAAGAAATAAAAATGTTTCAAAGAAATCCTAGCCTTATTCTTGCAAACCTATCAAAATATTATCCCAAAATCTTGAGTCTAATTGACTTTGAAGACAACAAACTTATCTAATCACTAATACCAAGGAATAGAAAATTCGTTTTAGATGATGATGAGGACAATTTTGTTCCCTCCTCTCCTCACTTTACCAAAATTCCTTCCCCAACAAATAAATCAGTTGACACTGCAACCGAGAAAACGCAACCTTCTCCCTCCAAACAATCCTTTTCTCCCAAAAGATTCTTCCCCTCAAAAGAAGTCCTACAGAAACAAATAACTGAAAAAGGTGAGATAGAGATAAAGCTCATGACTGATCATAAAGCCACAGGGCTTTAGAGAGAAGAGATACTTAAAGCTTACCAAGATCTAATCAACCTATTTGATCAAAAATAGGAGGAGTCTTACCAAATGGAAAGACAAAATTTAATAAAATTCCTCCTGGATGAAGGCAAGTATAAAGTAGAAACCTTCATGAACTGGGACATCACAAGTCTGTGAAAGGAAGCTAAATCCTTATCCTTAAGAAATGTGATCTTTAGATAAAATGACATGACTCTGTATGATGAGTTTTCCAAATTCAAAAAGGCCAATAAGGATCACCCTGAACTATTTTAGAAGGCAAACAATCCCCTCTCTATCACTCTTCCTCCTCTACTTTTCAAACCTCCTCCCAAACCAACCAACCCTTAAATAATTCAAAAGCCAAATCCTCCTTCCAAATCTTTACCTTAGATCTCTAATTCCATGTCTGGAATTAAGAAATGGTTCTTTGAGGAGAGAACCAATACAATAACAATAGAGAGATACGAGAAAACCAGAACTTCCTTTATTCTCTGGTACTCCATTCTGGATCTCTCAGAACGAGACCGTAGGAAGTTACTACACCTAAGGTTAGAAAATGCTAAGTTGAGCAATAAGACACATAAATTCATGCTTGACCTAAGAGGTTAGATCAAAATACGTCTTCTCAAACAATAGGTGGTTTTGGCTTCATCAATCAAGAAGGAGATTGTTGGAAAATAAGGATTGATTAGCCATAACCACATATCTTCAAGACTTACCCACAACCTTTCTATCTTATTATTTCCTAACCCTTAGCTATTCTTGCCTTAGGCTTTTGTCTCCAACCTTTGAATAAAATAACCTTTGAACCTTAACCTCGAAGACAAACCCATAACCCTAGATCCTTACATTCTTCCCCTTGACTTACTAACCAAGGAAGAATGTGAATACACCACTAAGCACAACCATGGACCCTACATACATACATACACACACACACAATCCTACATAAATTTGGAAGACTTAAACTATCAACCTCAAAAAATTTTCTTTTCCCCTCCTGGTTTCAGTTTCAAAACCCACATGACTGGTTTAATCCTAAAATTCGTTCAAATGCATCTGGAATACATAATGGAAACAAGTTACATGATTTTCACATAATCACGATCTTAATCACTTAAAAAATTCCAAGAATAACCAAAAATTAGCGCGCCAATGACAACTAGTAAACAACTCGATTTAATCTAGCTGTTAATGATTTAATGATAAACATTATTCGAAATTAATCACACACAAGTTTTCGAATTCTTTCTGATGTTGATGAACTCCAGAACACACTCAGAGGTACTCTAAGTTGCTGGATTGGAACCGACATTGAGTACCAATCTCAAATATCTCTAATTGAGATAGTCGATTCATGTCATGATTTTGGCAAACGCTTTATAAAGCTTTGTGCACGCAAATCAATTTGAGCACAACTTATCATCCCCGAAAAGATGGAAAAATGGAACATACATATCAAACTCTTAAAGATATGCTTCAAAGTTGTGTTATTAATTTTGGAGGTAGCTCAGATATTCATCTTCTACTTGTTGAATTTTCATAACAGCTACCATAATAGTATTCAATGCGTTCCATTTAAAGCATAGTTTGGTCGCAAATGTCAATCTCCCATCTGTTGTTCTGAGATAGTAAAAAACAAATTATTGGTCCAGAATTCGTACGATAAATTATAGACAAGATCTCACTCATTTAGGAATAAATTAAGTAGGACGTGATCGTCAATAAAGTTATGCTAATAGTCGCTGAAAGGGTTATGTTGGAAGTCTCTCCATGGAAAAGTATATTCAGATTCAGAAAGTTAGGTAAAATCTCACCCATGTTTATGGGACCATTCACAATTCTCGAAAGAATTGGAACGGTGGCGTGCATACTTGAATTTTCTCCTGAACTCAGCAATAGACACGATGCATTTCATTTATCAAGTCTGAAAAGTGCTTATGTACCTCTAGAAGAAATATAGGTTGATTACAAACTTCAATTCACCGAAGAACCTATTTAAGTCATGGATCATGTAACACACCGACCGATGGCGGAAATGTCGGGATGCCACGAGGGATGTGTAGATTGTTCATAAGCTCGTGGGCATCTAAATAAATCATCACATATCAATTTAAATCAAACAAAGTAATTACAAAAAAACCATGTTCATCATGATATAGTTACATCAATTTACACAAAAGATTAGCTAAATTAACTAAACACTAGTCTTCAGTAATCCAGTTAATTTTAGCTAAGTCCAAGATCCTAAGTAATGATGTCCAAAAGTGTGAAACCATCCTCCTCAACCTACTTTTCTTCATTCCCTGAAACCTGTAGAAAATCAAGTGTCAACTACGAAGTAGTTGGTGAGTAATCATAAGTTTTTATGTTTTCAAAAATGTTTATAAGTGTTTATAAAGGTTTATAGTTTCCAAGAAAATTTCACACGTACACCTGTGAAAATAATCCAATTCTGCCATAACATAACCACAAACACAACAATCACATAATTCAAATAATCACAAATAATCATCCACATATATTCATCCAATATCAACCAAATACATCAAATCAATAAACAACATTCACCATAATCATCTCAATATAAGTTACCGCGGAGGACCTCAGTCAACTCAATCAACGGCGGAATCATCGCGGAGGACCGTAGTCAACTCAATCAACGACATTCCTAATAATCATAAGTGTCAATACGATGCACTGAGGAAGACCGTACCAACAGTGGAATTACCGCGGAGGACCTTAGTCAACTCAATCAACAGCAATTCAATCGTCATGGAGGACCGAAGTCAACTCAATCAACAACGACTCACAGCGTTGTGATAATCCAAGTCAATCCACAATCATTAATAATTCAATAATATGAATATCATATTGAAAATCCAGGTGTCACCCATGTGTTATCAAAATAATGTTAATCTGGTATACATGTTCCACCTCCGAGTTTAAAAGCAAAATGATTTCAAATGAGGTTATGAGAACTCACCTGAATGCTTTAGATTCAGTGGTTTCGTAGAATGCGTGCTCACGTATGTGAAATCAAAGACACTTCAACAACCTGTATATATCGCGTGTTCGTGTTCATAAGTATATGCGTTTTATTTCTATTGAATGTCCATACGTGTTTACTTTTAAATTATTAAGTGTGTCACTAACTTAGTTTATTTTATCTAAGTTAAAATGAATCACCCAATATTTTATAAATGGTCATCATTAATATATAATTTAAACTTGCTAGTTTTAGTTATCTAATGGTGATAAACAAATTGTGAGATCTTATGTGTACCTCCCATAGATATGTATACTCCAAGGCGATAACCCTAATCATACACATATCTATACATACATGCATGTTTTAAATAAATTGACCACCATAATTTAAGTTATTAAAATTTAATTTAAGTTTAAGAAGTCATACTTAGATTATTCTTATAAAATGTTCAACTCATATAATCTCATAATTCAAAACTTATATTTATTAAGAAAGGTGGCAACTTAGTATGTTTCATGCATGCATGGATATTCATAAATCTCTTGCTCCTTCATTTATCTTTAATCCTAATTCTAAACCCAGGTTCGACAGCCCCATGGCTCGGCAGGGGCTCCAGGTTCGCTGCATATGATTCACAGCCATTGGTTCGGCCTTCATGGTTCAGTCCTCCAAGGGGTTCGGCCATGGTGAGGGTTTTCAGCCATTAGGGTTCGCTGCTCCTAGGTTCGTGACCCTCTGGTTCATGGCTCATAGGGTTCGCAGCAGGAGGTTCGGTGCTGTAGGGATCGTGACATCATGCAGGTTCGTGGCAACATGGAGGTTTGGTCGTTTAGGGTTCGGCCAACACACAAGGCTCGCTACTGTAAGGTTCGGCCACCCCTTTGGGGGTTCGGCTGATCTTCCTTTCACGAACCAGCACTGTTGCAGGTCCAAACCCACCGATCCTACCCCTTTCTATTAACTCGTTTTAAAGTTTTAAAGTTGTAAGATGTGTTTACAAACTCAATGTCATAACCGGTTGTTTAAAGAAGAAAAACAAAAAGTAAAATGATCGGTCTACCTTCAAATCACGTTCAAATGCTCGAAATCTTCGTGGGTTCTTGTTCTCCTCGATCACACGAACACTTAGGTACCAAGATCTCTTGAAATGGTTGAGAAACGTAGGAGAAATCGTAGAGAGAAGTTAGAGAAAGAGAGTAGGGTGACGAATTTGTGGTTCTAGAGAGAGAAAGGGTTTGTGTAAATGAAGAGAAAGAAGAGGTTCTTCTTTCTTATACCTCGTTTCGTCCCCGCGTGCTCGGTCTCGTTTATTTCGCGTTAAAAATTATTAAATGTTCGGTTTTCCTCGTAAAACATATTTTAAACATGAAACGTTTAAATAATTAAATTTTGTTTAACATAATGATTTTAATTATATTCGTTTTATGAAATGATCTTACATATTTCCGTTTAATTATTTATTTAGATAATACAATTTTTTTTCAATTCGTTTAAGGTTGTAATTCCTAATAAACGTTTTTAATTCTTTTTCTTAAATTTAAATATCGAATTTATTATTTCGGTTATCTCATCGAAACGCGTTACTCACGTACGATAGACCATGATTATACCATTGTCTATCTTTGGTGATAGAACCCTATACTCCTACCAATCCCACATCAAATCATATCATCCCATACATATATATTTCTGCAACAAACTCTCTGGTTCTGTTTAGTTGTATTCCAAACTAAACTTTCCCATGGTTTATGCTCATTATGATAATATATGTCCTCAATAATGTATACCAGTGACAATAACATCAATAAGTCATTCATAGAAATTATCAAATTATCATATCAGGTCTTAACAGTACAAATATTTATGTAATGAAATGCCTAAAATACAGTGATGGTACAGATCATGATGTCAAGGTGCTTAAGTGAAGTCGAATACCTATTGTCAAGGTTAGATGGAACTCCAAGCGTGAACTGAATACACTTGGGAACATGAGGATTTTATGAGGAGAAATATCCTCATTTATTTTCATAAACAGTCAAATCTAGATAAGGTTCAATAAAATTTCGGGACGAAATTTATCTAATAGGAGGAGACTGTGACATTTCGGTCATTTGCACAAGGTAATTTCCTAAATTCAAGACCTAATTACTAAATGTGGGTAATTATGATACAATATATATACACACATGTGGGTAAGCATATATATGTAAGGAAATTAAAACAAGGAACAAATTCTAGAAGACAATACGCAATATTGCCGAATTACGTGAAATTTTACTTACAATAACTGAAACCAAATTCAAGGGTCAAAATACAACTAATAAATTATAAAACAAATTAAACAATGTATATCAATAACATAGCTCAACTAAAGAATTCATAAGTTTTGACAAGTCAAATCGCAAAAATTTCGAAAAGGCAATTCGGCATGCGTAATTGGAAACTTCTCGACAACCCAAACTCCCTAATCACATTATATACATAATGGAACATAACTGGGAGCATCACGTTAGTGGTTGATGAATAATGGAAATTCCTGAAGATACGCGCCTAAAAGCCGAAAAATAAATCGCAGAAACCTAACACCAAGTAATTCGGCAATCCCATTCACATTAAGCCTTCCTACTCTGGTTCGAAGTGTATTCCATAGATGCATAGGTGGCATTCTTGCAGAAAAAGTTAATTCCATAGATGCTTAGGTGGCAATCTTCCTACTAATGGTAGATGGCTATCCCAGTTGCCATCGAAATCGATGACACAAGCTCTCAACATATCTTCAAATGTCTGGATCGTTCGCTCCGTCGGTCCATCCGTTTGAAGATGATAAGCGGTGGTAAGATCCCATCTTGTTCCAAAAGCTTCATGAAGCGATTTCCAAAATCGTGCCGTGAAACGAGCATCACGATCCGGTATTATGCTTAAGGGAATTCCATGTCGACTAACGATCTCATCAACGTAGATACGAGCTAATTTCCGCACAGGGTACGTCTCGCGTATCGTTAAGAAATGAGCCAACTTGGTTAATCGATCTATTATCACCCAAATACTACCATGACCACTTGCGGTTAGGGGGAGTTTGGTAATAAAATCCACGGATATGTTCTCCCACTTTCACATGGGTATTTCTGGCTGTACTAACAATCCTGACGGTCGCTGATGCTCAGCTTTGACTTTTGCACAATTAAGGCATTTGGCCACATACTCAGCGATGTCCTTCTTCATTCCAGACCACCAATAAAAGACTCTATGGTCTTGATACATCTTGTCAGCACCTGGATGGATTGAGTAACGAGACTTATGAGCTTTATCCAAAATCATCATCCTAAGATCATCCATGTTCGGAATCCACAACCGGTTCAAATAATACATCAACCTATCATCCTTAGTTTCCAATTGCAATTCGGCCCCGCAAGACATCTCATCTTTTAGGATACCTCAAGCCAATGAGTGTTGTTGGGCTGTTAGAACATCATTATGAAGGTTAGTGTGCACTCGGACACTATGGATTTGAATATGTCTCTTGCGACTAAGTGCATCTGCTACTACATTCGTTTTACCAGGATGGTAGTGAATTTCACAGTCATAATCATTCAACAGTTCAAACCATCTCTGTTGTCTCATATTAAGTTCCTTTTGATTAAGTATATGCTGCAAACTCTTGTGATATGTAAATACTGCACACTTTGTGCCATAAAGATAATGTCTCCATATCTTCAAAGCGAACACGACCGCACCAAGTTCTAAGTCGTGTGTAGTGTACTGCACACTTTGTGCCATAAAGATAATGTCTCCATATCTTCAAAGCGAACACGACCGCACCAAGTTCTAAGTCGTGTGTAGTGTAGCTCTTCTCATGGATTTTCAACTGTCTCGATGCATATGCCACAACCTTTCCCCGTTGCATAAGAACACAACCGAGACCTAAGTTGGATGCATCACAGTAAACCACAAAGTCATCATTTCCATCAGGCAGTGTCAAGACAGGAGCATCACAAAGTTTCTGCTTTAAAGTCTGAAATGCCTCTTCTTGCTTTGGTCCCCAGTCATAAAGCCTATTCTTTTGAGTTAAAGAAGTGAGAGGGACAACAATCTTGGAGAAGTTCGAAATAAACCGCCGATAGTAACTGCAAGTCCAAGAAATGATTAAATCTCTGTTGGTGTCTTCGGTGTATTCCAACTCTTCACCGCTTCAATCTTCGCAGGATCCACGTGAACGCCCTTTTCATTGACTGTGTGTCCCAAGAATTGAACTTCCTTAAGCCAGAATTCACACTTGGAGAATTTGGCATACAATTGTTCTTCTCTTAAGATATCCAAAACCAGCTTAAGGTGTTGCTCGTGCTCATCTTTGCTCTTGGAGTATATCAAAATATCATCAATAAATACAATCACAAATTTATCTAAGTATGGCCTGCAAACACGGTTCATAAGATCCATGAAAACCGCAGGTGCATTGGTAAGGCCGAAAGGCATTACCAGATATTCATAATGGCCATATCTTGTTCTGAAAGTTGTCTTGGGAATATCATCTTCATGTACGCGAAGCTGATAATACCCAGACCTAAGATCGATCTTCGAAAACCATGCCAAGCCTAGAAGTTGATCGAAAAGATAATCGATGCGCGGCAGAGGATATCGATTCTTAATGGTCAGCTTATTCAACTCGCGATAATCTATGCACATTCGGAGTGACCCGTCCTTCTTCTTGACAAACAGAACCGGTGCACCCCATGACGAATGGCTCGAGCGAATGAATCCCTTCTTAGACAGTTCTTTTAGTTGGCTCGCCAATTCTTGTAACTCCGAAAGCACAAGTCTGTAGGGAGCTTTGGCGACTAGGTTCGTACCAGGTACTAAGTCAATTCGAAATTCTACTTGACGTTCTGGTGGAAGACCCGGTAAGTCGTCTGGAAATACTTCAGGAAAATCTCTTATCACAGGAACGTCTTCAATGCTCTTTCCTTTCTCCTTTTTCTCCGCAACGTGTGCTAAAAATGCTATACATTTCTTCCTAAGATAATTATGGGCTTTGGTACAGGACATCAGCCTAAGACCTTTACTAGGAGTTTCCACAAAAACTCTTAGAGTTTCACCCGATAGTAAGGGAATACGAATATGTTTCTCATGACAAATGATTTCCGCTCTATGGGTGGCTAACCAATCCATTCCTATGATAACATGAAAGCTACCAAGTTGCATAGGTATAAGATCAATCGGGAAAATGTGATCATTTAAGTTCACATCGCATCCAATAATAACAGTGTCACTATTAATAGTATTACCATCAGCCACCTCTATGTTAAACGGTCTGTCTATCTTAGTACATGTTATTCCAAGCATACATTCAAAATCATGTGAAACAAAACTCCCATCAGCACCGGAATCAAATCAGAGTGATGCTTAGGAATTATTAATCAGAAATGTACCATTAACGACATCTTGGTTGGCCTGAGCTGCTGGAGCATTCAGTTGAAAAGCGCTGCCTCTCGCCATCCTTTGATTATTCCCCGTCAGTCTTGGGCATTGATTTCTGAAATGACCCACATCACCGCACTCATAACAGCCTCTTGCCTGTGCATGTACTTGGCGAATGGGAACAGCTTGAATTGGTTGTGCATGTGGAGCTGGCAGTGCACGCGGTGCAGGTTGCATCCTTTGTGCTTGCGGTGCACTCCGACACACATTGGTAAAATGACCATACTTGCCACAGTTGTTGCAGAAGCGACATGGAAAGTTAGGTGTGTGGTGATATCTACAGACGTTACATTGAGGAATGGCCCCAACATAATTTCTGGTGTTTGAGTTGTTCGATGATTGTTGAGTAGTCTTGGCAGCAGGAGTAGTAACAACGAAATTTCTGGTCTTTCACTTCCTGCTGCCTTTTGACAAGCTAGCTTGTTCAGTTTTGACTTCAGTTGAAGTCCCCTTTGCAGCTGCCTTTGTGTCAGTCTTCTTAGTTCCCTTTCTTGTGAGTGTTCCAGCCTTCACGTGATTATCAGTCAAAGTTGCAGACAGGCGGATTGCAGCCTCCAGTGTGGTAGGGTTGCTACCAAAGACAGTGTCTTGTATCTGCATGGGTAGACCGCCTATGTACTTTTCAATTGCTCTCTCAAGTGGTGTCACCAGATGAGGTACCAACAGACTCAGCTCATGAAAGCGAGACTTATAGATTACATTCTCACCGCTGTCCTGTTTGAGTTCCCAGAACTCAGCTTCCAGTTTCCTCATCTCACTGCGAGGACAGATTTCTATGGTCATTAAAGTTTTGACCTCAGTCCAAGTCAGTGCTAGCATCAGCTCCCCTAGTTCGTTTTTCGCCATTCCACCAAGTTAGTGCTCTCTTTTGGAAAACATTGGTCGTATAGCGCACCTTCAAGTTCTCGGGACAGTCACTATTGATGAAGGTGTTCTCGATACTCTCAAACCACTGCAGCAGACCAGTGGCTCCCTCAAAACCCGTAAATTTGGCTGGGTTACAGGAGTTAAAGTGCTTAAACGTGCAAACTGGTGGGTTTGCACCACCCCTGTTTTGGTTGAGAGTTTGGTTGGCTTGATTCAGTTGAGTCCCCAACCCAGAAATAAGATTTGCTAACTCTTGCAAGCCATTGTTGCCATTACTGTTGTTAGCCTCTCCATCGTGTGGGTTTGTAGTATCTTCATTGTGACGGTGCGGCGGCATGTTTCTGAGTATGTTAGAAACATGTTACTATCGTTTACAACGTAAGTCATACAAACTATGGTCAAATGAGTTCATTACAACAGTTAGGATTACATATAGGAACTATATTTTTTTCTCCTATCCGTCATTAACGCATAATAAAACAATAACTTCCTAGTACTATGCTAAGTTATCCTAATTGGTCATATCTAGTATTAACTAAGTATTCCTAGGTTTCAAACATTTCCCCACCCTATACTAACACTGACAACCTCCCGATGTAGTGCAGCAAGTTTATATATAGGGCATACGTAGACTTGACCGCAGTCGCATCATCCGCCCTCCCACCACCATTGCACTGCACCACGATTATGCCCTTGTTAGAATTTAAGGTGTACATATGTTTCTCAAGTGTTCCACTTCACAACCTTATCCTATGAGGGATAATTATAAGTGAAGTGCATGCAAGTACTCTAGACATCTAGGTTCGTCTAATGTCTAAGTTCACCTCAACACTAGGGTCACCAATTTTATAAGTTCACCTAATGTCTAAGTTCACCTGATATTTAAGCTCTCCTAATGTCTAAGTTTACTATATGTTCACCTCTTTACTAAGCGTTCATATTATCACCAAGTATTCATATCAGCGCTAAGTGTTCATTCGTCACTAAGTGTCCATATCATTCCTCAAATCTATCCAATAAGTGTATTCGGAAGGGAGTATATGTGTGTCCATAAAATGTGATCATCCAAAGTGTCCAATAATTGAGTATTTCTAAGTGTTTACCAAAGTGATCATCCAACTCAATTTCAATCAACATTCCATCAACCAATCAACCATAACTTTACAACATTTCCTAATAATATCCTAAATTTCCTGACATTGACAGACCCCCAATATACTACAAATGGTATATGTATAGGGCATACGTAGGAGTAGGTCGCAACCTCCCTAGCCGTCGTCCCACCACCTTTGTAGTTACTACGAGTGTGTCATTGTCTGGTGATCAAAGATCAAGCAGGCAATTCCTAAGTAAAATTTTCCTAGGCAAGTATTTTCCCACACGGGTAGTTCCCTTATTCCTCAATACTGACATCCACCCGATGTACTGTAAATGGTAAATGTATAGGGCATATGTAGAAGTCAGTCGCAACTGCTTCAGCCACCAGCCCACCACCTTTACAATACACCACTAGTATGTCCTTATCAAGTCATCAGGGCACAATCAATCACATATATAATCAGCAAGTAACATATGTAAATCAGATATATATCAGGAGCTCAGTGAACATATAATAGCTAGTGTATGAAATAGCTCATACTAGGGTATCCTATGGTTATAGATTAGGTCAACCATTTCTAGTAGCCTAATTCCCTATAACCCAGGCTCTGATACCAATCTGTAACACCCCGACCGATGGTGGAAACGACGGGATGCCACAAGGGATGTGTAGATTGTTCATAAGCTCGTGGGCGTCTAAATAAATCATCACATATCAATTTAAATCAAACAACGTAATTACACAAAAACCATGTTCATCATGATTTAGTTACACCAATTTACACAAAAGATTAGCTAAATTAACTAAACACTAGTCTTCAGTAATCCAGTTAATTTTAGCTAAGTCCAAGATCCTAAGTGATGATGTCCAAAAGTGTGAAACCATCCTCCTCAACCTACTTTTCTTTATTCCCTGAAACATGTAGAAAATCAAGTGTCAACTACGAAGTAATTGGTGAGTAATCATAAGTTTTTATGTTTTCAAAAATGTTTATAAGTGTTTATAAAGTTTTATAGTTTCCAAGAAAATTTCACATGTGCACCTGTGAAAATAATCCAATTATGCCATAACACAACCACAAACACAACAATCACATAATTCAAATAATCACAAATAATCATCCTCATATATTCATCCAATCTCAACCAAACACATCAAATCAATAATCAACATTCACCATAATCATCTCAATATAAGTTACCACGGAGGACCTCAGTCATCATCTTGGAGGTGTTCTTGAAGTTCTTCACGTTTTTGTCAACAAAAAGCTAGTTCTACGAAAAATTATCAAGTTTTTGCAAATTTTGATCCGATAGAAAGATGCGCCTCGAAAAAACGAAGATTTTGACTACTCATAGGCCTTCTAACTCCAAAAAATGAAGATTCTAGAGCCATTTTAGTGAATTGCAGATCTGTTCGTGCGATCTGCCGAACCTTTGACGAACCTAAGAGCCGAACCTACATAGGTTCGTGACAAATAGGTTCGTGGGAACCTCTAGGTTCGCCAAAACCTTCATAGGTTCGCCAAAAACATCATAGGTTCGCCAAAAACGTCATAGGTTCGCCAAAAACCTTCCTAGGTTTGCCAAAACCTCCTAGGTTCGCCAAAACCTTCATAGGTTCACCAAAACCTCAATAGTTCGTGAAAAACCTCAAAAGGTTCGTGAAAACCTCAAAAGGTTCGTGAAAAAGTTTGGGAGAACCTCTAATAGGTTTGTTCGAAGAGTTTTGCAGGAAATATACCATTTTAAAAGTTCAAGTAAACCTTGTATACCTATTTTGGGCCTTCCGGATCATTTGGGATAGGTTTCAAGACCTAATTCGGAAGTTAAGACAAGGTTTGAGCTGTTTTGTTTTGAGAGGTTAAACTTTGATGTTCTGAACATAAAAGTTAAATATGACACACAAGAACTGGAATGTAAAATGGTTGACTAACAATGGACTTGTATTGGACAATTTGGACTGTTATCAGAACTGGAGATCCACATCCGAAACGTTTATTACCAAAGCGGATGAGAATTATCAGAAGTTATTGTACAATCAATACAAGAAACCATGTTTGAAACTGAATGAAGATCAAATGTCTGAATTAAATCAAGAAAGAGAATTGTGTGAATTGTTTTCGTTGATCATTTCTGAAGATATTAAGAAAACTGATTTTGAACAAATGCCACATTCATGTGCAAAGTGGAGTTTGTTACAACTTGCATACAACAATCATGTTGCGAAGAAGATCAATGATGCTTATGATCGTTTTTTACCACTTATGCAAGAATTGAAATATTTTCAGTTTGATATCACTGATGGACAAATCATTGAGAAGTTTACGCAATTTTTACCTTATCGATGGAGTGATTTTGTTGAAAGGATGAAGGAAACAAAAGTTATTCATCATGTCAAATTAATGAATTTCAAAGATGTGGTTGATAAAATGGAATCGGAGATAAGGAGAACTGGAAAATGGATTGTGAAAATTGTTGATTTCTCGTGGATTGATGAACAAAGAAATATGTTAAAGGCAAGTATGAGTGCTGAGAAAGAAAAAGAAGATGTTGATGAAGGAAAGGAAGATGATCTGAAAACTGAAGATTGTATTGAGACAAGTGTGAATTTGAGGATGGAAGGTAGTGATGAAGAGAAGAGTGAGGATTCTTCAATGTCAGAATCTGATAAAACAATTGAACAACCTGAAATGTCTGAAGATAGCAAACAGATGAATGAAGTTGTAGATAAGAGATGTAATGTAACTGAAGATACACACATTCTTGATGATTCTGATATCAAAAGTGAGATGAAGAAGTCTGAAGATGATGTTTTGAAGTCAAAGGATGAAACTTCAAGTGTTGAAGTGGTGTCAACCGAGGATGGGAGTGTTTATGAGGATGCCTCTGATGATTTGTCTGAAACAACTACCATCATTAGTGAAGACCATTGTCATACCAATTCAGAAAAAGAGGTAAGTTCAGGTACATTTTCTAAACTCTCATGCTCTAAATGTTTAAATCTTGAGGGAAAAATTTGGAGTTTGGAGGAAGAAAACATAAATTGGAAATGTGACTTATCAAACTGCAATAAAGCATACATGGATTTAAAATCAAATGAAAAGTTTTTTTCAAAACAGATTGCAGATTTGAAGTTACAGGTTCAAATGTTGACTGATGATTTGTCAAAGTCAAATGCCAATGAAAGTGTTTCTGAACAAAAACTTGACATTTTGAGCAAAGTAAATGTTGAATTGACAAATGTAGTAAATAAAATTAAAATCAAAATGGACAAGGCAAAAAAGGACTTTGACAGGATCATGCGCAAATTGGAGAATCATCATAATTCTATAATTTCTTCAAGTCCCCTTGTTGAGGAATCAAATGATAGTGAAGTTTCAAAAGATAACACTCTCAATAAGGGAAAGTCTACAATTTGTGTTGATGACGACATTCCTCTGATCATTGAAGATTGTACTTTTGAGGAATATGATGAGGAGACATTGTACAGATGTGGGTTGATGGATGTACATAAGGATTATGATGATTCTCATAATAATATCTTTGATGATGTAAAATCATGTGTTTCAAACTCTGCATCATCATCCAAAAAGAAAGTTTCTTTCAAAACCCCATTGGTTGAAATTAAAAAGTTTTCAAAGAATGAAAATATGAAATTTTCAAAACAAAATGGTTTTTCAAGTTCAAAACCTAAACGTCAAATTCAATCAAAATGGGTTGTGAAATCATCATGTGCATCAAACAGAGTGGAATCAAAGTGTGATACTTCAAAGTCTTGGAACAAAGGAAAGATTTCACTCAGTCCCACAAGATGTGAAAAGTTGAACTTTGAGTGTCCCACATCAAGTGGTAAGAAGTCACATTTGACTCATATGGGTTCAACAAGTAATCAAAGATTGGTTTATGGTTCACCAGTGGTAAATCACCAAAACCATAGGTTTGTACAAAACTATTCTCCTAGGTTTGTGGAGAGGAGAATATGTTTTGAGTGTGGAGCAAGAGGGCATATCATTGCTAATTGTCCTTATCAGTGTGAGTTACAAGGACAAGTTAGTAATGCCAAGTCTTATGTCACAGAGGTTTCAAAGTTCATTCCTAAAAGACATAAAATGCCAAATCAAAACATGGAAGAACTTGTGAAAGCCTCGGATGAAGAAAAGTTGAAACTTTCAAAACCTTTAATGACTAATTTGGTGTTTAACAACAATGTGGTGATTCAAGATAAGTATTATCTTAAGAATGCACTTGAACAGGAATAGTTGTGGATACCAAAAACAATCAAAGTTTCAAAGCAAACTTCATTAGTTTCAACTGGAAAATGGATTAAATTTCGGTATATGGATTTTCATGGAAAACTCAAGACCTCGAAGTCTTGGGTGACTAAAGATATCTAATGGTTTGTGAGTGTGTGCAGGAGGATTTCAAGAGGACCTATCAATTGGAGGAGAGCTCATTGATAGTGCAACTTCCTGGCGTGTATTTGGTAAAATCGTTCTAATTCTTTAACTGTCATATTATTCTGGAGAACTTGACAGGTTTGGAATTACATTGTCATATTTTCTTGATGTTTTCAAGTCACATTGATCATAATGTTTTACAAAGATCGTAAATCATATCGGTTGTCATTTTTCCGGGAATTTTGATTTTACTATATACTTATAAAATTCTAAAAATCAAAATGATTTTCATTTTTAGCATTTTAGGGGGAGAAAATTTAAAAAATCAAAAACAATATAAAATTAGAAAATTGAGAAATTGATCCGACCTTTGAGAAATGATTGTACATTGTAATATTCTGAAGTTTACTTGGTTCATACAAGATCAAATACAAAGCGATCACAATGCACTCAGTATGATAGGTTGGTAGGTCTTTCAATTTGTTGTGATTTCTGTAGACTAATGCCATAATCATTCTTTGTGTGACACATTACTTAGAACACAGTGTTCGATCTTTGTCCTGAGTGCGTGGCCATTTGCCTCAGTGATTGATAATTGTATTAGTACATATACTAGTTTGATCATGTGTTTTATTTTCAAAAGAAATTCTGAGTTCATTTTTCTTTTATTTTCGTTCAAAACATGGACATTCTCTGCGTATACTTACGTATCGACCTGATTGCTATGTTTTGGACATTCTGTTTTTATTTTCTTGTTTTTATTTAAAACTTGGGCATTCTATGTGTATACGGAAGTATCAATCTGATTGCCAGGTTTTAAACTTAAGTTATTTTTAAGTTCAATATCCTGGTTTCATCTGCGCATACGGAAGTATCGATCTTGTTACCAGATTTTGAACATTCTGTTTTATTTTACACTTTGTTATTTCACAAAAGATATTCTGCTTTATTTTTGCATGATCAAACTAAGCAAGAATTTGAACTTATAATTTACAATGGCATCGCTGTTGGTTGATGTTTCACAAAGCGGGGATGTGTTCAAGTGAGTGGGGAACACAAAGTCTTGTGATTGGTTTTCATTAATCCAAATTCACAACAAGTGATAAGACTTAAAGTGGATCAATATACTGGCAATCGTCCTAGGCTTGTGCATCGAATAAATAAATTCATTAATAATCAACAAGTAACGCTGAGGTATGATTACAATATGATCTCATGTTTGGATCTTTCTCATCAAAAACATATTTATTTTTAGTTAGAATACAAATTTTGTAGGATTTTAGGATATACAATTTTGTAATTCATAGCTTTAGGGGGGAGTTTATTCAAATCATTGAAAAATTCATAAAAATTTTCTTCTATTTTTTTAGACTATCCGATGTGATTTACTAATTCATTGTAAACACTATATTTGATTTACTGTTAATAAGTGACAAAGAGAAATTGGAATTGTGATGAGGCATCTAGTTTTGATTATGTGTCAACTGATGCAGGTGATAAGGGTGATGAAGATCTGTGTGTTGAATATGTCACTGCAGTCCTCAGCAGGTGAATCTTGAAAAAGAAAGACATAAGATGGAGAGAGAGAGAGAGAATGAGATTAAGATTGAGAGGGTGAAGTGGTAACAAAGAGACTGACGTATTTTCTGTGTGAAAATATAACAGCTACAACTGAAGGAAAGTATGATGATAGCAAGGTTGTAGGGGAGTATGTTGATGCATATATGTTCCCCGATGCACAAAATGTTTGAGCATATACAACAGCAAGGTTCAAGGGGGAGTATGTTAGTGCATTTTCTGTGTGAAATATGCATTTAATGTGTGAACCTGGCTTGTTCTATATGAAATCATAGTTTGTTGTATATGATTAGAAGATCAAGACACAAAGGGTTCGGCTAGAGTTTGGCTAGGTTCGTCCTGCAAACCTATTGGTTTGTCTGGCAAACTTAATGATCTAAGTAGGTTCGGCACTTACATATTCTAAGGTTCGGCTATCACAAGGTCACGAACCTTATCAAAGGTTCGTGCAGATAGAGGTTCATGAAAGGGTAACACAGACGAACCTTACCTAAGGTTCGTCTACATTGGAGGTTCGTGAATGTTTACAAGGGCCGAACCTTTGCATTTGGAAACCTACATATAGAGTAAAGGTGGTGGACTTGAAGAGGTAGAGCTTACAATTCACACACACAAAGTCAAATTCTCTCTCAAGTTCTAGACTTCTCTCTCAAGATCAAGATCAAGGCTTCTCTTCATCTTAGCTTCTTTCGTATATTCAAGTGTTGTATTTCACGTTTGATTCGTTGTAATCACTTGAATGTTAATGAAGATTTCAGATTTGTGATATATATTACAATGTTATTGATTGATCCAAATCGAGTTATAAATGGATTCCGCACGTTTATGATCGAATCGTAGAATTTCGTGATCGATTCTTCAAATCTACAACTCAATCAACGGCGGAATCATCGCGGAGGACCGTAGTCAACTCAACCAACGACATTCCTAATAATCATAAGTGTCAATACGATGCATTGCGGAGGACCGTAGTCAACTCAACCAACAGTGGAATTACCGCGGAGGACCTTAGTCAACTCAATCAACAGCAATTCAATCATCGTGGAGGACCGAAGTCAACTCAATCAAC
Organism: Mikania micrantha; assembly: GCA_009363875.1. NCBI lineage: Eukaryota > Viridiplantae > Streptophyta > Magnoliopsida > Asterales > Asteraceae > Mikania > Mikania micrantha. Next base: position 109,460,248 of record CM018693.1, on the reverse strand, counting down.
AACGACTCACGGAGTTGTGATAATCCAAGTCAATCCACAATCAATACTAATTCAATAATATGAATATCATATTGATAATCCAGGTGTCACCCATGTGTTATCAAAATAATATTAATCTGGTATACATGTTCCACCTCCGAGTTTAAAAGCAAAATGATTTAAAAGGAGGTTATGAGCACTCACCTGAATGCTTTAGATTCAGTGGTTTCGTAGAATGCGCGCTCACGAATGTGAAATCAAAGACAATTCAACAACCTGTATATATCGCGTGTTCGTGTTCATAAGTATATGCGTTTTATTTCTATTGAATGTCCATACGTGTTCACTTTTAAATTATTAAGTGTGTCACTAACTTAGTTTATTTTATCTAAGTTAAAATGAATCACCCAATATTTTATAAATGGTCGTCATTAATATATAATTTAAACTTGCTAGTTTTAATTATCTAATGGTGATAAACAAATTGTGAGATCTTATGTGTACCTCCCATAGATATGTATACTCCAAGGGGATAACCCTAATCATACACATATCTATACATACATGCATGTTTTAAATAAATTGACCACCATAATATAAGTTATTAACATTTAATTTAAGTTTAAGAAGTCATACTTAGATTATTCTTATAAAATGTTCAACTCATATAATCTCATAATTCAAAACTTATATTTATTAAGAACGGTGGCAACTTAGTATGTTTCATGCATGCATGGATATTCATAAATCTCTTGCTCCTTCATTTATCTTTAATCCTAATTCGAAACCAGGTTCGACAGCCCCATGGCTCGGCAGGGGTTCCAGGTTCGCTGCATATGATTCACATCCATGGGTTCGGCCTTCATGGTTCGGTCGCCCAAGGGGTTCGGCCATGGTGAGGGTTTGCAGCCATTAGGGTTCGCTGATCCTAGGTTCGTGACCCTCTGGTTCGTGGCTCATAGGGTTCGCAGCAGGAGGTTCGGTGCTGTAGGGTTCGTGGCATCATGCAGGTTCGTGGCAACATGGAGGTTTGGTCATTTAGGTTTCGGTCAACACACAAAGTTCGCCACTGTAAGGTTCGGCCATCCCTTTGGGGTTCGACTGTGGTAGTGCATTTTTGTAATAGTTTGCTATTCAAAATGTAATTTATAGAAGTATTTGTGTAGGTTCGGCATAGGTTTTGCATAGGTTCGTTTGGCCCACGAACCTAGACAGGTTCGGCAAACCTATTTCTTTGATAGGTTTGGCAAACCTATATCTTTGGAAAGGTTTGGCGAACCTATAGGTTTGGCAACCTAGGTTCGCCCAGCGAACCTCAAGGTTCGGCTGGCGAACCTAGAGGTTCAGCTAATGGATAGGTTCGGCTGACAGAAGCTGTATATATAGAAGGTTTGTCTGATTTTCAAAGGGACTTTTGGCAGAACTTTGAGAACTTCAGAAAACCTGAGTGTGTATTCTCTGTGTGAGAAACTTTCTGTGTGAAAGATTTGTAATCAATTGATTGATTAATACAAGAAGATGTTTATGAAATTACTTGTTCTTCTTTGATTCTTTAGAGATTAAACATGGATTCCGCACGTGTTTGATTGTTTATAGAGCTTCTTGATTCTATCCTGATCAGATTCACCAAATCTACAGTGGTATCAAAGACATTTGGTGAAGTTCTACACAAGTTTTATCAAAGAATTCAAGTGATTTGAATATTATGGCTCAAAATTCTTCTTTTCTTGTTGATTGAGATATGTTTTTAGTGTGATCTCATCATCAATTGTTGTTGAATACAACAATTTACGATTTGGTGGTGTTAATTGGCAGATTTGAAAAGTTTTTCTTCAAATTTTGGAAGGTTTTCCCTCCAAAATTTTGAATTTTGCTGTACAGGTTCTTGAGCCGAACCTGTGAGTAGCTGGAACAAAAGGTTCGCTGGAACTGATAATTTTCTGAGGTTCGTTTGGGTTTTCAGAAGAGGTTCGTGGAGTTTCAGCTAAGATTTGCTGGTTTCTACAAGGTTCGTCTGAGGTTTTCTGGAAGGCTCGTCTCAGGTTCGGTTGCAAGGTTCGTCTGATAGTTCGCCTGAAGGTTCGTTGCTGTTTCAGCAGAGGTTCGTCTAAGTTTAGGTTCGCTTGTCTCAAGATTCGTTGCTTGAAGTTCGCAGCTTCAGGTTCGTGTGGTTGTAGATTCGTGACTAGAAAGATTCGTGTGATACAGGTTCGTCTGATTAAAGGTTCGTGTGACTGAAGGTTCGTTCAGTTCACACATTGCTGAAGGTTCGCCTGATTCAAAGGTTCTTGAGGTGAAAAGGTTCGCTGTTTAGAAGTTTTGAAATTATGTCGGAGATGTACGCTGCAATGGCTAGTCAGAATACTAAGATTCAGAGCATTCTGATTAGTGAAACCAAAGTGGGAAGTACGAACAAAGTGCCAAAGCTGCTAGATTTGGCAGACTATGACAATTGGAAGGGTAGATTTGGAACACATCTTAATGGAACGGATACAAATCTTTGGGAACGTATTCTATCACCATATGAAAGACCGAGAGTTGTGGGAACTGATTTATATCAACTTTTAGAGAGACTTGATGTTGATGAGAGAAAGAAGTATGATTCAGAGAAAAAGGTGTATTGGATGCTTAGCCAGGCCATTCCAAATCAGATTTTACATCAATTTGATGAGCACAAGACTTCTTATAGTCTATGGAATGCCTTGAAAGCTAGAGTTGAGGGTAATACAAATCTGAAGAAGATGAAAGCTACAGACATTCGTAAAGAATTTGAAAACTTAAATTTCATAGGCAATGAAAGTCTGGAAGCATTAATTACAAGATACAGACGTCTGCTGACAGAAGTGAGAAAGTGTGGCATCGAATATTCTGAAGATGAAAAGATTGATTGCCTTGCTGATGCTTTACCTGACAAGTGGAACTCTTTAGTGTTGATGTTGAGAGAGAATTTACCAGGACTGACCTTGGTAGAATTTGTTCAAAAACTTGAGGAACAAGAGATGAAGGATAAAAGGAAAGCGCGAAGAGTGAACGTTACACAAGATCCTTCATTATATGGTGGTTCTGTAGTTACACCACCGGCTTCATCTGCCAAGATTCAGACAGCATTTGTGTCTAGTACTTCTGATATTACTCATGTTCCTTCTGCATCTACAAGTTCCAGTTCATCCTATTCTAACAATGAGAAGAAGTCTGACTCGACACCACCTCCTATTCAGCTAAATACTACCAATCTGGGAAGAGTTACTGTTGAAGTTGTCAGGGACCACATGTCTATTCTATCTTGTGTGGTTAGCGCATATGATGAACAAGTTGCAGGAAGGATTGGAAATGCAAATCTGACATTTGAAGATTATGAACAAATCGATGATGATGAAATGGAGCTAATTGACTCTCAATGGGCACTAGTGAGTGTTATTTGAAGAATCAATCGTTATGAGAAGAAGACAGGCAAGAAATTCACTTTCGACCGCAACACCAAGTTTGGGTTTAATCCTAAAACTACTCAATGCTACAACTATGGTGAGCTAGGTCACTTTTCCAGAGAATGCAAGAATCCAAAGAAACAAGGGAATCTAAACCCGTTTAAGCCAAAGGAAACTTATCAGAAAAAGAAAGAAAAATCTGAAGTATCATCATCTAAAGCTTTGGTGAGTCATGTTGATGAGGGCTATGACTGGGGTAAGCAATACGATGAACTGATGGGTGCCTTTATGGCTTCGTTGGAGGAAGACTCTGGGAAAGGAAAAGAGAAAGCGGATGAGGTAAATGAGGATTCATTTGAAATGATTGCAAACTGAAAGAGATGAATGCTCAGCTAACGGCTGAACTGATAGAGAGCACAGAACCAAATAAGAAGCTGATTTTAAGAGAAAAATCTTTTGACAAGAAGATAATCGATCTTGGTAAAGAAAATGAAGATTTGAAAATCAAAGTTTTACAAAATAACCATGCTGTGTCTGTGCATCTTGAATCAGTTCAAAAGTTGAAGGTGGAATTATCAGCAGCAAAAGCTGAAGCTGAGTTACATAAGGGCAAGCTTGAAAACTATCAAAATTCTAAGTATGTCATTCACTACTTTGCTGCCATGCAAAGATCTTCGCCTGATACTACTGGAATTGGTTTTCATTCGGTGCCATCTCCTCCCAGTTATGTAACAAGACCACAACTTAACTCGGATTTGGAAGTTAATCTGGTTTCCTTAAATGAGATTGTGTCTGACCAAGTAACTGAGGATGAGGAAAGTTCATCATCTCATAGTTTGTTGATTATGATGCTCCTATTATCGAGGACATCACAGATTCAGAATTTCCAGCTGATATTCTGAGAATGATTGGTTATCAAGTTAATAATATAGAGAAGAAGAGTCCGAAATTTCAGAAATCAAAGTCTGAAATAAAACCAGTTGAGAAAGCAGTGGTTAAACAAACTGTTGTTTCCAAACCAGGGCTAAAAGTCAAAACTACCTCCACTCTCAAACCAAATGTGTTTATCAAGTCTTCCACTACACAGAAAGGAGAGTCGAGTGGTGTTTTTCAAAAACAAAAAGGGTTTTCTGAAAAGGTTGATAAGAAGGTTGTCAAGATGGTTGACAAAGTTAATCAATTTGGGGATGGAAACAAGGGAAAATCAAAGCTTTCTCAAAATCAAAACAATAATTCCAAGATAAAAGCCATTGGTTTGAGACAAATTGTTTCATCTCCATCTGTTGCATCTAAATCTTTGGGTTCATCTAAGGGTTCCGATGAATTAAAACCAAAGAGTATTTCGCAAAGGAAATGCTACAGATGTGGGAGATTGGGTCATGTCATTGCTGATTGTGAGTTGGATAATTGTAACAGATTTAAGTCCTTTACTCCACGAGAAACACGACAGTGTTTTACTTGTAGTGGAAAAGGACATATTTCAGCAAATTGTCCAAATCATAAGACGAGGAAGAGTTCTGTTAATGACAGTCGGGTGATCCAATCTGGTGGGAGTCCTTGGAAAGTGAAGCCTAGTGAGGAGAAAATGAGAGTCCTCAGGAAATTTGATCCTGAATGTTTCTGGGTTAAAGAAGAAAAGAATCAGAAAAAGAATGTTTTTGATAATAAACAACATGTCAAAAAGTTGGTAAAAATGGCATCATCATCTGATGATGATTTCTTTGACAATTTTTCTTCCAAACGATTTTCAAAAAAAAAATGTTAATTCGAACTCTTTTTGGAAATTCAGACACAGGTCAGATGATAAATTTTTTGTGAGAAAGGATGAATGCTTTGAAGATGGGTTTTCAAGCAGTTCATCAAAACCGAATGGCAGGAGGCTATTCAGGGAGACTCAACGCCGGATTGGCGGGAGTCATCCCTTTTGATACCGATCAAAATTTTAATTTATTGTGCAGGTGGCATTTATGGGCCATATCAACAGTCGCTGGATTGTTGATAGTGGATGCTCACGACACATGACGGGAGAGTTAGGTTTGTTAAAAGATTTCAGACAAATGAAAGGGAGTTATGTTAATTTTGCAGGTGACAAAGGTGGTCAGATTACCGGGTGTGGTAGTTTGACTAATGGTAAAGTTTCCTTTGACAACGTGAATTACTACAAGGAATTAACTAACAACCTATTGAGTGTGTCACAGATTTGTGCCAAAGGCTATAAAGTGTTGTTTGATAATGAGAGATGTTATGTGCTTCAACAAGGAATTCAGATTCCTGAAGATTGGATTTCGAGGACTGCCGACAGGAGTAGGGATTTATATTTTTTGGACATGGCTAAGGCGGAGACGGTAAACAATGTAGAAACGTGTCTGGTGTCGAAGGCAACCGAGCAGGATACGCGGTCTTGGCACAGACGGATGGGTCACATACATATCAGGAAGATGAATCATTTAGTACATAATCATTTGGTTGATGGAGTACCTGTTAAACACTTTAAACACCCTGATGTGTGTGTGTCTTGCAAAAAGGGTAAATAGAAAAGGAGGTCACATAAATCTAAAACCGTGTTTTCTATTGATAAACCACTAGAACTCCTTCACATGGATTTATTTGGACCGATCAATGTAAAGAGTATCGGGGGTGAATCATACTGTTTTGTGGTGACCAATGATTTTTCTAGATTTTCATGGGTAATGTTCTTAAAATATAAATCTGAAACTTATGAAAATTTTGTTTTGTTGGTGAACAGGTTGGAGACTTTATACAAGTTGAGAGTAAGGCGTGTTCGTTCAGACAATGGGACAGAGTTCAAGAATCAACACATGGAAGAATTTTGTGATTCAAAGGGCATTCAGCAGCAATTCAGTGCACCATATGAACCACAGATGAATGGTGTAGCTGAGAGAAAGAACCGGACATTGACTGAGTCTGCTAGAACTATGCTCGCTGATTCTAAGCTCCCCATTACATTCTGGGGTGAAGCCGTAGCGACCGCCTGTTTTACTCTTAACAGAGTGCTGATTGTGAAAAGACATAATAAGACTTGCTATGAACTGCTTCAAAATCGAAAACCTAATTTGGAACACTTGGAACCTTTCGGGGCTCCTTGTACCATGCTTAAGAAAGATGCTAAATTCAACTCTAAGGTTGAAGAAGGTTTCTCTCTTGGCTATAGCCTGCCCAATAAACGTGTGTTTAACAAACGTACGGGTGTTGTGGAACTATGGTATAATGTGGATGTTCAAAGACATACACCTATACCTGAATGCAAAGGACCAAATTGGCTTTTTGCTTATGCTAAACTTTTTGAGTCTTTTAACTTGTCTCCAAATTTTTCTGATGATGAAATAACCTTGCAAATGTTATATGATATGCAGAATTCTGAAGATCAAGGTGTTTATCATCAAGCTGAAGATACTAATCCAACGGAGGAAGGCACTTCAGGAGTAATCAATGATGATTGGTCGTCTGATGATGATCAGGATGTATTTGAAGATGCAGTTTCTCATGATCAACATGTTGATCAGAATATCAAAAATCTTGATCATAATGTTGGAGTTCCTCAAGTGCCAGTCTCTAGAGTTCATGTAAATCATCCTGTTGAGCGGATCATTGGAAATCCATCTGCTGGAGTACAAACAAGAAATCAAGTTACAAGTGAGGAGAGTTTGTATGTTGAGTTGGAAAGAACTCATGGAACTCAAGAGTTATGGATGCATTCTGCATTTATTTCTCACATTGAGCCAAAATCTGTTACTGAAGCGCTGCGTGAGCCTGCCTGGGTGGAGGCTATGCAAGAGGAGCTGAATCAGTTTCAGAAGCTGGGTGTGTGGCATTTGGTGGATTTGCCAAATGGAGAAAAGAAAATTGGCACTAGATGCGTGTTAAAGTGCAAAAGAGATGATCGAGGCTTGATTGTTCGGAACAAAGCACGTTTAGTGGTTCAAGGTTTCAAACAAGTCGAATGGATTGATTACGACGAAGTGTTTGCACCAGTGGCGCGGCTAGAAGCAATACGACTTTTTCTAGCTTTTGCTGCCCACAAGAAATTTAAAGTTTTTCAGTTGGATGTTAAGTCTGCATTTCTCTATGGGTCTTTGAAGGAAACAGTGTACGTTTGTCAGCCACCGGACTTTGAGGATCCTATCCACCGGGATCAGATTTACATCCTCGAAAAAGCACTGTACGGTTTACATCAGGCTCCTCGTGCCTGGTATGAGACCTTATCGACTCACCTTATTGAACACGGGTTCAATAGGGGTCAGATTGACAAGACATTATTTTATCGAGAAAAGGGCAAGGATAGTATTCTTGTTCAGATCTATGTACATGACATTATCTTTGGATCTACCGATGAACAGATGTGTCTGGAATATAAAGAGGTTATGATTGAGAAGTTTGAAATGAGTGCCATGTCAGACATCAAATTTTTCTTGGGATTACAAATTGATCAGACTGATGATGGAATCTTCATTCATCAGACAAAATACATTCAAGATGTGCTAAAACGGTTTAGCATGCTTGATTGTAAACCCATTTCCACGCCCATTCAGCCTAATCACGGGATTGAGCCTGATCTTAAGGGGGAGCTAATTGATGCTACTTTATATCATGGAATGATTGGAAGTTTGATTTACTTGACAGGCTCAAGGCCAGAATTCGTATTTGCTACAAGTATCTGTGCTCGATATCAATCAAAACCTAAAGTGTCTCATCTGATAGCAGCCAAAAGAATTATTCACTATCTGAAGGGTACACCAGACACCGGTCTTTGGTATCCTAAGGATGATAACTTTTCCTTCAATGCCTATAGTGATTCTGACTATAGAGGATGCAAGACTGATGCAAAGTCCACAACCGGAGGTGCACAGTTTTTAGGGGAGAAGTTAGTCTCTTGGCACTGCAAAAAGCCGACATATGTTGCTACTTCAACGTGTGAGGCTGAGTATGTAGCGGCTGCCAGTTGTTGTTCACAAGTCTTGTGGTTACAACAACAGATGAGAGATTATGGTTTGAATTTTCTGACTACCCCGATTCATGTCGACAACGAGGCTGCTATTGCTATCACCAAGAATCTGGTGTATCATTCACGATCCAAACACATTGATATTTGGTTTCATTTCATACGTGATTGCTATGAAAAGAAACTCATTGGTGTGGTGAAGATACATACCAACGAGCAAAGAGCAGACCTTCTCACCAAGGCCTTTGACAAAAACCGTTTTGAGTATTTACTCAAATTAAATGGAATTCGGGTCATGGGTGAGGTAATTAAGAATCAACTTCCTTCGTAATCATATTTTTATTGAATTAACATCAGATATTTTAATTTTTGTTGTTTTGTGTTTTCATATTTAGGGGGAGAAAATTTTGAAAAACACAAAAACATTTGAAAAACCAAAAACACAAAAACATTAAAAAATTGAAAATTCTGAGAAATGGATTCGACTAAGTGAGAAATGATAGCACATTGTTTACAATTGGAAGCATATTTGTACCATTAACAACTTAAACATAAAGAGCAGTTACAAGTACTAAGTATGATGTGTTAGTAGGTTTATAACTTAGTTAAGATGAATTTAAACAAAAGTTTGATTATGCGTTATGAAAAACAGATGCTTAGAATACAGTACTTAGTTTTGTCCTGAAAGAGTGGTAGTTAATCTTACAAAATGTTTCTTCAACAAAAGTTAAATTACTAGTTTTTATCATGTGTTTAATTTTCAAAAGAAATTCTGAATTGTTTTTTCTTTTATTTTAGTTTAAAGCTGAAACATTCTTTGTGTATACTTGCGTATCGACCTGATTGTTATAGCTTTAAACAAGTCAAATTTGTTTTCTTGGTTCTGATTAAGATTTGGACATTCTCTGCGTATATGAAAATATCGATCTGATAGTTAAAAACTTAATCTTAAATTATTGTTTCGTTCATTTTCTGAATCATCTGAGTATACGTAAGTATCAACGAACAAATTCAAATTGTTTTACATTTTATTATTTTCAAAAGACATTCTAATTTGTTTTTGCATGATCAAGCTAGTTAAAATTGAAATATATTGTTTTAAGAACATTATTGTTTGATTAATTATTCATAAATCGGGGATGTGTTCAAGTAAATGGAAATCATAAAGTATTTGATAGTTTTGTTTAATTGATATTTTAACTAATTAAACTTAAAAAGGTATTATACTGACAATCATCTTTGTATTGTAATTTGCTGTTAAATATATTCATTAATTCAATCAGATATGTTGATAATTGTAACACAATATGATCTCATGTCTGGATATTTCTCAAATAAAAAGATGTGATTGTTTTGTTATTTTAGTTAGATTTGTTAAATTTGTAGTTTTCTTTTCCTAAAATTTGAAAAAATTACAAAAAGATGTTTGTTTCTATCTGATGTTAAATCAATAATATTTGATTATTTGTTTGACTTTGAAACATTTAAACATGGATTTGTTTTGAAATTTTAAATAAAAATAAAATTTTTAAAGGTTCGCCAGAAATGATTTGTGAGAAGGTTCGTCCAACAGGTTCGCTGGCTAGCTTCGCTGGCTAGGTTCGTTGGATAGGTTCATCCAATAGGTTTGTGGACAGGTTCGCTTGAGAGGTTCGGTCAACAGAAGAGTCAAAGGTTCGTCAAACATGTTCGGTCAAATAGGTTCGCATATAAATATCAGGTTCATGGTTAAGTTTCGTCACTTTTACTTTTTGGACCTGACGAACCTGCAAGAAGAGATTTTTTCGATTTTTGATATTGGATCTCCGAAGCTGTTTTGTTGACATCATTAGATTCGAAATTTGTTTGTGATCATTTTTAGGTATATAATTTGGAATTTGACCGACTGATTTAGAAGATATAAACAGTTTTTAGAGTTTAAGTCGAACCTATTTTGTTTAGGTTAAAAACCTATTAAAATCTAAAATCTGGAAAAAATGTTTTTATTAAAGTTGTTCATCGTGGTGTTTCAAATCTTGGGGTATTTTTTTTATCTAATTCGAAGATTTGGAAATTTGATTTTGAAATTGAAAAGGTTTGCTGGATGAACAAGGTTCGCTAGATGAACTAAGGTTCGCAGAACCTTGAAGGTTCGTCTGAATCTGATAGGTTCATGGCGAACCTCTGAATTTCAAAAGAACCGAACCTTATTGGTCAAGGTTCGTTTGATCAACAGGTTCGTTTGATATGAAGGTTCTTTCAATGAAGGTTCGTTCAATGAAGGTTCGTTCATTGAAGGTTCGTTCATTCAAAGGTTCGTTCTCCAGAAGGTTCGTTCAGTGAATAGGTTTGCCTAATTAACAGGTTCGTCTAGATAGGTTCGTCTCAGGGGAGGTTTGCTGGTTTCTATACTTAGAATTTTTTTCGTTTTTCTTAATATTCTTAAATTTTTTTGTTCTAATTTTGTTTTCTTTCTCTTTGTAGAAATGGCGAATTTGACATTCAGAGACAAACACAATGTGTGTGCTTATCTTGATCCTACAACCAGGAATGGCAAAGACTTTCGGCCGATGATCGAGTTTCTGCGACGATCTCGGATTTACTATGCCATTTCCAATTCTTGCCAGATATATAGATCCCATATACAGAGTTTCTGGGAGTCTGCGAGGCTGATTTCTGTTGATGAGGATTATGTTATAGAAGCGAATGTGCTTGGACAAGCAATTCATATTACAGAAGGTGATATCCGAAGAGTGTTGCAGTTCGGAGGAGAACCTGCTGGTATGACACTCATACCAGAGAGGTGCATAAAAGGTTGTTTTCTGAGGATTAGATACTTCGGAGCCTATAATGTTACATCTATTAAGAAGGGAAAGCTTCCTCTACAGTACAAGTTGCTTGCACATGTGTTATTACATTGCTTAAGCATGAGGAAAGGTACTTTTGACGAGCTTCGGGACTTGATGCGGTCAACCATGGTAGCTTTGATATTGAACAAATAGTTCAATTTTTTTGCGATGATATTCTGTTACATGTCTGACAACATTACAAAAGCCAAGGATAGATTCTATATGTATCCTCGCTTTGTTCAGATGTTGATTGATGAGAGGATGCTAGAGCAGATGTTGCCTAGGGATGCTACTGATCTTCTAAAGCTTAAACACATCACTGACTCAAGTCTTGGTCAGGTCAGGGCGTACCAGAAAAGTGGAGATGCAATTTTACAGAAAGATTTGATTGGTCACTGTGCCAAGGCTAATTATTTAGCTCCTGAGGGTGATGAATGGAGACATGCAGAGTGTGAGTCTGATAATGAAGAGTTTGATAATGATGATGATAATCAGCAACAACCACCACCTCCTCCTCCAAGGCAACAATCAAGGAAGTCTACTGCTCAATCTTCTCAATCTCAACAACAAGGTCAATCTTCTTATTCACAGGAGCCTGTTCAAGGTGTATTTACAGAGCAACAGGGTGAACCAGCTGATGTAGAAGGTAAAGATGAAGGTGAAAAGTCTACTGATTCAGAGTCAGAGTTGGAAACTATTGTGATGGGGAGTGTAGTGATTAAAAGACTAAAGAAGAGGCCTGCTACTGAACAATCAGAAGGAGCAAAAGAAGAAAGGGCTGATCCCAGTTTTGAAGTTGAAAAACCTGAATCTTCTAGACCGAAGAAGAAGAAGAGAATGGCAAAAGGTCCATATGCCAAGAAGAAGACAAAAGTACCTAAGATCATAGTATCTTCATCAGTTGTCACTTCTATTGTTTCCTCTTCATCAGTTCCTATTATCACATCTTCTTCACCTGCTGCAGTTCATGTTTTATCTCCAACTGTTACTATTTCTGCTTCTACTGAGTCAGTAACTGTTTCTACAGTTCCAGGAGGCTTCGGGCAAGCTCCTGAGTATGTGAATGTGGCTACATTTGTTCCATCTTTCATGAAGACTACAACAGTGACTACATCATTGCCAGAATCTTCATTTCATCAAGCTTCTACTTCTAAAGATGATTTATTTGGAAGTTTAGATGATTTAGGGGATCTTAATTTCACTGTTTATTATGATGATACAGAGATTAGAAGAAGGATTTCTATGTTATCAAATGAGTTTGATATCTATAAGATGGAGAAGGAAAAGGTTAAAGTTGATCAAACATCTTCCTCTGGAACAAGTGAATTAGATGAGATGAAATCTCAGATTGCTCAATTAATGAAATGGAGGGAGGAAGATATAGTTGAGAAGAAAATGATGAATGAAAGGATTGCTTCTTTGGAATCCACGATTGAGATCCAAAATGGTGATATTGTAGAGATGCAGAATCAGAATAGTGATTTAAGACAAAAAGATTGATGATCTGAAAGCGAAAGATTCTAAAGCTGAAGTTTCTGGTTCTGTTCATGAGAAGGTGATTGTAGATGTTGATGAAGAGGAAGAGGAAGAGGAAGAGGATGAGAAGATAGACTATGGTGATTCTGACGTGGATGAACATCCGAGCTTAAATGCTCGTGAGGATGATGAAGATGGTGATGGTGATTTAGGTGGTGAGAGTGGGTCTGGTGAGCTGAATTCACAGACTGGAGCTATTGTTTTGTATGATTCGTCAAAGATTGTTGTGGATGCTACTCCTGTTAGTGTTGTATCTTCTGATAGGACTACTGATTGTAATGATGTTGAAGTTGAAGATTTGACTGAATTGGAATATCAGAAAGTTGTTGATTAATCTTTGCCCACATTTCTTGATCTGTTTAAACTATATTCTGATATTAACATGCAGAGAATGATAGTTGAGATTTCGGTTGATAAAGACTTAGAAGAAGGTGAAATTGCTGGAGGCTATTCTACAAAAGATTTCAATGACATGTTTGAGATAGATGCTCATCAAATGTTTGATTTTGAGCAAGAGGATGATCTGGATTTATTTGATTTTGAAAGAGATGAAATAATTGATGAAGATTTATATAACATGAATACTTTAAAGAAGATTTTTGAACTTGGAGTTGTGTCAAAGACTTCACTGGCTAAAGTTCAAGAAAAGACGAATTTGGATTTCTGGAAAGAAAATCAAGATGAAATGAAGTATATTGTTGATCATTTATATATCTTCAAACAGATGATTGAAGTGATAGACGACAAAGTTCAAGACAACCAAACTAAACAATTCAAAAAATTTAAGCTTGGATCCAAGTCGAAGATGATTGGAAGAATTGTTAGTTATGGTTACTTTCACAACATTCCAGGAAGTCTTGCTGATAAAGGATGCTATGTGGTAAAACGGATTGACGGATGTCAGTATTTTGGCAAAGCTTTAGACTTGATGAGTTTACCATCTTTTGAGTGCATGACATTGTCAAGATTGAAGATGATCAAGCCTATACAGACAAAACATAATGAAACTTTTGAGAGGTTACTAAGGAAAGAAGCTAAGACAAGATGGAGTTTGTTATCTCCTCAAGTTAGAGACAAGATACATCGATATGCAAAGCCAAATGTATTCAAGAGACCAAGGTTGAGGATGATGGAACAGAATTGGAATCAATATTTCAAATTCTGGTTTTATGATGAACAGACAGCTGAAGCAGTAATATTGTTGAAACAAGAAGATCAGTGGAGGGTGATCAGAATGCTGGATCTCGTGTGGATTGTCAATTGTTCCAAGGATGATATTGATTTACTTAACATGGCTGAGATTTTTGTAGCTGATGGTTATCATGATGTTGGCATAAGCTACAAAGATATGGCAGTTCAGTTTCACACCATTGCTAGAATTTGTTATACTCTGGGTATACATTCAGGATGCAATTGGGAAGATGTGAACTATCTATATGTTGAGTTGATGAAAATTCAGAAGGAAAGAGATGAAAGGGATGCCAAGTTGGAGGCTGAGAGACTAGCAAAGATTCCTCGTTCGGTTGTGATTCGAGCGGTGGATAATGTTGTTGGAGAAACAAGTGGTGTTGATGACAAACATAAAGACAAAGCTGAAGATAAAGACTGAAGATTTTTGATAGCAACTATTAAGGGGGAGTTTGTTAGTGCATTTTTGTAATAGTTTGCTATTCAAAATGTAATTTATAGAAGTATTTGTATAGGTTCGGCATAGGTTTTGCATAGGTTCGTTTGGCCCACGAACCTAGGCAAGTTCGGCGAACCTATTTCTTTGATAGGTTTGGCGAACCTATATCTTTGGAAAGGTTCAGCGAACCTATAGGTTTGGCAACCTAGGTTCGCCCAGCGAACCTCAAGGTTCGGCTGGCGAACCTAGAGGTTCGGCTAAAGGATAGGTTCGGCTGACAGAAGCTGTATATATAGAAGGTTTGTCTGAATTTCAAAGGGACTTTTGGCAGAACTTTGAGAACTACAGAAAACCTGAGTGTGTATTCTCTGTGTGAGAAACTTTCTGTGTGAAAGATTTTTAATCAATTGATAGATTAATACAAGAAGATGTTTATGAAGTTACTTGTTCTTCTTTGATTCTTTAGAGATTAAACATGGATTCCGCACGTGTTTGATTGTTTATAGAACTTCTTGATTCGATCCTGATCAGATTCACCAAATCTACAGGCTGATCTTCCTTTCACGAACCAGCACTGTTCACCATCATCATCCTTGCATCTAAATCAGTTGCAGGTCCAAACCCACCGATCCTACCCCTTTCTATTAACTCGTTTTAAAGTTTTAAAGTGGTAAGATGTGTTTACAAACTCAATGTCATAACCGGTTGTTTAAAGAAGAAAAACAAAAAGTAAAATGACCAGTCTACCTTCAAATCAGTTCAAATGCTCGAAATCTTCGTGGGTTCTTGTTCTCCTCGATCACACGAACGCTTAGGTACCAAGATCTCTTGAAATGGTTGAGAAACGTAGGAGAAATCGTAGAGAGAAGTTAGAGAAAGAGAGTAGGGTGACGAATAGAGAGAGAAAGGGTTTGTGTAAATGAAGAGAAAGAAGAGGTTCTTCTTTCTTATACCTCGTTTCGTCCCCGCATGCTCGGTCTCGTTTATTTCGCGTTAAAAATTATTAAATGTTCGGTTTTTCTCGTAAAACATATTTAAAACATGAAACGTTTAAATAATTAAATTTTGTTTAGCATAATGATGTTAATTAAATTCGTTTTATAAAATGATCTTACATATTTCCATTTAATTTTATTTATTTAGATGATACAATTTTTATTCAATTCGTTAAAGGTTGTAATTCCTAATAAATGTTTTGAATTCTTTTTATTAAATTTAAATATCGAATTTATTATTTCGGTTATCTCATCGAAACGCGTTACTCACGTACGAATTCGTAAAGATCGTCACATTTTCGAATCCAACGCTCGTATCGTGTTTCGATTCGTTTTACGATTTATGGAATATCGTTTCAGTTTATTATTCCTAATAATTATATTCATGTGAATCGTCACCCACGCGAATACATTATTAAGTTTAATATTTCTGAAATAACATTCACGTTTGAAGTATATTCGTAACCTCACCATCGCGTAGTTATTTTCAATAACGCTTTCATTGTTTTATTACTTTAAATATTATAATTTCCCAATCCAAATCCCACTAAATCATATCACTGACACATCCATGATAGACCGAAATAAGCTTATGTATAGGGCATATGTGCTAGTAGGTCACAGCCTATCCAGCCACCGTCCCACCACCATTTCGATAAACCATGACCATGTGTCCCTGACTATATTTAGTAACTGTAGGACCTAGTAGGAGCTCGGAAACAATCCGATTCCAAGAGAAATCTACTTGATAGCCTCTGGAATAGTGCGGAATCCTATTCCAGGGTTTTCCAATCGAAACCAACAGCAACCGTGGTGAATCGAGAGAATAGAATCAACGTGTGAGGAAGAATCGATCACCACGGGTTGAGAATCGAAGTTGGACGGTAAGAATCGCTCAAAACTTCAAGGGTTTGACACTGGAGTGCACTGGGAAGAATGAGGACTCGGAAAAGTTAGGTTTGAAATGATTTGAACTTGTATTTATAGACTGTAGTCATTCGGCTGAATGAGTGGCCGAAGCAGCTCATTCGGCGAATGACTCATTCGCTTGCCTATGTCATTCGCTAGGCGTTCATTCGACGAATGACTTCATTCGTTAGAGTCATTCGCCCGAATGGTCAGAACTCATACTCAACATTAAACATTACTAAATTAAATCAAACAAACATATAATCAACAATTAAACATTAATATCAACATATAAAGACAACTTCCATTAATACAACTTGAACTTTACATGATGGTTAATACAAAATTGAACTAGGGACATGAAATGCATCTACAAACTCCCCCTTGGACCTAGTTCACACCTTGGAAGTGTCTTTCTTGAAGTACTTCTCAGTAATAGCTTTCCAGTCTGCTCCAGCATGAATCTTGAATATACTGCAGAGACAGATCACTCTCATAAACTGTAGCGCCTGTACCATGTCCTGTACATCAAAGAAAATCTGATGACGAAACAATGCTTGGACATCTTTGTGGGACAAGTTAGTCAACCACATTGGATCAAAAATACGTTATGTTTCCCACTTCTTATCTTTACACATGACAATCACAGCTTCTCCACTCCGTCCATCATAGTACCACCATCGGAAGCCTTCTATAAAGTCTTGTCGCATCTTCCTTAACGGAATCTTCTTCAAAAATTTAGGAGGAAGCCACTTCAGGATAACTTTGTGCTTTCGGGTGTCTCCATCAATTTCTGGCAAATAATAACGTTCAGGCTGTTGGGGCTAAAAGTTCACCCATCTCTTTCTGTATTCGTACTTAATCTGACGAGAAAACCAGGCTGACATTCCAGAATCTTCACTATATAGCATCCTCAGACGTGCTAACTGATTGACTTCAAAACCTGGCAACGTCTTAAAATTGTGAGGATGCTTGAAGTAGTCAATGCCTCTTTCTCTTTTCACAGCATAGCACCCAAGATCATGAAAGTATGCCCAGCTCAAGATTTGACCTCCAGCCTTGTAGCCTTTGGTTCTGTATACTTTCTTGTGCGTAGCTGGCAATTTCATGGTGCTTTCTTTCTTCAGGACCTCCCAGTAGGCCTCCCATTCCTCTTTTCTCTTCTTTTGATCATCAGCTTCGGCTTTGCTAACCTCAACTTGTTCTTCTAAGTATCGGATCAGTAGATCTTCAATGGCTTGATCAAACTGATCAGAGAATGTTGGAAGCTCGTCCTCAGCTGATGTATACTTTGGGTATTCTTCATCAGTTATGTCTTCAAGAATAACCTTATCTATATCATCAAAGGCCTCTGGAGTAGGCTCATCAAACACTGGAACTGAGGTATCATCAGTGATAACCTCATCTGGGTTTAGCCAGAACAGTTCGGCTATCTGCTCCTTCGATAGGCAATGTATGATCTCTCCCTCCTCTTTGTCATAGCTAACTGAGTACTGTATGATTCCTTGAGCGTCAAGAATCATAGTAAGAGTCTCGTCTAGTTGACGTCTCACAGGTACAACATCTACTTCCTCAGTAGCGTCTGGTTCTTTAGACTGTGTAGGAGGAGGTGGAGGAGGAGCCTTTTTCTTCTTGTCGTTTGCACTCTTCGACCGGATCTCAGATGTAGAAGGGGCTTGATCATCATCATCATCATCATCATCATCATCATCATCATCATCATCATCAGAACTTGATGAACCAGAAGACCCACTTCCTGATCCGTCCTTATCATCATCATCTGAATCATCAGCTTTGTCATAATCTTCATAGTCTACTTTCTCCTCATCAGATTCCTCTTCCTCTTCTTCCTCTTCCTCTTCCTTTTCTTTCTCAGAATCTGAATCATCGGATTGAGCAGCAGTGCCTTCAAGTCTGGGAGTGCTGTCTTTGAGATTCTCAACTTGCTCAGCAAGACGAGCATTCTCCTCTTCCAATAACACAATCCGATCATTGAAACCAGAGGCTGTCAATGCCAGCTGGTTATGCTCATATATGTATTTCAGCAACTGCTCCTCTTGCTGGGCAGATCGAGCCCGTAGATCAGCTCTCTGATCAGCGGCCTGAAGAAGCAAGGTATCCTGCTCCTCTACCCGCTGAGTGAGCTAGGCAATAATCAGTTCCTGCTCCTTATTCTTCTTTTCTTGTTCCATGCTTCTCTCCATCAGTCTAAGTACCATACTGTTCAGAGTGTTAAGCTGATCCACAACTGAAACAATAGGCACGAACGTGTCAGCTCGTGAAATGGAGGGACCAGCAGAAGCATCAGTAAAGATAGGAATCTGAGTAAGAGAGGTGGTCAGAGGGGCCGTAGTAGCACGAGTCGGAATAGCCCTTGACCTGGTCAGTGAAGAAACTGAGACAGCTGCTACTGATGTAACAGTAGTTGTAGCAGCTGTCGTCAGTTCTGACATCCTCTGAAAGAGGAACCTCGATCTCTTCCTCCTGCCAGCAGAAGAAGAAGACTGAACGGCAGCAACAGAAACTGCTGCAGAAGCTGGAATAGAGGAACGTGGAGGAGGTGAAACATCAAACTCAGGAATGAATAGTGGATCCGTAATCTCCTCCATCTCTACTTCAGTTCTCTTCCTCTTCCGCTTCATCAATCTCCCAGCAATCCATACACTCTCGAATTCATCATCTGGCGTATCCTCTGAATCCGAACTACCAGCTTTATCAGCACCAGCTTCACCCTCAATATCACTTGAGTCCTCTGACTCATCTCCATCAGCAGTAGATGTGGTGCCTATTGTGTCAAGAGGAGTAGTCACTGTGGAGGTAGTAGTAGCCATGAAATCCAGCTCCAACAGTGAATCAACATCTACATCCTCATCATCTGCCATGGAAGTACTCACACCAGCCCCAGCAGTCACAACAACAGCCTCAACTAGGCTAACATCAGCAGTGGTAATAATAACATCAACATCTGCACTCACACTAACAGTGCTCACAACAACAGAGCTCTCACCAGCACCACCAGTACCACTACCACCTGCACCACTTACACCTGCACCAGCATCATCATCTCCACCATCATCAGGCAGAACTATGTCTTCCATATCCGAATCAGAATCATCATGTCTCCATCTACGACCAACAGGAGCTATGTAATCAGGCCTAGAAAGATGACCAAACAAAGATCTAGTTGCAGGCTTCCTATCTTTTCCTCTGTATGACAGTACTCTGTTTAGAGTAGTGTCATTCATGTGCTCCAAGCGTAAGGTATCAGCATTGATCTTCGTCAGATTAGGCAGCTGTGCATCAATCAACTACTGCAAGAATCTAGGGTACATTAAGAACTTCTTGTCCCCTTTCAGAGTTACATTCTCTTTCAAATGTGAGAAGACCATTTCTGAGAAGTTGAATGGTAGGTTCAGTACAAGTGCAACAATGGCACACTGTATGGTCTCTCTCATGTCATCAAATCCTCCTCTCCTTGATCCAAGACAGTGAATCAGTACGTGAGCAAGGTACTTGAACTGTGGAGACATGTAAGCTTTGTTTAGGATCCCTGCTCCTAGGTCGCCTTCATACTTGCACCTCATAAAACAGCCCAAACTAAATAACGATCAAGAAGATATGGCTGATCAGGTGTGTCTTGGAAAACACAAACTCTTCTGATGTGTTCAGCAGAAATAACCACATCTTGTCCACGAACTTTGCCCCGAATGACTGTAGGCTCAGCTTCACAGTTGATATCAGCAGATGCCCAAAAGTCTTGCTGATGTGAAATATATGGCACATGTAAAGTTGAGATGGCAGTGAATATCCTCGAACGCCTGAGAAAAGTGATAATCTCAGTGTAGTGTATGGCGTTCGGAGTGGTGAGATCCAAATGTGCACAGATATTGCTCTTCGTCACTGACTTGTATCCAGCCATTCTGAAAATCAGATAAAAACTGTTTAGACTCAGTCAGTTGCACAAAGTACAGAAATCAGATCAAAAACACAGTTGAAATAAAATGGCCGAATGAGTATGATTTGAATGAATGAACTTTTTGGTCGAATGAGACTTTCGCCGAATGAGCTTCATTCGCCGAATAGACTTCATTCGCCGAATGAGTCATATGCTGACTTAGTCATTCGTCGAATGAGCTTCATTCGCCGAATGAGCTTCATTCTCAGAATGAGTCATTCGCCGAATGATGACATTCGGCTGTCTGATGAAGTTCAAAACCCCCTTTTTCTAGATGCTCAAATCAGTCCACAAAACTCATATATCTATACTCAGAGAGGACCGATTAAGAGTTTTAAAACAGGACTTTTATGATTTTAAGTTCATTTAGACCATCTATTGACAACGCGATTCTGAAAACCCTAAAATCTGAAATTTCAAACTGTTTTCGATGATTTCACGGACAAGATTTGATGATATTTGATCCCAATGTACCTGAGATGATAATAAACGAGATTATCAGGAGCTGGATCAATAAAAATCAAGTGAAAATGAGAAAATGAAGAGAGAAGATATTCGGGCGAATGGCTTCACACAGTTTCGAGCGAAAGAGAATTTTGGCGAATGAGGTGGTTCACCCGATTTACGGTTTATATAGGGTGGGTCATTCGCCGAATGAGACTGGCGAATGATCCATTCGCTCTAAACTCATTCGCCGAATGAGATTCAAGTGACAAAGACATTCGCCGAATGAAACCAGCGAATGTGTTATACGACACAAGTCATTCGCCGAAAGACACCAACGAATGAGTCATTCAGCATTGAGTCATTCGCCGAATGTGGTACATTCTGTCATGAGTGATTCGGCCAAAAGACTCATTCGCCGAATGAAATCATTAGGTCGAATGAGAGATTCTGACCACCATTCGGGCGAATGGAGTTTTTCACCACAAAGCACAAAACACTTTTAAAGAACTTTTCATCTTGATCATCAAAACTTAAGCCATTTATGAAGATAAGTCTGGTTTGTTCAGGATTCAGATAAGACAGACATCTGAACTACAAATGATCACCTAAACTGAAATAGAAAATATAAAATCTTTTTGTGATTTTTTGAAACAAAATACAACTGTACAACTAACAACTAAGAACAATTAAACACATATTTTGTGAGAAATCTATTGAGAAATTAACACATACACCTAATCACATCAAATTAGCATCACTGAATGATTCATTTCAGACATTTTTCACTTGTGATCTGATTACTGATATATCTGTCCACTTTAAGCTTTACAATACAAAATTATCAAACTCATTTGATGATCACTTATGTTTTCTGACTAAGTTACCCGTTTTATCTATTCAGTAAAGGTTTGAACTCAGTTTATAACTCATCTCCGCACATCTTAATACCCAGCATCATGAATTCTATAAGGTTCCTATTTATTTTCTTTTTGTATTTTTCTTTTTGATTTGTCTCACATGACCAACACAATCTCATGGACGGCTTCAACTAGGTTCGTCCCAGTAATATGGTACGTATACAGATCTATGTTGACATGCTTGACTTGTTCTATCCAAATGGACGGCTTCAACTAGGTTCATCCCAGTAATATGGCACGTGTATGGAATCGAACTTATTTTATTTTTCACAAGCTTAATACCAGCTTGATTTTCTTTTTCTTTTATTTTTATTCAATCATTCTCATCAGAATGGACGGCTTCAGCTAGGTTCGTCCCAGCAATATGGCACGTGTACAGACTTTGAATTCATGAATAATTGGAAACCTTATTGGATCTCATGATAACAGGTGTATGCCTGATTTAAGTCATAAACTATTTTCTCACTTAACTGTCTTTCAAAAACAGATCCCACAAATCAGATTTTGTAAGTGTTCACAAATTTGTTTATTCATTTTGTAAAGTCAGCCTATCAGTACATCAGCTCACACTTCTCATATGTCTTCCATTTGTGCACTCACTAACACTTTTAGGACATGATAGATTAATGTATTGCTTTCTCAAAGAAGACTTTCTCATTTTTACTAAATTTTCAATTGTTTTTGTATTTTTTTTTAAATTTTTAGATGTTTTTGGTTTTTCAAAATAACATACTTTCTCCCCCTAAAAACCTAAAACAGAAAATCTTTTTGTTTTTTTTAATTAAGATAAGAAAATAAACAAGAGAAGTAAATGAAATAAAGAAATAACACAAAACAAAGCTAACTAAGAAAAAACGATGATCATTTGTGAGATTCAGATGAAGGTAGGACTTTATCCTTTTGAAAAACACCATTAGCCGATAAAAGATATAAAAATCTTGGTTTATCAAAAGCTTTTGTAAAAAGATCGGCTTTCTGGTGATCGGTGTGAATTTTAACAACACCGATTAGTTTCTTTTCATAACAATCACGTATGAAGTGATATTTTATGTCGATATGTTTTGTTTTCGAGTGCTGAACAGGATTTTTTGTAACAGCTATGGCAACAGTGTTATCAACATATATAGGAGTGTTAGAAAAATGTAACCCATAGTCCCTGAGTTGCTGTTGGATCCAGATAATCTGAGAACAACAACTAGCAGCAGCAATGTATTTAGCTTCACAGGTTGAAGTAGACACCGACGTCTGCTTCTTGCACTGCCAGGTAACTAATCGGGTTCCAAAGAACTGACATCTCGACGATGTTGACTTGAAATCTCTTTTGCATCCGCCATAATCCAAGTCACTGTATGCAGTAAGATCAAAATTATCATCATTAGGGTACCATAAACCAAGATCCGGTGTACCCTTTAGATAACGCATAATCCTTTTCACAACAATCAGATGAGACACTCTTGGTTTTGATTGATAACGTGCACACAAGCATGTGGCAAACATGATGTCTGGCTGAGAAGCAGTAAGATACATAAGAGAACCAATCATTCCTCGGTACAGAGTGGCATCAATTAACTCCCCCTTTTCATCTAGAGTAATCCCGTGATTAACAGCCAGTGGGGTACCAGCAGGTTTTGTATCAGACATACTGAAACGGCTCAGTATATCACCAACATATTTGGTTTGATGAATAAATATCCCTGCCTCAGACTGATCCACTTGTAATCCCAGAAAAAATTTCATCTCTCCCATTGAGCTCATCTCAAACTTTTCTTTCATAACCTTCTCAAAATCCTTGACAGATCATCATTTGTTGAACCGAAGATGATGTCGTCCACATAAACTTGTACTAAGAGTAGATCACCATCTTTTTCTCGAATAAATAGTGTGCAGTCAATGACACCTCTTCTGAACCCGTTGCTCAGAAGGTGAGTAGATAGTGTCTCATACCATGCTCTCTGTGCTTGATGCAATCCATATAAGGCCTTGTCTAGCTTGTAGACTTGGTCTTGATGCAATGGATCCTCAATCCCAGGAGGTTGACTGACATACACTGTTTCACTTATCACACCATGAAGAAATGCACTCTTGACATCCATTTGATAAACTTTAAACTTCTTGAAGGATGCATAAGCCAAGAAAATACGAATTGCTTCAAGTCGAGCAACTGGTGCAAATACTTCATTATAGTCCAAACCTTTGATCTGTCTGAATCCCTGAACAACTAGACGTGACTTGTTTCGAACAATGATGCCATGATCATCTTTCTTGCAATGAAGAACCCACCTAGTGCCAATGACTTTTGCACCTTTCGGTCTGTCAACAAGTTGCCAGACACCTAACTTCTTAAATTGCAGCAGTTCTTCTTGCATGGCATCAACCCATGATTCTTCCTTTAAAGCCTCAGTGACAGTTCGTGGTTCCACCTGAGAGATAAAACAGGAAAGAGCACAAAAGCTTACATCTGCAAAATCAAGAATGTCAGCAAGTCCCCCTGAAGAAAGCTGATTTCTGGTCTTAACTCCATCTAATGGACTCCCAATTATATTCTCTTGAGGATGAATGCGATTAATTCTTCCAACTGGATGGGGAGGAACCTCAACCTGTGGACCTAGATTGTTCAAATTCAAATCCTTAAGATCTGGTACAATATCATCAACATTTTGTTCTGGGGCAACTGGTGGAGTAGGGTTTTCATCAGTGTCTGAGCTGTCATCATTTGTCTGTACAATGGGAATTGAAGTGGATGAAGGTGGTACGGGTTCATTAGGTGCATTTTGTACATCATATAACATTTGAACCGCAACATCTTCATCTGAATACATGGGAGGCATATTGAACGAATCAAAGAGATCTGAATAATCAAACATCCAGTCTGGCCCTTTTCCTGGTGGAGGCATAGAATATTTCTGCACATCAACATGGTACCACTCCTCTACATTCTGTGTTGCTCTATTATAAACCCTTTTATTTGGAGTGTTGTACCCAAGAAAATACCCTTCTTCCACTATCTCATTGAACTTGCCCTGCTCGTGTTTCTTAAGCATAGTGCATGGTGCACCAAAAGGTTCAAGATACTTAAGATTAGGCTTTCTATTATGAAGCAGTTCAAAGCAAGTTTTCCCATGCCTCTTCACTATCAAAACCCGATTCAAAGTGTAACAAGCATTTGCTACAGCCTCATTCCAGAACTGAACTGGAAGAGAAGAATCAGCAAGCATCGTCCTAGCAGCCTCAATCAAAGTCCTGTTCTTTCTCTCAGCAACTCCATTCATTTGTGGAACATAAGGGGCACTGAATTGTTGAACAATTCCCCTTGAATTGCAGAAATTCTCCATGTTGTGATTCTTGAATTCTGTCCCGTTGTCTGTTCTGAGTATTCGAACCTTAAGCTTATAAAGAGATTCAAGTTTGGTAACCAATACTTGAATACAATCAAAAGTTTCAGATTTCTCCTTCAGAAAGAATACCCAAGAGTATGTTGAAAATTCATCAGTAATGACAAGACAGTATTGATCTCCAGTTATACTCTTACGGTTAACAGGACCAAAAAGATCCATATGGAGAAGCTCGAGTTGAATAGTGATTGAGTGATACTTCTTTAGTTTGTGAGACTGCTTGACTTGCTTGCCCTTTTTGCAGGATACACAGACATCAGACCGCTTGAAATTCTTCAAAGTAACCCCCTCAACCAGATTGTTATGTACCAAATGATTCATCTTGTGAAGACTCAAATGACCCATCCTCTTATGCCAAAGTATTGAATCTTTCTCAGTTGCCTTTGTCATAAAACATGAAGCTGTGGAGGTTGTTGTTGAAGCTGTGGCCATGTTGAGTACATACAAGTCTTGCTTTCTGGGAGCTGACAACAAGATCCAATCTTCAGGGATAACCACACCTTCCTTAAGAATGTAGCATTTGGAGTCATCAAAGAGAACCTTGTACTGTTTATCATAAATCTGTGATACAGATAGAAGATTATTCTCCAATTGCTTGACATATCTGACTTTGTCAAATGAAACTTGCCCATTTGATAAAATTCCTTCTCCTGTGATAAAACCACCTTTGTCACCAGCAAATGCGACATATCCACCTCGAACTGAATTCACATTGGTGAGAAGCGATATATCACCAGTCATGTGTCTGGAAGCCCCACTGTCATCAATCCAAGAGCTGTTAAGAGCAGCAGTTGGGGCAACCTACACAAAAATGAAACAATTAGTTCAATTTGGGAACCCAAGCCTTTACAGTCTTGGGTTGACCCAAAGAGTCTCGGATCAAAACATCAATCCATTTACCATCTGAAACAGTCTTGTCTGAAGTGGGTGAAACTGAAGTCTCAGCCTTGACCTTCCAGACTGCATTTTTACTGAAAGAATTTTTCAGATAAATGGATGATGATTTAACTTGATTAACATTTACCATCTTGGGAACATTCAAGTTCACCAGTTTCCCTTTACCTTATCCACAGGTTTAACTTGTGTGAATTGTTTGGGTTTTTTCTGATCTGACTTGGATTCAGATTTGACAGCTTTGATGAAAATCTGATTTAATTTTCTGGGTGGTGCAATCTTTGGTCTAACCAAGTGTGGACAAAATCTGACTATGTGTCCAGGTGCACCACACTCAAAACAAACATTGTTACCTTTTTTATGAAAATGTTTTAATTCAGAGAAAGACTGTCTTTTTGGTTTGAAAACATTAGTTTGAGACTTGTTCTGATTAAAACCCAAACCCTTTCTCCCATTAGGAACAAGATTGTCAATCTTGTTTGACACACATGCCTCATTTTCTTTTGAAGCTTTAACAAAGCTTAAAGCTTGATAAATCTTTGATGATGAGATTGGGTCACCTTTCATAACTAGAGAAGATTTATTCTGAGTAGTAACACAATCAGATGAATAGTCAGATTCATCCTCAGAATCTGAGACCCAATCTTCAACAATCCCATCCACAAGAGATTCCTCTGACAAGGAGGAACCCTCATCAGTAATCATCCCTATTGGATCAATTACTAATGGAGTTTTAACTTGAAAATCTTTAACATCTTTGTCATCAGGTGAATTGACAAAGCTGTTCAAGATTGGTGGAGGACAATGTTGATAGCTAACTTTTCCCTTATCCTTATGATCAGCACCTTTGCTGATCATGTGCTCAATGATATAAGATGCACTCTCATAGCTCTTGAGCTTTTGTCCTAGAGTCTCATAATCACACTCAACTATGGTTAACTTCTTCTTTATCTCATTGATGATATTGAGATAAGAAGTTATAGCATCTTGCTTGTTAAGAACAGCAATCTCAGCCTCATGAAGTTGTCTGTTTAAAAGTTCAATTTTAGCTTGAAAATCCTTTTCATTAGATTTTAAAACTTTGTTTGCTTCAATACACTGGTTGAGATAGCTGATCAAAGCAGCATTGTGATTTTGATAAGAAAGGACCTTGCTGTTAAGGTCAACACAATTAAAACAACTAGAACAAGAAGATGAACACTCATCAGATACCGGATCAGATTGTGAAGTTGCAGCAGGAGTAGCAGATGAGTTTACCTTCAAAGCAAACTGAGTAGGAGATTTTTCAATATTAGCATCAAAATCTACTATAGTGTCTGAGTCTGATAAGCTTTATGACTCTGAACCTGATGTTTCTTCTCCACTAATCTTTGCTTCTCCTGAAGTACTATCTTCATTTTGATCATCCAACTTCTTGATCTCAGCAACACATGCTTTATCCTGTTCATTCTGATCATGATTAAATCTGAAATCCCAGTTTTCACCCTCATCTTGTTGAACCATCAATGCTTTGCCTGGGTTAGATGAACCAGCTTGAACAGGAGAATCAATAGGAACAAGCCTTCTTTCCGGATTTGTAGAAGATGATTTCTGATGATGAAAAGGATTTTTATTTCCTGCTTTCTTTGGTTGTTTGCACTGTCTAGCAAAGTGACCTTTCTCCCCACAATTGTAACAAGTGACAGAGGCCATGTCAAAACCAAACTTAGATTCCTTGTTCAAGTTGATGTCTTTACCAGTCCTTTTGACAAAATCCTTAGCTCTCCTTACAGCACTTGCCAAAGCCCACATGATGTCAATCCTTTCCATGTCATCTGGATCTATTTGAGAATTGTCATCATTTGTCAGATAAGAATTGCCAATCTGTCCTGCTACCAGTCCATCATAAGAACTAACCAAAGTAGACAGCAGACCCATATGCTCTTTAGCAATCTCAACAGTAACTTTATCAAAATTTTCAGTCTTCAGACTTGTGACAGGTTGATGATGTTCCTTTTGTGAGCTAGATGAGGAGGATGACTGACTAAAATGAATCTGAGTAGAAGATGGAGCTTCAGTCGTCTTAGAAACAAAGGTTGTCTTCAATGGAGCATGTGAGGATGATTTTTCAACTGTAGGAGTAGAATAATACAATGAAGGATCCTGAACTTGAGCAACCCGTTTAGCTTTCCATTTGTTCTCTATTTCCTGCTCCTTCAGCTTCTGAATGAAATCATTGATGTCCATATGTGCCATCATCTCATTCTGTTTAAGCACCATCAAAAATGATTCCCACTTTGGAGGTAGAGCATCTGCTAAACACTGAATCTTCTCCTGAGTAGTAGTCTTGACTTCATGATTGAACAGCTCACTCAAAAGATGATAGAATCTGGCAATCAACTCATCCAAAGATTCATTTCCAACATACATGAAACTATTGAACTCCTTTCTTAAAGCCTTTGACTTGATATTCTTCAAAGCATCATTGCCCTCATAACGCTGTTGCAAAGCATCCCACAAATACTTAGAAGATGTAAACTGTCTGAACTGATGGAAAACGTCAGTAGCAATGGACTGAGATAAAATAGCATAAGCCTTCTTCTCATAATCATAAAGCTTCCTTTAAGGCTCAGTCATCCGTGTGACTAGCATAGGAGTTCCATCCTCATTCAGAGGCCTCAGATAACCTCCTTCAATCATCATCCACAAGTTAGTATCCACCCCATTTATGTGAATCTCAAATCTATACTTCCAGTGTGGATAATCATCTAAGGATAGCAACTTGGGAGATTTGTTGGAGTTCCTGTCTCAGTCTCACTCAATAGTAAAGTCTGAATACGATGATTATGATTAGCCACTAATGCTAAATCCTCCATTTAAACAAGAACAACAAGATTCAACACTTAGAAAATTTTTTAAACTGATGGCCGAATGAAGATGCTTGGGGCGAATGTCGGGCACCGAATGAACTGATTCTGGCGAATGACAAGCTGAGTATGACTGTTAGGACGAATGACTCCTATTCAGCGAATGAAGGGTCGAATGAGGCTATTCGCCGAATGAGAGTTGAGAATGAAGCTATTCGCCGAATGAACAAAACGAATGGAGCTATTCGGCGAATGACACTGGCGAATGACGCTATTCGGCGAATGAGACTTATTCGGCCAAACTTATTCGGCCAAACTTATTCGGCTGCCATGCTCATTCGGTCGATCTGAGGGTTTTGGCAATGAAAATCGCAATAACTTTCGATTTAGACCAGATCTAAGTACCAAATTTGGTACAGAACACCATGATATGATTATGAACCAATTGGGACGAAAGTTTGAACAATAACACCACAGAAATCCAAAGATTTTTAATGAAATAGTAACTTTTTGGACAAGGCAATCAGGGTTTTGCAGGTTTCGAAAATCCAAACTAAGATTTGATGATTTTGAATGGAAATCAAGCAGAATCAAGAGCCAAAGCTCTGATACCACTTTCTAGGACCTAGTAGGAGCTCGGAAACAATCCGATTCCAAGAGAAATCTGCTTGATAGCCTCTGGAATAGTGCGGAATCCTATTCCAGGGTTTTCCAATCGAAACCAATAGCAATCGTGGTGAATCGAGAGAGTAGAATCAACGTGTGAGGAAGAATCGATCACCACGGTTTGAGAATCGAAGTTGGACGGTAAGAATCGCTCAAAACTTCAAGGGTTTGACACTGGAGTGCACTGGGAAGAATGAGGACTCGAAAAAGTTAGGTTTGAAATGATTTGAACTTGTATTTATAGACTATAGTCATTCGGCCGAATGAGTGGCCGAAGCAGCTCATTCGGCGAATGACTATGTCGAATGGACAAGTCAGTCGAATGAGTCATTCGGCGAATGACTCATTCGCTTGCCTATATCATTCGCTAGGCCTTCATTCGGCGAATGACTTCATTCATTAGAGTCATTCGCCCGAATGGTCAGAACTCATACTCAACATTAAACATTACTAAATCAAATCAAACAAACATCTAATCAACAATTAAACATTAATATCAACATATTAAGACAACTTCCATTAATATAACTTGAACTTTACATGATGGTTAATACAAAATTGAACTAGGGACAAGACACTCATAAACCTTTGCCATTCCAAACCAAAACCTCGGATTCTCCTCACCAAATCCTCAAAACTGACATAATCATAATAAACCAAAGATGGTTTATGTAAAGGGCATACGTAGAAGTCAGTCACAACTGCTTCAGCCGCCAGCCCACCACCTCTTAAATAGATCATGATTATACCCTTGTGTATCTTTGGTGATAGAACCCTATACTACTACCAATCCCACATCAAATCATATCATCCCATATATATATTTCTGCAACAAACTCTCTGGTTCTGTTTAGTTGTATTTCAAACTAAACTTTCCCATGGTTTATGCTCATTATGATAATATATGTCCTCAAAAATTTATACCAGTGACAACACCATCAATAAGTCATTCATAGAAATTATCAAATTATCATATCAGGTCTTAACAGTACAAATATTTATGTAATGAAATGCCTAAAATACAATGATGGTACAGATCATGATGTCAAGGTGCTCAAGTGAAGTCGAATACCTATTGTCAAGGTTAGATGGAACTCCAACCGTGAACTGAATACACTTGGGAACATGAGGATTTTATGAGGAGAAATATCCTCATTTATTTTGATAAACAGTCAAATCTAGATAAGGTTCAATAAAATTTCTGGACAAAATTTATCTAATAGGAGGAAACTGTGACATTTCGGTCATTTTCACAAGGTAATTTCCTAAATTCAAGACCTAATTACTAAATGTGGGTAATTATGATACAATATATATAAATATATATATACACACATGTGGGTAAGCATATATATGTAAGGAAATTAAAACAAGGAACAAATTCTAGAAGACAATACGCAATATTGTCGAATTACGTGAAATTTTACTTACAATAACTGAAACCAAATTCAAGGGTCAAAATACAACTAATAAATTATTGAAAAAATTAAACAATGTATATCAATAACATAGCTCAACTAAAGAATTCATAAGTTTTGACAAGTCAAATCGCAAAAATTTCGAAAAGGCAATTCGGCATGCGTAATTGGAAACTTCTCGACAACCCAAACTCCCTAATCAAATTATATACATAATGGAAAGTAACTGGGAGCATAATGATAGTGGTTGATGAATAATGCAAATTCCTGAAGATACGCGCCTAAAAGCCGAAAAATAAATCGTAGAAACCTAAAACCAAGTAATTAGGCAATCCCATTCACATTAAGCCTTCCTACTCTGGTTCGAAGTGTATTCCATAGATGCTTAGGTGGCAATCTTGCAGAAGAAGTTAATTCCATAGATGTTCGAAGTGTGTTCCAAGATTTTGACTTTTCAAGTCAAAAAATTTTCACCCTTTTCATTCAAATTCGACCCTAGCCTCTATATATATATATATATATATATATCTCTTCTGGAGCCTAGGATCAATATCAAACATCATCGAAAGCCAATCCCTTATGATAATCATGTCTAACATCAAGCAAATCAAGAAATCAACTTCAAAAATTAGTTTTTTGGCAGGTTTTCAACCCAAATCTCAATTTAGTAAGTTCTAACCCTAATCTTTGGTTTGAGTAGCTTCATATAGCCTAAACGAGAGTTAATAAACTTTGGATGAGGCTTGAAAATCATCATAAATTCAAAGACCATAAAAAGGGTAAATTTGCCCAAAACACGAATTTTTAAAGGTGTCTAAATTGATAATTTCTTTGCCAAACCCTAAAAATAGGTAAAATATGGAGATCTGGAACTTGGTTTCTGAGAAAAATGGTTTAGAAATGGACAAAAACAAGAAAATGGTTTTGGCTAACCCCTGATCATCTAATGTCGGTAATTTTCAGCATCGATGAGGTCGTTATCGAGAATTCTCAGCGCCTAGGCACCATTCTTGGCCATTAGAAAGTCGTGAGCAATAAAACCTCAGCAACACCCAAAACTTCCCAGGAAGTCTCGGCCGAAGGCAAGTCACGACCAAGGATCCGTCAGGAGTTCTCGGCCATGCCTAACAACACTCTGCCATGGGCTAGTTGTGACCAGGTAGTTACCGAGAACCCTCGGCCTGGCTGGGTAGTTACCAAGGACTTTGAGCCACCGGTTCGGACCACCTCGCATAATCGAGTTAGCCGCTAAGCCAAAGCCACGCTACCACCGGCCATCGACCCGCTGCGGAACCACCATAGTCGGCCGGATTCTGACCAAATTCATGTAAGTTCATGATAAAAATGTCGCCGCCAGAGAATCTACAACAAGTTTTCCGTCCAAAACCCTAACATGTCCGTTTTCGTTCTGGATTTCGTTTTGTGATCCATTTGGCAATCCAACGATCTGATATCGATTTAATTACCTATTTTTTATCGATTTTGCATTTTGGGGCCTATTTTGCAAATTGTTTCGCAATTAGGCGACCCAATATCGATCTAGAAGCTGGTTAGGATTCTGATTGTGACCCGGAAATCAGTTTCTCATCTATTTTTATTATAAAAACCTATTCTTCATCGATTTCGTGTTTCGGACTTCAGTTTGAAACGGTTTGGCAATCCGATGATCTGATTTTGAGCAAGAGGCTGATTAAGAATTTGGTTTTAATACTATAGTTAAATTCTCACCAAAATTTAGTACATCACTATGGAAATGCAATAATTAATCAAAATCGATGATTTTAACGACACAATTTGATTAACAATCGTATCAATCCGATTCTGAACACACATGTCATTGACAAACAGTATAATAACCCGATTTATTATATCTTTCACTAGAAATGTCAAGGAATGCTTCGATAACTCAAATTAATCACAATAACTTATTTAAATCCAACCTGTTACAGAATTGGAACACAAGAATTAAAACCACATACGTTGAGCATCGTTTATCGATTTTGTCACAATTCTAGTGAGTTTCATAAAACCCCTTTTATTTTTAAAGCTTAAAACATCAGGGAAATATTATGAACTCTTTTCCAAACATACGATATTAATAGCAATATTTGAAAGAATGCTTTGATTGTAGATATCATGGGATGGTTGTTAGGTATCTGTATGTTGAATCAAAAGTACTCATATATCAAAATCTGGTGAAACCATGTTGGGCCGAATGAGTGTACAAAGGTAGTACTAACAGGCTAGCAATCCCATTTTTTGGGAGGATTGCATCTCTCCTAGGGCAAATTCTTGTTACCATTTCCAAAATCAGCTTAATGTTATGTGACATTAAGAAAGAGGCAATAATATTTACCTTTGGATAATGTCACTTCATATCAATATGAGTCATAAATAAACTAGATATGGATCACATGATTTTCCAATCATGCCACTGTGTATCATTGAATTTACTTATCATATCATATTGTATCTAGTCATTCTTACGAACTCACCATTTTAATACTGACTTTTCAAATTTAAAACTTTACAGGTAAATAGCAAAAATCAGTGAGGAAGCACTTAACAAGCACACTTGTATAGGGACTTAAGGAACTTTAGCTATGTTTTAAGTTTGTAATCGGCAACTGATGTTGTGTAATAGTAAACATAAACCCATTCATAATATCTTTTAAGTTAAATATGTGTGTTCTGATATGAGTACAAGCAAAGTTATACTCATTCTCAGATACATCACCACAATACTTCCGTAAATCTTAAAGAGTTAAAAAAGACATCATCGGGTGACGAGAGGCGAGGGTGTGAAACACATGTGAACAACAAACCTATTTTTTATCATAAAACCCACTTTCAGCCAAATTTTCTTTCATAAGAATTTTATAAAAAATTTAAAAATCATAAATTATTATCTATTTTAAACAATTAGTGATTTTTTAACTAATTTTAGAAAATTTATTGACATTATTTTACGATTGAAAATGATTTTTAGTTGTAAATAAATTTATATAAACATAATAACATGATTTTAATTTAATAAAAAGATACTTGTGAAATTATTTTAAATCCTAACAAAAAATTCAGAAAACAAACTTATTATTTATTTTTGTATTTCCTTTCATGCATTTTGAAAATGTTTAATAAAAAGAAGATATATGCATACTCAAATGATAATCAAGAATGCCTGGAATAAGATAAGTAATCAAGTGAGTATTTTAACTCCCTCTTTTACTTTTCTTATTTTGAGGATGTTGCATATGCTTACTCAAAACATGTTTACATAGAATCAAAACCATTCAATGCAAAGCTTTTAGTTCTATTTCATTAGAATCCTTATTGTGTGTATGCCTACTTGTTTGAAATCTATGATTCATATTCCTGTTTTATCTATTGTAAGCATGTTGAGATGGTAGTTATCATGCTAGTATTGAAACTGTTTGGGATACATTATCTATTGTAAAAGCAATTGGTGTCTCTCAAAACAGTTTCAGTATTAGCGTAATAACTAATACTACACTAATACTCAACTGTTTTGAGAGACATTCTTCTATTGCAACTTGTGTTTTACATGATTTAGTTCAAGACTTGATTAGTCTTAACTAAGTTTAATGTATTAACACTTTTCGAGAGACATTTTTTTATTGATTTCATCTTATACAAGTACTATGTGCTTAGATTCTAATTTTAAATAATCTATTTGTAATGCAGCATTTATTTTTTAAAACAGTTATTTAAACAGTTTGTTACACTCGCCAACTATTCATATAGTTGACCCAAAACATGTTTTACATATGTAATAGCTTAAGGTGAGGACATAGGATAAGCTTAGTGGACTTACGGAATATTAAACAATGATAGAATTTTCAATTGCAATGTTTGTTTTCTTTGGATTTATGTAATAGTGAATTGCATTATATTGAAGTTTGTTTTCATGATAATAATGAATGCTTTAATTATTCAAACATATTAATACAACCATGAGCTAATGGCAATCAAACTCACGCCCCAACGTATTCTACCATCTGTTGGGATGTGAAAATATGAACGATTCTCATGTAGTTGTTAGAATGTAAGTATGAATGTTGCTCCCGAACTCCTTACAGGATAGAACGATGCTCTAGTACCTTTTACAGGGTAAGTATGAAGAATGCTCCTTCACTTGTTACAAGTTAAGAACGAACTATGCTCATGTACTCGTTATTGGATAAGTGTGAACGATGTTCCTATACTCGTTACAGGTTAAGTATGAACGTTTCTTCATAAATATTTATGGGGTAAGTACGAACGATGCTCCGGTACTCGTTACTGGGTAAGTATGGACTAGGATCTGTAGATCGCTTCCGCAAGTCATACCATGGACTCGGAGCCTTGTGTCGTCATATGCCCACTTCCTACGCCTTTGATCCAATGGTTGTATGTTAACTAATGTGTTATATGTAAGTACAACATGACCTTGATGTTTAATGATGTGTCATATATAGTTTGTAATGAATCAAATTGCTAACAATGTTTCAAATAAACTTGAACTCACCGACGTAACCTGACCCTATTTAGTATGTATGTCGGATTGAAGATCAGGTATGAGGCTTAGGGCTGCTCAATTTGCTCAAAACTTCAAACTCGCTGAAGTTCGCTTGAAATATGTTCGAAAATATGCTCGTTCAATTTATGCTCAATTGAAATCCGTTCAGTTCGGCTCGATTTAGTTTGTAAACAAACTGAGCATGAGCAAAGGTATGCTCATTTGATTTCGGATCAATTGAAAAGCACTCGGTTCAGTTTAGTTCAATTTATAAAAGAACCGAGCATAAGAAATGGTATGCATTGTTCGGTTCAGATCCTGAACAGCCCTAATGAGGCTTATGCACCCATGGCGCATAAAGGAATATTTTGAACTGGATTCGCAATCCGAGTAATGAATATTCTACGAATGTTATGGGAAAGCTTTTGTCTATGTATGAACATTAGATTTTCATGTAACATTAAACAATGTTAATTGATCAGCTACATGTTAATGAAAATTTCTAGCTTACGAACTATACTCTGATGTATGTAATCAACAAAAGGTACCCAGGTATGGGGTCTTTCAATATATGTATAGAGAAGGGTTCAAAAGAAGCTCTTTAATTTCATGAAAACTAAAAAAAACCTCAATCTTTCAATCAGATAATTTCTTTCTTATTTTTTTAATATTTAATTCAATGGGTAGTTTGGTAAATTCATTATTACTTACTTATAAAATTATATTTTTAATTTAAAAATTCCACTTTTGTTTATTTTCTCAACCCTTATTTTCTCCTTTAATTGTCAATTTTTCTCTAGGGGAGAAGTCAATCAAAAACACATTAATGAACGGCCACTATTCACCACCGCCATCAATGTTCATCATCACCACCACCATTCACGATCACACCCTTTCCTCTCTGTGTTTTGTCCTCTAGTGATGAATACTTTGAAAAAATATGTCATGAGAAATATAATTCATCATGAAAATATCTTGTGACGGTACCCCCATATGTGTTCTTATCTTCCTGTTTGTCAAGCTTTATAACATCATTAGCGAAAAGAGAACCAGAAACTGCCATTGTCGCTAGTTACGGAGAAGTTTACAACATTGTCGGAAAAGAGTTCTTCTAGATTGTATTATTTTTCAGATTTGTTTTATTATTCAAGGTGAAGTTCTAATTTTTGGTTAGATTTTTACAAATATTGTGCTTAGTAGCCTATGTAAGCGAATTTTCTTATATGCTTAAAATAGGTAATCAGATGATATATTTTTTCTTTGACTTCTTCTTTCTTGAATACTTACATATATGTAAACAAGTTTACTTGTATAATTAATAATAAGTAATAAGATGGTATAATTTAGTTTTTGGATGGTTACAAATATTCATCTTTGACTTCTTCTTTCTTAAATGGTTACATATCTTTAAGAAAATTTACTTGTATGATTTATGGTCGATATAATATTTTGTTCACCGGATAGATGTTGTGTGGCTATATAGGGAGATGGCTAGGAATCATCCGATTGATAAGTTGGAATGATTTAAGGAATCAACGACATTATATGACAATGAGTGATTACACGGAGTGAACAACTAACGATAAAACACAAGAACAAACACATTATGACTCATGTCGGGATATTACCAGGATGATCAAGTAAAATAACTGATAGGTACATTTTATACTATATAACTATGAAATATAGTACTTGTGAATTCTAGGAAATCCTATTGTGATAATTAGTGTTTGAATCAATGTTAAGTTTAACCATGCAAGTACAAATGTTGATTCTTTCAAGCTGAACAAATGCCACCGAACGTTTTGGCAGCTAAGAAAACTAAACTAGTCATCGGAAAATAAATTTTCAATGAGGGTTTAACATTGATGTAAAGGATATCACATCATTAACAATATTAAGACAAATCTTGGTATGGTAATCTATACAATTGATCTGATTGATATTCTTAAACTCCTAACGTATTAGTCCTTGACTACGGGAATTATTCCTGAAAGCTTAGACATATCCATTGATGCTTGAAAATTTTAAATCTCACTGAATAATGGGCACTATATTCCATTCTAATAATATAATGATAATATGAATCTTAATGATATGATGCTCTGGTGTAATCCAGCTCTATTCAAAGTATTTTTCTCTCTTTTGGGAGACACCTATTGAATGTCTGTCTTCTAACAGACAATCCTTCGTATGAAAGTCCTATAAAACAAGACACTAAACAAAATATAGACCTTCATATGAATGATAACCTTAATCGGTTTCGAATGCAAAAGTAAATTATTACATATATCCGTGTGCGCTATATCACTCAATCATGTAACCATGTTGTGACAACAATAAAATTTAAAATTTTCGTTCTCAAACACTACCAACAACAACCAAATTTCGAGACGAAATTTCTTTCAACAAGGGAATGATGTGACACCCTTCAATTTCAGGTAAATTGCAACTCTTACAACTTAGCATTTCACATTCATACTTGTTGCATTTCATTTAATTAGGTTTAATTAGATGAGTTAAACACAAACAACTACGAAACTATAGTTCAAGGAACTATCGAATCGTACATTACACATTGATTTTAGAAACCAGGTGTGGCAAACACAAACGCAAAACAATAATTCGGGGAATTATTAGATTGTGCATTACATGTTAATTATAATTAATAAAATATGCTATCATTTCGTAAAACATAAACACGAATGAAAAAGATAATTCAAGGAATTATCGAAACACACACGAGTCTCACGAACGTTGTTGAACAAATAGTTGAACGCTAATTAAAGTTCAAACGATGTTAAAAGTTGAGTAATAAACGAAAAATAGTCGAAAAACAAGTCAAAATCATTAAAATGGGCCAATTGGGCTCAGCCAGCCGGCTAGGCGGTACGCCAATGGCCAACGCTTGGGCCCTAGAGGTACGCGAGGCTTGGGCGGGAACATTTGAATTTCCCCAAATCACCAAGCGGTACGCGCGAGACCAACTTCCAAAAATGGAAAATTTTGTTCGGTTCCTCCCCTAATTCTCCGAGTTTTTACACTCTATCTCGACCAAAACTCACTGAAACCAACTTCCAAATCCTTTGGAAACACTCTTGAAGCCATCTACTTGCATTTTTTTGGTGATTTGAAGCCATAGGAGCATCAAAGGAGTTCTTGTAGACCATCAACAATCAAGGAAACTCTCATCAGCCACTTGTAGCCCTTATTCAGCCTCAATCTCATCATCTAGGAGCTTCTAAGGTAGTTTTACATGTTTACCTATTGTTAGATCGTACATGCAAGGGCTAAAATCCCACATGCAAGGGTCGTTGATCACAAGCAACCCCGATCTGCTCACATGCATGAATTTTCAGTAGGTTTAAAGAGTTTATTGATGTATTTTGAATAAGATTGATGATAGAAATCATCTAGGATTGGATTTTGTTGATTTGAAAATGATATTATGCAACTTACTATATTAGGAAACTTTTTAGTTGCATGTTGGTGATTTGTAATTATCTAGACATGTTAGACATGTCTAGATGGTGTCAAATGTATATTGGAGTGTTTAGAAATGCATTTGAGTATTTGATTTTGTGAAAACGCGGTTTTATGACAAACTTACTAAAAATGGAAACTTTTGTAAATCAACAGAGGGGTTTTAATGATTTAACATGTTTTAGTGATTTGTGATTATTGAAATATGTTTAAAAATGATTTATAAATATATTGGGAACTTTGATTTATGAAAACGAGTTTTTAAACGAGCACTTTCCAAATAAGGAAACTGTATTTGGACAAAATGGCATAAATGGGGATTTATGCACAAACGACGCATTTTAAGTATTTACATATGTTTTACAAACATACTAGATGTATTAGAACTATTAAATGAGATTTCATAACCAAACTTTCCTAAAAGGGAAACTTTCCAAAAATGTTAACCTTTACGATTTCATAACATGACTTGGGTGAAAGTGTTACGGTTAGAGTCGTAGGAGATATGATGATGTCCTACGTGTGTGTTAACATAAACACAACAAACGTGTCACCAATGACTCGTCGAGTCAACACAATTCAACACACAAACACTCGGTTGAGCACACCGACACTTGGAGTTGTATAGGATACAACACATCACGGAACACATGCTCAACACCTATATGGTTATAGGTGCATACTAGCAGGTGCTAGCATTCGCAAGACGCGAACACATACACACCAGAACTACTTTATCAGGTGAGTTCATGGCCCTTTTCTCTATTTTCTACCTTTTGGGGAGAAAACATTGCATACAAACTGTTTTTGAACAACAAACATACCTTTTTGGTTACATATGGACATGTTATTATCGCGTATACGCATATGTGTGGCACTCATCCACAAAAAAGATAAGTCCTCACTAAACACATCTCGAGCCGTTAATAGCGCGTGGTGCATAGCGTGGTAATTCTGAATAGTACTATTTGGGCCTGACGAGCCCCACTGTTGTGCGCCGTATGGCCACCCCGACTGGAGGTCGGAACAATGCAAAATTGACCATACAAAATTACCATTGTCTAGTTGGATGGACATGGTGGGAGGCAGCATGTTAGCTACGATTGCGAACCCGCATATGATATAACACATATTGACTAGATATCAATGGATATTTCACTGTAATGATATGTAGACCATGCAAACTCTTACTTTAAACATTTGATGTTTATTGCTGTTATAAAACATGTGCTCTAACCAAACATTGTGTTGACCTTTTACTCCCATGTTTTCTCAGGTAACTAAGGCACGCGCACAAGGACTAGGATGCTAGAATGGAGTCCATGCATCTACTTTAGTGTCTTAGACTATTAAACATTCAGTATCATTTGGTTATGTCATGCAATTGCTAAACAACTTAAACCGCTTTCACAAACTATTACTTTATGTTATTTTGAAAACTATTTTATTAACGCTTACGCAACTTATGAATTCAAACTGATTTGACAACTTTTACATTTACTTCCGCAACTCTGATTTTATAAAACTGTTTTGTCCAAGTATTTGGATGTACGTATGCAACCAGACATGTAGGTCTCGCAACTGTATGAGCAGAGACAGTGATCCTGACAGCCACACGTTGCGCCCTCGGACAGGCCGGGAAGGCCGGTGTGCGACACATGTTGTAACATCAGTGCCTGAACCGTACCCGGAACAGTGACGTGTCAGTAGATCAGGTACGAACAATGTGTATTTCATGTATGCTATTATCATTTGATGCTTAATATAGAACATATTTCAGACTCATTTTAGAATCAGAATGTAAATTCATGATTTAACAGTCAGAAACATATCTAACAACATAGAAACTATTATGTGAATGCAAGTTAGGGTATTATTATGTATAAACGTATGTGAGATGTACAGAACAAAACCATAACGGATGTCGTTATATGAATGCTAAACTGACGAATTATTTGTGTGGGTGACGACCTGTACGAATATATCTGTAAGTTTAACATTCTGAATGATGTCCACTAATTAGAAAATCACATCGAAAAGTATAGTTGTCGTAGTGTTCGTACGGATGACGATCTGAACGAATACGCGCGGAAACCGTACGATTCGATTAAACAGATGAAATAAACGTTTTCAAAAATTTAAAATATAAATAAAAGATAATTTGTTAATTTACTAGGAATTACCACCTAATTTAAATTAGTAAATTCTATTTTTAAAAAATCGTAACGTTTCGTTACGAAAACGATCGTAAACCGACGTTTTAATTGCAAAACCAGACAAAACTGAACTAACCCGAACATGTCAGAATGATTAAATGAGTTAAATGGCACTAGCTGCCATCAACTCCCACCCACCAACCACACCCTCTCTCTCTCACCGTCACTCTCTCTCTAAAATTCTCTCTCTCTAAAAACCCTAGCCTATCTCACTCAATCCTCCACCAATCGGACGTTCTTGGTGTCAAAACGACCGGGGAAACGAGTAGATCACGAAGAGATGAAGAGATCGAGCTCAAAATCATCAAATTTGAGGTAAAAACGAGCAAGAACAGTCGTTTCTTTTAGGGTTTTCCCCTCTTCGAACACCCGGCCATTTCAGCCGATCCTTGCTTTCCATAACCTATAGGAAACACACGAAATTAGTCTAGAATGGTGTAGGAACTTGGGGAACACCTTGATTTGGTCTCAATCTTGAAAATGGTAGCATGAAGGGCTCGGCCACAGGACAGGCGAATGAGCCAAAGCTGAAGCAACTCGGGCGAATGGCCTCATGCGAATTGATTCCATAGCAGAATGAGCACCCTCTTCGCACGAGTTGGGCGGCCGAAAGAACCTCTGGTTCGTCCGACACTTCACACGAACAGACAAAGGGGCGAAGGATTTTACTGAACGAATGGAACTACATTCGTGTACCCTACTCGTTCGTATCCCATGATCATTCGCATGACTACATAGTGCAATGGAAGACTCCTTCGTATGATCAATAAATATTAAGAAAATCCAAGTGCTTGGAACGTAAGACCAGCCTAAACCATAAGGAAATGGGGTTATGTAATGGGTTGAACATGGGTTAGCCGAACATGCTGCATTAGGGTTTTATGTAGGGTATGTCGGTTTCGTGTGAGATATACAAAGGATTTGAAACCCAAACTTTTTCCAAATAAATTTAACTTCTAAACAAGTGTTGGTAACAATCATGGGATCATCACTTATGGGTTTTACTAAGAGAAGTAATCATAGATCAAGGGTGGGAACTTGAAAGATGGTTTGAGTGTTTACTAAATATGGAACTATCAAAGTGTAAAGGGTTTTAGTCAAGCTAATAAATTAAGGATGGTGGGATAATCATAACAAGTTAGGAGTGTGTCAAGGGATTATGTGTTTCAAAGAACTAAGGGGAAACGAGTGGAAATACATGGGTGAAACAAGGAACGAACTAAGTAGAGAGGTGTTGACTTTATGTGCTAACACTCCATACTTAGTAATTTCTATGCAAATATATATAACTAACTTAGATAGTTCGAATTGAACTTTCTAAGGTAAATTATACGCAAGGATGAACAAAGAACTTGTAACAAAGATCTAGTGAAGGATTTAGAGTTAATCAAGTGAGATTAACTTAAGTTCTAACATGTTAACTTACATTTTCTTAAAAATAACTAATGTTTTAATTAAAGTTAAATGATTTATAAACTTCCTTATTAAAATGTTTTAAAATAACTTAAATGATTTCTAAATTTAATGTTTTACAACTTAAAGCAGATTTTATAAATGATGTTTTACTTAAAAGATCATGAATGTGATTTATATACACCTTATATAACTAAGGTTTAGTTGCGACTATCTACAGGATAATGGTTCATAGAGGGTAAATAGTATACAATAGTTAGAGAAACTTAGAAACACATTAGCAAGTATGTAGGACACGTAGTTTCACGACGAGACCTAAATCCTATATACGTTATCTTCCGGACTTATCGTATTCAAATAATAATAAATCAACACAAGTACTGAAGATACTTAATCTACACCCAACGAGTGCGCATATCTTTTGTGATTCATTTTATAGCAACACAGGTGAGTTCATTGCCCCTTTTTCTAAACATTTTTGTTTTATCAACGCGGGGCTGAGGAGCATGCGTAAATTATTTTCTTTGGATTTTATTTACTTAAATGCTTTTATTTCATATATGTTTTATATGTATAAATTATTAGCCTAGATTTTTTCTAGGTAAACTATTTACAGGTTTTCAAAATTGGTTGTTTATTCATTAAGAATAGATAACTATTTTAAATCAAAGAACTATTTCCAACGGTCTATTTTCAAAGAACTAACGATCTAGTTCAAAGAACTATTTTCAGTAGTCGGTTTTCAAAGAACTAAAGATCTATTTCAAAGAACTATATGCAACGATCTATTTTCAAAGAACTAGTACGGAGAACTGTTTTCGGCGATCTATTTTCAGAGGAATGTCTGAGAAATATTTAAAGATAACATGTGCCAAAGAACTAACAATCTATACGAATAAGAACAAACATGGAAGATCTAGAAGGAACA
The DNA here is from genome assembly GCA_009363875.1 of Mikania micrantha. NCBI lineage: Eukaryota > Viridiplantae > Streptophyta > Magnoliopsida > Asterales > Asteraceae > Mikania > Mikania micrantha. Next base: position 109,416,895 of record CM018693.1, on the reverse strand, counting down.
ACTATAAAATCCTATACATCAAAGGATGTCCTAGCTAGACTGATTGATTATAGGTCGCATGTTTGATGATATTTACAGATTTCCTCAACTACTAAGAACCTTGATTGCTAGACTAGTCTGCTCGAGTATGACCAAGGCGCAATTGTTAGGTCTTAGATTTTTAGTAAATGTTTATTTATTCATTTACTTAAGCATTTAATTTAATTTTTCTACCAATGCTATGGTTGATCATGTTTGTATGATGAGCTTAAGGAATCAAGAGGATTTCTATATTTTGTGAAACTACAAGAACTAAGAACTAAGAACTAAGAACTAAGAACTAAGAACTAAGAACTGATGTGTTGATGATGAGGAATGAAATGCTTAATTATCATTGACAACAATATGTTATGCGGTTTGGTATGTGGTGGGCTGGCGGTAAGCTTGACCCTACGTATGCCCTATACATAAGCGTACTTGGCTGAATAATATATGTGGTTGTTGATGAGGTTAAGGTTGCTATTAAGGATGTTCAGTGTTTCAGGTTGTTTAAAGGTTGTGAATTGAATGTAAGGGATGAAACACTTAATTATCACTAATAACAATATATTATGTAGTTTGGTATGTGGTGGGCTGGCGGGTGGGCTGGCGGGTGGGCTGGCGGTAAGCTTGACCCTACGTATGCCTTATACATAAGCATACTAAATTAGATAGTATAGGTGGTTATTTGTGAGGTTGAGGTTGTCATCTGGTTAGGTTTGTACAAATTCATTTTTTAAACAAAACTATATGAAGTCACCAATCATGTGTTGACTTGATCTTTTTGCATGACTTCTCAGGTGACGAACATGTTAATTAAGAAGTTCGTGCTTTTGGACTAGGTTTCTCAGATAGAGGACCTAGTATTTTGATTGTGCATATTTTTGAACATCATTATACGAATTATTTTGTATATCTTGTGCAGATACAAGACAGATGAATTATGATGTTATTAGTGGATTTACATTGTTAAATTATGAACGATACTAATGTAATTTAACTTTGTAGTTCTATTTCAAGTAGTGTTTTCTCATTTATTATCATGTGCAATGTAAAAAATCTGATCACTTCGATTATCATCCCGATATCGCGTCCCGGGACCATTCCGCTCGACGGGACCATTCCGCTCGACGGGACATTCAATCCGGCTTGCAGGCTCGGGGTGTGACACATATACTATTAAATTCCAATGTATAACAATATATCCTTCCTTAGGAAGTTTTTACCAATGGTACAAGTGATGCCTCGTGTCTCGCTATTGTCTTAAGTTAACTTCATATTGGAGTACGACTACTACACTCTTTATCAATCGGATCAATGAGGTTAGTGCCGATCCTTTGATTCAATTTGCATTATCAAAACTCAACTAGAGATAAATAAGTGACACGATTGTCACAACCATGTACAACAAGACACATTGTCTATTGTGTACAATTCTAACGATCAATGAAGTCCTAATTTGGTTGAAATGAGACCTTGAACTCAAGAACATACGAATAGCTAAACGCATCCCAATTCAAGATTGACATATCAATACACACACACACACATTATTTGTTGTATTTCATGAGGAGCTAACGATTTTAAAACTACTCAAACATTCATTTTGTCTATGAGGTGGTCTATATCATAATAGCGTGACATTATATCTAGATTGAAGTCTAGAGCCCACTACACCTTGGAAACAGTATACTAAACTTTCATAACGATGACTTGATCAAATCAAGATTCGTAGCTTGTGGGAAATTGTCAGGATAGTTACAATTAGATAAGATAAATGTTTGACTTTCATTAAGAATTTTCAAATTATAATTTTTGAGGAAATGTTACACTTGCTTAGATGACACGTGTCAAATTCCAATGTCTTCCGACGATTCTCATGGTTTTTATCTTTTGTACTATATGTGTTTGTGTGTGTGTAATTATTGAAAACACTTCAAGCTGAGAAAACCTATGTACCAATTATTTTTTTATTAGATAATATATTTTATTTGATAAATAAAAATATTATAATTATTCGTTACACATGGTAAACAACTTCATTTTGTAATATATGTGAAACGTGTACTTGACTTTTATTTTATTTTTTTTCTTATATTTTCTTTTAAATAACATATATTAAGCACTTCAAGAAATAATCTTTGTTGTTTCACATGTTTTTATGATTTTTTTTTAACTCAGGTAAGATTTTAATTTTAATCTATCTATTTTAATAATTAAAGGCTTCTAGAGACACTTGACATGTTCCTCATGTTCCTAGATAACCTCAACATTATTTTTTCTGTATTTCTCTTCTATTTAATATATCTCATATTAAATATTAAATATAACTTATATACATTTTTAAAGTATAAATTGTTACATTGGTTTTCTCAACTGAAGTGTTTTTAATAATTTCTCCCTACTTTTGTTATCTTTACAAAAGTTTGCTTTATGTTGTTTTTGCAAATGTTGTTAGGGATATGTTATGCTGCTTGTAATATGTTGCGAAAAAAAAAACTAAACTAAACAAATAAATAAATTATTTTGGAGCCGAGAGTATCTTACGAAACAACCTTTATACCACATTTGGGGTAGAAGTAAGGTCCGTCTTCATTCCTTTCTCCAGACCCCACAAAGTAAGATTTCACTGGGTATGTGCTATTGTTATTTGATACATTTTTAAATTAAAAACATTTTTTAATATATTTAAATTATATTAATGTTAAAAAATACCTTTTTTAATAAAAAAATGATTATCTAATATAAAATTTACAAAAAAATAAAAATAGCCCTAAAAACGTATTACAAAATCATCTTAATCTTAAAACACTAATATTTTAATTAGTGTTTTAAGAAATAATATAATTATTTTATTGATTAAAGTATTAAGTTGTAATAAATTTTAATACCTTTTACAGTAAAAAAACAAACTTATATTGTCTAAAGTTTACATTGATAAATATTTGTTTTATTTTTTTATATAGAATATGTAATACAAGAGATAATAAGTTAGTTATGATATATATGAAAGGGGGTGGGGAAAAGGAATTGATTGGAGAAATGAAAGGAAGTGTAAGAATCGCGTACTTGCAGTGTGTTGACATTCTAAAGGTTAATTGTAGATTACTAACGTCTATGTTGACCTTTCCTTTTATTATTATAGTTTTAAAGTCTAAACATGAGAATCAATTTAGTCTATGTTTGTGGGCCAACCGATTCACCCCCCACAAACTTCAATTCATATAATAAAAATAAAAATAAAAATAAAAATAAAAATATATATATTTCAAGCTTTTGCTTGATTATGATTTGAATATTACATATTCAAATTGTCCCACGTACTCCATCCAGATACTTTATGTTGATATGACATCATCAGCAGCTAATGGTTTGCTTCTCTCAAAGCCACTGTTCTTTTAAAAAGTGCGTTACTATCATTATCATTATTTTCAAAAGTAAGCATACAAAGATGAATAAAAACAAGTGCATCAAAATTTTACATTCTCATGGAAAAATAACCCATGCATCTTTTTATACTTTTAAGAGTAAATTACGGTTTTGGCTATGTGGTTTAAGTGTTTTAACTATTTCGGCCCAAAAAAAATCTTCTATCAATTAAGCCCCTATGGTTTAGTAAACTATCGGTTTTGGCCCCTCAAATTTAACTATTATAACGGTTTTGGCCCAAAATCTAACTATGATTGGGGGTCAAAAATGTTAGTTTGTCTAAACCATATGGGCTGAATTGATAGAAAATTATATTTTGGGCCAAAATAGTTAAAACACTTAAACAATAGAGGCAAAACCGTAATGTCTTATATTTTATGTTAAAAAATGTCTTATATCTTATAAATAGTTATTAATAATAATTTATAAGATATAAGACTTTTTTAACATAAAATATAATTAAAATTTCATGCAGTGTAATATTTAAGTAATAAAATAACCGTATTATCTATTTAAACACCAATTTTTCAAAGTTGTTTTTTTCAAATTTCGTTTTAAAAAAAACGGCCTCTTAACTTCTCTTATGAGAGAGATACAAGCAAATTTAATATTATTATTTAATATGAAATATAATTAATAGGAAAGAGATACAAGCAAATTCTTATTAAAATAGTCTAAAACAGTGACATGTGTCTTATTTTATTTTGATTTGTTAAGTATAAAAGATTCTATACAATGGGAGGTCAAAAAATATAGAAGATTCTAGCATATTGGTAGTCTCTTAACTTCTCTTATGAGAGATCTTGAGTTTAAGTTTCATCTAGAGCAAATATTGCTCTGGGTGGAGCGAGTGAGGTGTCCTAATTGTAGGTGTCCTTCATGGCATGTGAATCAGGTTACCATGCTCTGTTTCTTAGGCGAAAGGGTGATATTTGGCAGGATGATCCCAGATAACTGAGCGTTTGTTGTTAGAAAAATATAGAAGATTAAAAACATTAACAATAGTGTCATCAGATTATAATTTTAAAGAGGAACTCAACTCCATTTCCCCCATTCTACACAACCTCCAGGTTTACCTCTCTATTTGACATCACAATCTGAATACGACATAACTCTCGAAAATATATTTTGTTTGAATATTTGACACTTAAAAAACCGATTAACCTTTTAACTCATTTTTATATAATACTTTAGACATTAGTTAATTAATACCACTAACAAACAATCATCTATCAAGATTAAGGCATGATAACAGTAATCAAAATGATTTTATCATCCTCGTCATTGAATATCATGTTCTCACAAAAAGTCATACTGTATTTTTAATGTTTGATTATGCTATTAGTTGAATAAACATACACCACACGGAAAAGGACTTTTAGAGATGATAAATATCGTCGCAATATCTGCCAATTCTTGTCACAATAGGCTATAGCGACGATACTTAGTCGTTATAACGTTGTAACCTTTCAGATTTTCTTAAAGAAGTTGAAAATGTAATTGTGCCTCAATTGTTATAAACGAAAATTTCATGAGTATTTTGATTATTATTTCTAAACAATAAACATATGTGTAAGGACCTAAATTTGAGGCTTACGCAATTATTGAAGTATTTATGAGAAAAACAATGATTTCGGTTATGACAGAGTTTTCGGTCCGATTAATTATGGTTCTCAATAAGCTAATGGGTTCTCGGTTAGACTTGGAGTCTCAGTGGGCTAGCTTGGGCCGTGACAGTTTAATAGATATTTATATGTGTTTTTGTTTATTTTTAATTTAGACTTTTGATAGAGAGAGAGAACCAAAACCTAGAAAGATTTGTTTTGTTTGATTCATTGTACTTAACGATTTCATTTCATTTAATAATAATCGTGTGCAATTGATTACAATCTTTATCTTCAATAATTTCTTAATCGATTGATCTTCGGTTTGAACTCCGCCCATCCCGAGTGGTTCGTTTGTTGAAATCTTGTTTTAGAGATCCAACGTTGTTAAATCGGGACCTACAATTAATGACTAAATATATATAAATTAATTTGGTCAAAATAAACTTTATCAGAATGTTAATAAGACAAAACCATTTACAATTATTTTAAAAGCTTGAATATATAATTATTTTAAAAGCTTGAATCTATATATATATATACACACATATAGGTTAAGAATATACTAAAAAAGATTGAAACCTTAAAAAGCCAAAAAAGCCACAAAAGAATAGCATGTGTATTAGAAGCCTAGGGGTAAATATGTTAAAACAAAAAATAAACTTACACATGCAAGTTACATGCAAATTTCTCTCATTTTTTTCAACGCTCGTAACTTTTTTGTACGTTAATATATTTTTAAAAAAATTACACTATAAAATCAAACGTTTTTTACATTTTTAAAGAGTATAATATTAATATATATTATTTTAAAATAAAAATAATGGCTTAAACTGAGTTTTACAAACTGTTCATTTTATGGTGTTTTTCAAATGTTATTTAAATAGGGCTTTTATGGTGTTTTTTGTGACGCATCTCTAAATTTTATGATATTCATGTTTTATGGTATTTTTCAAGTTATTTATGGTGTTAACATTTATGTTGTTTATGATGTTCAAAATTTAATCAACTAAAACAAAGCATTTTATGGTTTTTGAACACAAAACATCATAAACACTTTTATGATGTTTTTATAGTGTTTTTTTTAACCATCTGTACATTTTATGTTGTTTTTCGAATTATTTTATAATGTTAACATTTTATGGTATTTATGATATCCAGGTGTTAATGAAAATAAAACAGGACATGTTATGGTGTTTTCTAACTTAGTTGTACGGTGTTTACGTTTTATGGTGTTTTTTCAAAATATTTCATTATGTTTATGGTGTTAACATTTTATGGTGTTTATGTTGTTCGGATATTCATGAGATCAAAGCTGGACATTTTATGATGTTTTTTGTGTTCAGGGTTATGAACATCTAGAAAACATCATAAAACACAAAATTCATATACATCAATTCATGTCCTTTTTTTATATAACAATATTATGCTTGTTGAAAAGATTAAAAAATGCTGGATTTTATGGTGCATTTTTTTTTAAAAAATAACGTATAAAAAAGTTATAAACGTTTAAAAAACATGAGGAAATTGTTAAAAAGTCAACAATGGCTACAATACTCATTATACCCCTCCAACCGCTTAAATTATCCCTTAATTCTCTCCAATGACGTGACACACTTACAATTATTCATCTTAAAAATCAATGATTCAAATTTATTCCTACACTTTTTATAGTTTTTCTCTTTTTTTAGCTTAACCTATACTCTACACACACATAAATATGTTAACAAGTTTGAATTTAAGAAACAAATAATTGGAATATAATTGTACTGATAGTAATAATAAAAACAATAATAAGAAAACTTAAAACTTTGTGAAGGTAGTGTGCTTTTATGTGTGTGTGTATAGAGTATAGGTTAAGGCTAAAAAAGAGAAAAAATATAAAAAGTGTAGGAATAAATTTAAGTCATTGATTTTTAAGATGAATGATTGTAAGCGTGTCACATCATTGGAAAGAATTAAGGGATAATTTAAGTGGTTGTAGGGGTATAATGAGTATTGTAGTCATTGTTGACTTTTTAACTATTTCCTCATATTTTTTAAACGTTTATAACTTTTTTATACGTTATTTTTTTTAAAAAAAATTACACCATAAAATTTAGCATTTTTTAATCATTTCAACGAGTATAATATTGTTATATAAAAAAACGACATGAATTGATGTATATGAATTTTGTGTTTTATGATGTTTTCTAGATGTTTATAACCCTGACACGAAAAACATCATAACAAATAATTGGAATATAATTGTACTGATAGTAATAATAAAAATAATAATAAGAAGAAAATTTAAAATTTTGTGAAGGTTGTAAAAATCAAAATTAAGTATTATAAAGTTTTATTATCAAATGATAGTCTCATAAACCACACATAATTGTTTCTACGGTAAACTCTTACATAAAGGGACTAACTTTTGTCACTTTCAAAAGTTTGTTTTAGTGTTATGAAGTTCAGATCAGAAAGTTCAAAACATAGAACAACAAGGGTTGAACTTGTCATTTTCACAAGAGTTCGGAGAAGGGATTGGTTGAGAGATCGAGACCTCTTATCACCGATAATTCTCCAAAATCAATTGAAACATGTGTTTAACTCCAATAATCCAACGTACATGTCTTTCTAGTAGACATTCAAGCAAAACCACAACATTAATTTGAATTTACTCACTTTAAACGAGTTTAAACCATAATCTAAGTATGTCGGGCAAAACGTAACTATTAATCATCAAAACTGTAATCATGGCACAAAATTGAAACCAAAATAACATATGTGATCGTCGTCTGAGTAAAACGATTTCACGATTCTCGGGAACTTCAAATCGAACTTAAGCTCGTAAGCATATTGTTCTTCAACTTGTCACACATAATACGAAAGCAATTCAGGTTAGTTTCATGTGCATTATAGTTGGGTTTTGTTGGGAAACAAAATCCCTAATGCCTATTGAACTCATGATCGCGAGATTGAGTGATATGGATTTACAAATGTTCTATGGTGCACAGGAATTTGGGGAATATTGGAAGAAAGGATAAAACAAAATGGTTTTCGGGTTACTCAGAGAACGCATCACATAGCTCAGCGCTAAGACGCAAGCGGTATGTGTGGGTGTGGGTTCGAAACCCACTCCAGGCGCCTCTGATGTATTTCGAATTATTTTATCATGTTAACATTTCGGGTTACTTTTACTTTGTATTTTGAATATAAAGTTGATTAAATGATATTAAAACAATATATAAAAAAGTTATTAAAATGTATTTTACATTCAACAACTTATTTTAAATAGCTTTTATATATATATATATTATAAATAAAATTTATACAAATTATTGAAATAACAAGTTATTTATTTACATTCTCTAAATAATTAATTATAAAATAATTTTAAATTACTTTGAAAAAATCATGGATAATTTTATAAAACTATTCTAGAAAGTTTATTTGCTATAGTATTTTATTTAAAGTCTTTTAAATAAAATATTAGTAATTATAAATTTAAATTATAAAACCAACAAAGACACATTTAATACGAAGATTAAAACAACAAATTAACATAAATAAATGGAAAAACATTTAATGTATTATTTCATATATTCTTTTACAAAACATATAAAATGGTTTTAAATAAATATTATTTATAAGCTTTTATTTCTAAATGATAAATCATGGATTGAAACTCATACCTTTTAGAAGAGTCATATACATTATAGTGAAGGTTTAGTTAAGTTGCAAGACTTAAAGAAAACTAAGATATTATCCTTTATCAAACATTAGGGTGAAGAATAGTAACTTTACTCTACAAATTATTATCAAAGGCATATGGAAAGCAAACATATGTGAGTTTCTCATATCCCTTTTATAAATTTTGTAAGATTTTGCGATGTCACACATATCTTATACACAAACATTTTTATTCATGCATCAAAACCAATTATAGATGTAAAAACCTTAGTCCTAGATTGAATGTGTATTAATTGCAATATGTGTATTACTTGTTGCAAACATTGGACACGATAGAATTCGTTTCATACATAAAAAAAAATATACGTAAGTAGCCTGTAATAGTGAGATACCTTTCACACATAGACTTAGGCCTTTATGTAAAAAGATGAAAATGTGCATACTGGTAATTTACATGGTTAAATCTATGACTTAACTAGTCTAGATTTAAGCTTTGTAATATACTTTATAACTTAACTAGTCTAGATTTAAGCTTTATAATGATACTTTTTGAAGACTTTGATTGAGACATAAACATAGTCGTTAACTTGTAGACATGTATACCTTGAATCTATTTCTATTTAGGGCTTTTGGTTAAGCATCTTTTATATATACATATTTATAAGCTTATGAGTTCTCACCAACTATGCAAATAGTTGATCAAAAACTTTATATCACATGTGTAATAGGTTAGAAACAAAGATGAAGACATAAGATTATATGGACCTAGTTAATTGACTTAAAATATGAAGATTGTTATGCATTTGTTTTATATTATGTATAGATATTGAATGTTAAGTTATTTGTTTGAATGTTACGAATGAGTTGAACTTTAAATGAGATTGTTTAAATATTGAAATTTACAAATAGCACTATAAGTTTATGAACAATTGCAAATCATGCTCCAATGTATTCCACCATAATTTGCGGTTTGCAAACTTCGTCTCTATATATTAGTCACTTTAGGTCAAAAAAATCGTCGCTATAATTCTTGTCGCATAAAGGAAGCCTATAGCGATGAGATTTAGTCGTTATAGAGGTCAGCGATTTATTAATATTGTATTAGTTTTATTTTCTATTTATGCAAAATTTAATAATAAATTAAATCTATAGCGACGACACATAGTCGCTATAGAAAAATATTTAAATGATCGTATGGGAAATCGTGACGACATATCATAGATATAGAGCATAATAATAAAATAATGGTTAAGGCGATCCGACGACTTTTATTGCTATAGGTCAATTTTTTCAAATAATTTTTTTGTTAATTTTAAAATTTTCCAAATTTTCTCTTTAAACTACCAATTGCATATACACTCACGGCATAAAAAACAAACCAAATACATTCATCCATACATCAATGTATAACAAACAAACCAAATGAAAACAACTGTATGTTATTCAAATACATTCATCCATGCATCAAAGTTTAACAAACAAACAAACCAAATGAAAACACTTGTACGTTATCCAAATACATTCATCATGCATCAATGTTCAAATAGTTTTAAAATCCAACAACTTCATCTAATCACTTTCTTCATCTTCATCTTCTTATGTGGGGTGACACAATGAGGTGGACCCTTGCTTTTACATCGAAAGGAGTTTGTTGATTTGTTGTCTGTATCATTTTGTTGATTCGTTGTTCCTCTTGCCAACACACATTAGATTCTTGCAATTGTTGTTGCAGTTCATTAGTTGGTGCATACATGTGGAGAGGCAAGTCGGGGGTGACATTTTTTATTGTTCGGCCAATGTTGCGTATATGGCCACGCCTTTGACATAACAAACGTTCAAGAACCTCAACCTCATCAACATGTGTGTCATCTCCACTTGAGGCTGATTTTGCTATATTCATTTTCATCCATAATATTTCCCTGCATTAAAATAAACAAAACAAACATATATTAAATGTTTTACAAAAATTAGCTGTAAAAATGGTTAATTAACACATATAAAAATATATAATAAATGAAAAAAAAATTAAAATACACCGGCCACTTATAGCGACGACAAGTTATCACTACCTAAATTTTTTTTATTTCTTTTAATGTAATCGCGATATCAATAGTGAACAAAAAAAACAAAAATAAAACATAAAAGGCTATATCAATGACTATTCGTCGCTATAAATATTTCAATAGGCTACAAATTTTGGTCAAAGCCTGCTAAAGCTCGGTAAGCATATAACGATAACAAGTCGCCGCTTGAGGTTAAAAAAAGGTATAGCAACGACAAATCGCTGCCTTAGATGGACTTATAGGAACGACATGAGTCGTCGCTATAAGGATTGTTAGAATAGAACGATTTTCTTGTGGTGATGATTAATGTTTTTAAATTTTGACCTATGTTTAAGATATAATGTAATCTATTTAAGTGAAAGAATGATAGAGAAAGAATTATTTTTTTTTTTTTAAGGAAAGTAATGTATATCAGTATAACTATTTATTAATAACTATTTACTATATTTTTTATCCAAGTGATGTGATACACAGGGTACTAACGTATTTTGATAATAAAAAAAAAAATCAATTTCATATAACATTAAAAAATAAAATTTGAATTTCAGTAAAAGTGAACGCATGTAAATGTCAACAAAAATTAAGAAACATTTGAATTTGTAAGGAATAATATAACAATCAAGAGAAATTGAGAAAAATATCAAAAGAGTTTTTGTTTAATTACACACATATTTAGTATCTGGTGTGAAAATGAAAAAGTAACATGCAAGAAAAATGTATTTGTGTTCCTTAAATAGACTCTTTATATCAAAGTTAGCCGGCCAAATCTATCATCACATAAACATTCTACCTAAAGTGTGAAATGAATTGCGTATCTTAATGAAATGAAGTTGTTTTATTTGAACTTGTGTGTGTGTAAATTAATGGTAAAGCTTATAATTCATGTGAAACAGACACGACATTGTTCATATAATAAAAAATGCATCGTTAAGTTTGAAGACAAAATATACTTCCGTTCTTCGAGGAGAGCATGTACAACCGCCCACATTCTATTTCAAACAAAGACTTAGCAAATAAAAAACAATATTATTATATATATATATTTTTTTAAACGCCCGGACATCGATCTAGGATTATTTTGCTAAATAGATCATCCTTTCGTACTGAATGACGTAGGTGGTGTTTGTTTTTTTAGAGGCAAAACGTCTGCGGTCTGTGGACCACATCTGCAGACATCTTTTGCAGAAGAGGTGGACCAAACCTTTGCAAGAAGAGCTTTTAGGGGTGTTTGTTTTTCAATATTTTTAAACCTCTTTTGCATACCTCTTTCACAAACCTCTTCCCATTTGCAGACCCCAACCCTAACCCACGACCGTCCCCATGGCAGTCACCATCGTCGAACCACCATCTGTCACCGTCACGAACTGTGTACCACAACCGCTGTCACCATCACAGTCGTGGAAGAGGATGCGATTGAGGCGGAGTACCACCACCGCGGATCTAGGTTTCGGCCGTGGAAGGGATGCGATTGAGGCGGAGTACCACCATCGCGGATCTAGGGTTTCGTCCGACGAAGGGCTGCGAAGGGTCGCGGCGCAGGGACGAAGGTGACGGTGGTGGTCGCGAAGAAGCGGTGGCAGGGGGAAATCGCGAAATAGCAGCGGCGGTGGAGGGGGAAATCGTGAAGGATGAGCTGCTGTGGAGGGGGGAATCGCGAAGGGGTGGTTGTCGCCGGTGGAGATGGTGGTTGTCGGCGGTGGAGCTTTTGGGTGTCGCCGGTGGAGATGGTGGTTGTCGGCGGTGGAGCTTTTGGGTGTCGGCGGTGGAGTTGGGGTGAGAAGGGGACGAACTGAGATTGGGTGACGAGAAGATGTAGGAAGAGGTGAGAAGAGGTGAGACCACGTCTGCGCCAAGAAGAGGACGCGCAGACGTTTTTTAATGAAATGTCTGCGAGAAAACAAACGGTCTGTAGAGGTCCAACCTCTTCCCGCGTCTGCACCGCGCAGACATAAGAGGTCACGCAGACCTTTTTGGAAAAAACAAACACCCCCGTAGTGTGCTCCCTCGATCTCATAAGAGAACCCATACGTAATAAAACGCTATAGCTTTACTCGAAGTAAATTTTGATTTAGGTGATATTTCAACTCCCAAGAAAAAAGTATTGCAGGCTTTAATTTGGCAGATAGTAATCTATCATTTTTTTTTAATTGACTTTTGTAATTTTACTGTTATTGCTTTTTAGTTAAGTTGGATTATCAACGACCTAATTACAATTTAGAATATACATTGGATAAGGGTTAAAAGTGTGGATTGGCAGATAGAAACTATTTGTACGTCATATCTTGGCGTAAGGTCAAAAAGTTTCTTGAATTTTATTGATAAAAACAAAACAGATATTGCAATGAAAATTTGTTACTAATAAATAAGTAGAAAATTAAGCAACTTTGTGCTATTTAAGTTACCGAAACGTTTCAACAATCAATGTGGTTTTTTCTCCTGTATAATAAAGAAATCATTTGGTCTGATTTCATCAATGAATTCTTGGATAACTTTCACAACCAAAATTTCATATATCTTCTATTCTTCTTAACAATATGTCTGTTTTATCTAATTCAAAACTTTGTAAATGCCAACAAAAATACTTCAATTTGATAGTGTCCAACACGAACCAAAAAAAAATAATAATAATAATTTCAAGTAATATTTACATTTCCTCAAAAGATTAACCGTTCAAGTCCTGTTGTCAACAAGTGGTGCGAGGTCTAAGCTTTATATACAAAGAGCATCACCGTCACAATTTTAATCGCTTATATCACCCATTTGTTGATTGTAGATCGAGGTTGATGTGTCTCTCCATTTCAACTTAAGTTAATGGTATTAGGGGTGTTCACGAGCCAAATTGAACCGACCGACTGTATGCTCGTGCTCGGCTCATTTACAAACCGAGCGGATCGGCTTGGTTCGGATTTGTAAAATCGAGCCAAATGTAGCGCTAGTTGCTCGGCTCGTCTTAAAACCAATCCTGGTTTCGAAATAAAAGTTAAAGCAAAATTCAGAATATTTATATCCATTTAAAACTCAATAATAAAATAGCAAAAAGTTCAACCATATACAAATCTAAAACAAAAATAAAGTTCAAAAATTACAAATTCTCAAAATACGAAAACATAAAAATGTTTAAAATGTTTAAATAGTTTATCAACATCATTATTCATTACCTCAAATACACCAACATATCATTTATCGTCAAAACTTGTAACATATTGTGCTAATAAAAAAAACATAATATTACTTTATATATATATATATATATATATATATATATATATATAAGGAAATGATAAAAATATAACCCACCAAAAATGAACTAACTCATTAATTATCATTCAGTGGTTAATTTAAAATGTAAGTGCATAAGATTGTGTCATGTGTCATTTTCTATTAATTTTTTAATACGTGAGGGTATTTTGGACATTTTTAACCACTTCAAATGGTAATATGGTGGTGACAAGTGTCACCATCTAATAATTTTAACACATCTAATTTTTATTTTTTAAATAATTATAACTTTTTATATCATATTATTTTTTTAAAAAAAAATTGCACCATAATATTCGTCTCATTTTTCTCTTTAATTCGGTTATAGTTTTGACTAGATTTTTTGATTTTTTTGGATTACTTCATCTTTACATCATTGTAACTATGAGTGTGCTCGGTTCTATTCGATTCAATTTTTGGCAAAAACCAAATTCAAAACCGACATAGTCGGTTTTTAGTTATTATGAACCATTCAGTTTTCGATTTTTGATTTTTGAATTTTTTCTGTTTCAGTGAAAAAAACTAGTCGAGACTATAACGGAATTAAAAAGAAAAATGAGATTAGTATAATGGTGCAATTTTTTTAAAAATATAATATAAAAAGTTATGAATGTTTAAAAAGAAAATGAGGTAAACTTTATATAAAAAATTAAATTTATTAAAATATATTTTATGGTGACACTTGTCACCACCATATTAAATCTTGCTTCTTAAGTGGTTAAAAATTGTTCAAAATTCCCTCCCATATTAAAAAATGGATGATGACACATGGCAAGATAATATACACTTACATTTTAAATTAATCATTAGAAGATGGTTAATGAACTAGTTCATATTTAGTGTCTTATATATATTTCTATCCCCTATATACACATATATAGGGAAGGGTTCATAAAAAGCTCTTATTTTCAAGAAAACAAAGAAAACTCATTTATAACCATTGATCTAATTGATCAATGGCTATAATTAAACAATGTCATTATTTTAATTAATTAAGATTTTTATGATTTATTAATAGAAATAAAGGATAATATAGGAACATAACATATTTTATATTTTATCTCTTCTATTTATTTATCATGTCTCATATTTATTTTTATAATTATTTATCTCTCTCTCTCTCTTCTTTCATAAATTACATTTAAAAAAAATCAAATTTCTTTTATTTTTCAAAATACTATTAATATTTTTTACAAATATTTTAAAAGTAATCGTGTGCGTACATATAATATGATTACACAAATGTAATCAATCAAAGTATCTGTGTTCATACATATCATCTGATTACATATATGTAATCACTTAAATGGAACAAAATCTAAGCACATATGTAACATGTTTACGTATACGTAATCATAATTGGTGTAAAGACAATGAACATCATTCATAAGCATTTAGTAAAACTGCCTACATATATGTAATCAACCAAAAAAGGACAAATGTAAAACATATAATCTGATAACATATACGTAATCAACCAAATAAAACAAACGTAAGCACATATCATCTTATTACATATATGTAATCAACTAAATAGAACAAATGTAAGAACATATCTTCTGATTATATATACGTAATCAACCAAATAGAAAAATTGAAAGCACATATAATTTGATTACATATGTGTAATCAACCAGCGTTCTCTGTTACCTCATCTCTAAGGTTAATGATGTATCGGTTTCTATATATAGAAATAATGGTTCAACACTATCGAGTAATAAATCGAAATAACCTAAGCCGAACTACACACTACAAGCAAGTGTACCCGACGTATGAAGTATAGCTAAGGAAAGTCCGGATATCAAACCTAAGGACACGGAATCGACTAATAAACCCTAACTGTAAACCTAACAAAATGAGAAACTTACTAAATTTAGAAAACAACGAAAATGAGTTTAGACAATTAAAGAAATTTAGAAAACTAAATGAATCGGCTCAACAAAACAAGAACTAGAAAACCAGATACGAAGGAGATTCTACCTAGACTAGGAATCTTAAAGGAATCTAAACAGATATCGGGAATGCCTGATTGAATGATACCGGATCTAATGATACAACCTATTCAGAAACTTAAGGAATGCTAGATCTCATGGTCAGACGCTCCAACACTTATAAATATCCTAATGGTTGTGTAAAGCTTACCGGACTGTAAGAATGGATCACCGAGTCAGTCTCTCCAAATTGACAATGCTTAAGACTTCCATGGTTGAATAACTAGGCCAATCTCAACAACCACAATGTACCAAGGCACAAATGAATCAATCTAATTAAGATTAACTATGAATTTGACATACGTGGTATAAACAATAATCAAATAACCCAATGATCATGCGAATTATCCGAAAAACCCGTTTAAAGCACAATACCCCAACACCTTATTACTTGATTAGCCTCTAAGATGGTTATCCCACTGATTATAATTTGATTATATGAAGTTCTTATAATTTACTAGGATTAGTCAAATCATAATTAGTTTAAAAACAAGTTTTTATCCCAAAATCATGCAAAAATCACGTTTTACCGAAAACGATTCAAACCTTATTCACAAGATAGTTTTAGCATACAATCAGATCATTCACAATAGTCTAAAAACATGCACAATCATTCATAATCAGATTCAAGTCAAACACAAAGCTTCATTCAATCAACACAAACCCGAAAAACCGATTTTTCATCCGCTAATCATCCAAAGTCTAGGTAGAATTAAAGATCTAGCCAAGAATCATCATCCAAACATTCAATAACATGAATCAGATCGGAACTTAGCATAAAATTCGAGAACAAACGGAAAAAAACAATGAACACGCATAAACAAACCCGAAAACGCGTTTCGAGCACTTGTATATGCGATCTGAGCCTCCCCTGAACGTCCGAATTGATCCCAAAGATCTAAAATCTTCAAAAATATGTCTGTCCTTCGTTTCCAGCCGTCTTGGGTTGATACAAACGCGAATTAGGGTTCCCCATGGCTTAAATAGGTGAAAAACAAGCAATGGTTCACGATCCTCAGTTCATTAGCTGGTCCAGGGTTCAAAAGAAGGTCCAAAGGCTGGTCAAAGGGACCAGTCAACGCAGGTTAACGCTGGTCTGTTACACCCCCAATTTCCCACTCGTGGCGTATGTCCACGTGGGTGTGACGTGTCCAGAATCACAGCTCATGGTCATATAGAACAACTCTATATGCGTATATAAATCCAAGTTTGACACATACACACTATGAAATAGTTTGCAGCGGAATGAAGTTATCATATCATAATGCAGCGGAAAATCAAGTGTTTGACAAATTGCAGCGGAAATGTAAATAGTTCAACACAACATTGTTTAACCAAAATAAAAGTAAATTGTTTTTGAAATAACAAGACAGTATGCATGTAGTTCCTAATGCTCGTTCCTTAGATTGTGCATCCCTGTCCTCCTGCTAGTCATACTAGTTACCTGAGAATACAAGTTTGAAAAGTGTCAACACAATGGTTGGTGAGTTCACAGGTTTTGATATACATATAGTAAGAAAGTGTGTCATGCTGTTTATCAATGTTAGTACCGAGCCCTAGGCCCAAGGTTTCAGTGCGTCACTACCGAACTAGACTTGTTTGTCCTTGCCTCCGCTATGTCTCGTATACATAGCAAGTTAGGTCAGAATTTGCACGGGTTATGACATCCAGTCAACATTGTGCCCCGTGGGGTTAGTCATTCCCTAATGGATCCATCCAAATCTACCACGTTGTTTGTACATTAACGGTAAGACTTTGTGAGGGCTTAATACGAGTTCAACACTTAATGTTTGTCCAATAAACCAGCATACACAATTAAATGTTTGTCATAGCATAAATGTTTGACTCGATGTAACTAGTATTCTCCCCCTATTTAAAAGCGTTTGAAAAAGAGTAAAGAGGGGCCGTAAACTCACCTTAGTGATGTGAATGTATGTAAGCGTAAGCTCCTGAATTGTCAAGCAGCACGTCGGTCACCGGCAACCTATATCGTATACCGTACGTGAGTTCGTGTATGTGACCGTGCTAGTGTTTGTGTTAGTGCTCGTGTTTGTGTCCAACAACCCTTGGTTGTTCATGTTTGTCCGTGTCGGTTCTCAATGACCGTGTTTGCTCGTGTTGGTCCACATTGACCGTGTTTGACTGTGTTGGTCCACAGTGACCGTGTTTGACCGTGTTTGACCAGAGTTGACCGTGTCACGTCAACGACCCGTTGGTGAACCGTGTGACGGTTGTGAATCGTGTAGCAATCGTGTAAGTGTTTGTCGTGTGCAAAACGCGCATGTCGCGTCTTTGGACAACTTACTATTTATAGTAAGTTTTCATTTATGGAAAGTTCACAAAGCATATCGGTGTTAGAGTTCTAGCATGCTCAATGGTCCTACGGGGTCATGTTAACACGTAGCACATTATCATACAAGGTCATATACGTCGTTTATATCATGTTAGCACACAAAAGTTTCCTTAAATGGAAAGTTTCCATTTTTAGCATGCGTAACATCGGAAACCATCTAACTTAGCATCTAATCATCATGTTATAGCATTATAAGTCATTTAGCATGCTCAAATCATTCAACACGTTGACAAATCGGTTTTTGTAAAAATAAAGTTACTAAATATAGTAACTATCTAGTTTTTCATGAAAATGACCATTTTAACATTTCTAATCCTATTTTCATGTCACCAATCATCACAATAATCAATCCAATACCACTTAGGCATACCAACATAACCAAAATCATCACTTAACATTATTTCAACTAATAAAGTTACTAAAATAGTAACTCATCACATATGACCATAATCATCATTAAAATCATAATCTAAACATTCAAATCGTCATATTATCAATCTAACAACAATTCTTCATACATGCATGTTCACCATTCCATTCACAACATCATTTTACAACGAAAAGTTTCTATAAATAGAAAGATTGTCAAAAATCATCATCTTAATCATTTCATCATCATCTAACCATGTATCATTCATTCAATATCATCAAGATGCATATCTAAATACTGAAAATCATCTCTATCATCATGGATCATACATGCATGGCAATATAATATCATAAAACATCATTTTAAGCATCATGGCTCATGCTCATCATCTTAGATCATCATAGATCATCATCTAATCATCTTAGATCATCAAGGAACATAGTGAAATCATCAAACCCAGAAAAGAAATTCGTGCATGAGCATTATATGTGCTTGCATGTGAGATTTAGCACATGTATGTGGGTGTGTGAGTGTCTAGAGAGTGTTTGGACTAAGAGACTACCTTCCAACACCTCCTTGATGGCTAAGATGGTGTTTGAGCAGCTTCCAAGACTCCTGGATTGCTGGGTTCGTCAAGTTCAAGCAAGACAAGATGAAGCTCAAGCTTGGAAGGTCTTCTCCCTTGAGTTCTCTAAGCTTCCCAAGCTCCAAATGAGGTCTTCAATGGCTTCCAGAGGTGTTGCAGGTGTTTAGAGGAAAAAGATGGTCGAGGTGTTGATTGTGAAGCCGGAGAAATGATGAAATGGGATAGCATAGGCATGATTGTCTTGGTTTTATAAAGATTTTGTCGACTGGGCGGCTTCGCGTACCGCGATGGGGCCTTCAAATAATCTCCGCGTACCGCGGAGGATTCCGGAAGTCAACACTCCGCGATGTTGGTCGCGTATCGCAACACTGATTCTTGTTGGGCCATCGCGTACCGCGATGGGCCCCTGAAGAGCCTAATAAGCCCTTTTTAATGGGTTTGATCCGATCGTCATTGTTTTCACGCTTTCGAACTATCGTTTGGCCTCGTTTGAACTTCCAAGTTCGATGTGTGAGTGTTTCGTGAAGTCTCGAGTGTTGTGCTACACAATGTGCTTGACGTTCACTAACGTTCGTGTGTTTTGACACGTGTGTGTTGTTTGCCGATAATTCCACGAATTATCCTGTTGTGTGTCGGTGTTCGTACTGTCGTGCCACGTGTCACACTAAATTAATCTAATTCTAGTGCCACGTGTACATAATGCATTTAAATAAACATTTAAATAAATATAAAGCTGACCTAGAAATTACGGGGTGTCACATCCTCCCCATGTTAGAAAGAATTTCGTCCCGAAATTCAACTTGTGTTGCTAGTGTTTGTCTGTTCCGTGAACAGGTGTGGGTACTTTTGTTTCATCTGGTCTTCACGTTCCCACGTGAATTCCGGTCCTCGTCGTGAATTCCATCGCACTTTCACAATCGGGATCTTGCTGAGTTTGAGCTTTTTGGTTTCTCGGTCCATAATTTCTACCGGTTCCTCAACGAAGTTCAGTTGTTCATCGATCTGTATCTCCTCAAGAGGAATAACAAGTGTCTCGTCGGATAGGCACTTTTTGAGATTCGAGATGTGGAACACGTTGTGTACACTGCTCAGTTCAGCTGGCAGGTTCAGTTCATAGGCTACAGGGCCTATTCGTTTTGTAATCTCGAACGGTCCAATGTAACGAGGGTTCAACTTTCCTCGTTTGCCAAAACGAATGACTCCCTTCCAGGGCGAGACCTTGAGTAACACTCTTCTCCCACCTGAAATTCTAACGGTTTACGTCGTTTGTCAGCATAGCTTTTCTGTCTGTCACGAGCTGCTGCCATTCGCTTGCGTATTTGTACGATCTTCTCAGTCGTCTCGTGCACAAGCTCTGGACCGGTCAGTTGGCTGTCTCCAACTTCCGCCCAGCAAATGGGTGATCGACACTTACGTCCATAAAGTGCCTCGAATGGTGCAGCTTGGATGCTGGTGTGATAGCTGTTGTTGTATGAAAACTCAACTAATGGTAGGTGGGTTTCCCAACTATTTCCAAAGTCAATAACACATGCTCTGAGCATGTCCTCCAATGTCTGTATGGTTCGCTCACTCTGTCCGTCCGTTTGCGGGTGGTAAGCGGTACTCATGTCCAATCTCGTGCCCAAAGCCTTATGTAAAGATTTCCAGAAGTGCGATGTAAATCGACTGTCGCGGTCAGATATAATCGAGATTGGCACCCCATGTCGAGTGACCACTTCCTTTATGTAGATACGAGTGAGCTTGTCCAACTTGTCAGTCTCCTTGATGGGTAGGAAATGTGCGGACTTTGTCAGTCGGTCTACGATAACCCAGATGGTATCGCAACCACTTGCCGTCTTAGGCAGTTTAGTTATGAAGTCCATGGAGATCTGCTCCCATTTCCACATTGGTAATTCCGGTTGCTGAAGTAACCCTGATGGCTTCTGGTACTCCACTTTAACCTTTGAGCACGTTAGACACTTACTCACGTAGGTTGCTATTTCGGCTTTCATGTTCGGCCACCAGTAAGTTGTCTTCAGATCATGATACATTTTTTCAGAGCCCGGATGTATGGAATACCGGCTCTTGTGAGCTTCATCCATCACTACTTCTCTCAATCCCCCGTAGCGTGGAATCCAAATTCGATCCATCAGATAGTAAGCTCCGTCGTCTTTTACTTTCATTTGCTTATCCATGCCACGCATGGCTTCAAGAGAGAGGTTTTCTGTCTTCAAATCTTCTTGCTGTGCGAGTCGGATTTGATTTGGTAGTTCAGAGTGAATCGTGAGTTGTAGCGCACGCACGCGTTTTGTTGTTTCTTTCCGGCTCAACGCGTCGGCCACTACTTTGGCCTTGCTTGGATGATACTTGATGGCGCAATCATAATCTCCTATGAGTTCAACCCACCTTCGTTGTCTCATGTTCAACTCTTTCTGATCGAAGATGTGTTGTAGGCTCTTATGATCGGTAAAGATAGTGCACTTTGTGCCATACAAGTAGTGTCGCCAGATCTTCAAAGCAAACACTACCGCTCCCAACTCAAGGTCATGAGTCGTGTAGTTTTTCTCATGCACCTTAAGTTGTCGTGAAGCGTATGCTATCACTTTCTCACGTTGCATCAACACGCAACCAAGTCCTTGTTTAGAGGCGTCGCAATACACCACAAAATTGTCGCATCCTTCCGGTAAGGATAGAATAGGTGCAGTACACAGTTTCTGCTTCAACAATTTGAAAGCAGTTTCTTGTTTGTCTCCCCAGTCAAACTTCTTGTCTTTATGTGTCAGGGATGTCAGTGATTGAGCAATCTTCGAATATCCTTCAATGAATCGTCGGTAGTACCCGGCCAGACCTAGGAATTGTCGCACCTCAGTCGGGGTCTTGGGTGCTTCCCAGTTCTTAATTGCTTCGATTTTGGCTGGGTCTACGTGTATCCCCTGCTCATTCACCACGTGTCCAAGAAATTGGACTTCGCGAATCCAAAAGTCGCATTTTGAAAACTTCGCGTATAGTTGCTCTTTCTTTAATAATTCCAAAACTAGCCTCAGATGTTCAGCATGTTCTTCCTGGTTCTTAGAGTAGATCAGGATGTCGTCGATGAACACTATTACGAATTTGTCAAGATAGGGTTTGCACACTCTATTCATGAGATCCATGAATACAGCTGGTGCGTTGGTTAGTCCAAAGGGCATAACCAAGAATTCGTAGTGTTCGTATCGGGATCTGAAGGCAGTCTTAGGAATATCGTTTTCCTGTATCCTCAATTGATGGTAACCCGATCTTAAATCGATCTTTGAATAGTAGCTTGATCCTTGCAACTGATCAAACAAATCGTCTATTCGTGGTAACGGGTATCGATTCTTGATTGTCACCTTGTTCAGCTCTCTATAGTCGATACACATACGGAATGTTTCGTCTTTCTTCTTCACAAACAAGACCGGTGCTCCCCAAGGTGAGAAGCTCGGTCTGATAAATCCCTTGTCTAACAGTTCTTGCAACTGGTTAGACAGTTCCTGCATCTCAGTCGGTGCTAGTCGGTATGGAGCTTTCGCAATCGGTGCTGCTCCTGGTGTGAGGTCTATCTGAAACTCGACTTGTCGTTTCGGAGGTAGTCCAGGTAGATCCTCGGGAAACACTTCGGGAAAATCGCGGACTACAGCGATGTCCTCAATCTTCCTTTCTTTCCTGGGTTGCTCGATGATAAGGGCTAGTATTGCAGTGTATCCCTTCTGAATGTACTTGTTTGCCTTCATGCATGACATAATGTTCAGAGGCACTCCTCGTCGTTCCCCCTGAATCGAGATCTGTTCTCCGTTCTTCAACGTCACCCGTACAATCTTCTCGTTGCATACGATCTCGGCCTGGTTAGCGGATAACCAATCCATTCCAACGACTACGTCGAAGCTTCCGAGAGTTACCGGCATCAAATCGATTTCGAGTTCGTGATCCGCCAACACCATTACGCATCCTCGAAAGATGTGTTGTGTTTCAATTAGCTTGCCGTCAGCTAACTCTACGGTGTACTTGTAGTCTAGTGGCGTTGGGGTAATATCTAGTAATTTACTAAACTCACTAGATATAAAGCTCCTATCGGCACCGGTGTCAAATAATATGCTAGCATAGACATTATTTAAAAGAAACGTACCGGTCACGATGTTCGGGTCATCCTTGGCTTCCCCTGAGCCAATCACAAATGCTCGACCCTTGGCCGCTCCTCCTCCGGCCTTCTTTAGTTGAGGACAATCCCTCCTCATGTGACCCGGTTTTCCGCATTCATAACACCCCTTGAGAGTGTTTTGATTGTTGTTGTTGTTCTGGTTGTGGTTGGGGTTGCTGTTGTTGGGAAACTTGGATCTACAGTCTTTGGCCATGTGGCCATGTCTTCCGCACTTCAGGCAACGGTATCGCTCGCATTGCCCGAAGTGATGGTATGAGCATCGGTTGCACAGTGGGTACTTCCCTTGATACACACCCTTTCCTTTGCAATCGGGTTGGGTGGCAGTGAAAGCTCTGGCTGGTGCAGATCTTTGTTGTTGCTGCGGTTGGTGAGACTGGTGCTGACTAGGTTCCCACTTCCTTTTCTGGCTTTCTTGAGGCTTCAGGTGTTCGCCTCGTTTGGGTAGCTTGCCCTGAGCTACAGCTTGATCGGTCAGTTTATGGGCCAGTCGGATCAGTGGTTGGATGGTGGTGAGATCAGAAGCAGTCACCATGCTTTGGATTTGTTCGGGCAGCCCGCTGATGAACTGCTCGATCTTTTGTATTCCGGCGTCACCATCGCCGGGCATAACTTACACAGCTCATGAAATCGAGTGCAATATTGCTCGATCTCAGACCCCACCATTTTGTGTACCCAGAATTCGGCTTCCAGTTTCCGAATCTCATCACGAGGGCAATACTCCTCCTGCAGTAGTCTGGTGAAATCAGCCCAGCTCATCGAGTTGGCACCGTCCAACCCCAAGGTTTGAACATGGGTATTCCACCATGTGAGAGCCGGTCCCTCCAATGTACCGGTTGCATATTTAACCCTGCTCTCCTCGGCACAGTCGCACATGGCGAACACAGATTCCACCTTTTCCATCCAGCGGAGCATCCCAACAGCTCCTTCAGTTCCCTTGAACTTGTGTGGGTGGCAGTTCAGGAAAGACTTAAAGGAACATCCTTTCCCGTTGCTGCTGTTTGACCCTGTTTGTCAGAAACCAGTGTCGTGTGTTAGTATTGTGTTAGCTACACTATATTAGTCGCGTCAGGCAAGTGTTAGTACCGTTGTTGTTTCCGCTAGTTTCGCTATGCTGGCGACTGGCTTCGTAGTCAGCGATCGCTTTGTTGACCCGACGGTCAACCATCATTTTTATCACAGCGGCATCTAGTGTCCGTTTAGCAGGACGCGCGTACGGTCCTCTTCCCGCCATGTATGGTTCTATACATAAGGGATAGAGTTTTAGTTAGCACATGTTAGAGTGTTAGCCAAATGTCATGTCAGAGGTCGGATCAGATGTCATGTTAGCTGTCAAGTCAGAGGTTATGTTATCAAGCAATCATGGTCAACATGTAATAAGTAAGACAAAACATAATTCTCATTAATAATAAGCTTGAAGTACAATAATTTCAAAAGGAAATACATAATAAGTTCTTCGAGCACATCCCGCTCGTCTAGGCCAAAATAAGAAAGTACAAAATACAACAGTCCTCTAATCCGAATCCATAGAGACGTGTGAAATATCGCTAGCAGCGTCTCCGTCATCATCATCCTCCTCCGGATCCTCATTAGGATCCTCATCAAAGTCCCCTTCTTCGAGGTCCTCGGCCTCGAATTCAGGACCATCCTCCTGTGGTGGTTCCTCAATAAACTGTGCAGCCCATGCGTTAAGCATGGCATCACTGGCCTGCACCATCGCCTGAGTCTCGGTTATGTCTGTCCGATTCTCAGTGATGCGTACATCATGCTCCTGCATGATGTCAACGATCTGTCCGTGCTGGGTCATCAGTTGAGACACTTGGAGACGTAGAGTCTCCACCTGTGCCTCCAGTCTGTCGTTGCGTTCCTCCAGCCTATCGTTCTGCCTCTCCAGTCGATCGTTCTTCTCGCGAAGAACTCGAACCTCGTCTGACAGCTCTCCAGTCCTCCAAATCTCTCGTCGGGTGCAAGCAACGTGGGCCGCGAAGGCCTGCTCCAGTGGTACACCAAGTGATGGTAGTCGGTGTCCTGGAGTGGTATCGCCGGGATACCGATATGGAGGTACCCTCTCCCCGATGATCCATCCCTGGATTATGGTGGGAAGCCACCCCCAGTGTCGGGCCCGTGCTGCGTCTCTGGCTCGCCGGTCCATCTCGGCGTCTACCTGCTCCACAATGTCGTGGACGCGTCGGCGGCTCTCTGCCGTCAGGTCGTCTGTCGTCGGTCGTCTATCCGAATTCCTGCTGGTACTTCCGTTGTTGGCCATCCTGTAAGTTTCAAGTTAGTAAGCAACGGTTCGATATAAGCAATAATATCATCATCAATGTGCAAGTTCTATGTGTAGTGTCTAAAGTTGAGCAATGGCTATAGTCTAAGTTTACTATATGCAAACCTAGTTCCCTATAACCAAGGCTCTGATACCAGTCTGTCACACCCCCAATTTCCCACTCGTGGCGTATGTCCACGTGGGTGTGACGTGTCCAGAATCACAGCTCATGGTCATATAGAACAACTCTATATGCGTATATAAATCCAAGTTTGACACATACACACTATGAAATAGTTTGCAGCGGAATGAAGTTATCATATCATAATGCAGCGGAAAATCAAGTGTTTGACAAATTGCAGCGGAAATGTAAATAGTTCAACACAACATTGTTTAACCAAAATAAAAGTAAATTGTTTTTGAAATAACAAGACAGTATGCATGTAGTTCCTAATGCTCGTTCCTTAGATTGTGCATCCCTGTCCTCCTGCTAGTCATACTAGTTACCTGAGAATACAAGTTTGAAAAGTGTCAACACAATGGTTGGTGAGTTCACAGGTTTTGATATACATATAGTAAGAAAGTGTGTCATGCTGTTTATCAATGTTAGTACCGAGCCCTAGGCCCAAAGTGTCAGTGCGTCACTACCGAACTAGACTTGTTTGTCCTTGCCTCCGCTATGTCTCGTATACATAGCAAGTTAGGTCAGAATTTGCACGGGTTATGACATCCAGTCAACATTGTGCCCCGTGGGGTTAGTCATTCCCTAATGGATCCATCCAAATCTACCACGTTGTTTGTACATTAACGGTAAGACTTTGTGAGGGCTTAATACGAGTTCAACACTTAATGTTTGTCCAATAAACCAGCATACACAATTAAATGTTTGTCATAGCATAAATGTTTGACTCGATGTAACTAGTATTCTCCCCCTATTTAAAAGCGTTTGAAAAAGAGTAAAGAGGGGCCGTAAACTCACCTTAGTGATGTGAATGTATGTAAGCGTAAGCTCCTGAATCGTCAAGCAGCACGTCGGTCACCGGCAACCTATATCGTATACCGTACGTGAGTTCGTGTATGTGACCGTGCTAGTGTTTGTGTTAGTGCTCGTGTTTGTGTCCAACAACCCTTGGTTGTTCATGTTTGTCCGTGTCGGTTCTCAATGACCGTGTTTGCTCGTGTTGGTCCACATTGACCGTGTTTGACTGTGTTGGTCCACAGTGACCGTGTTTGACCGTGTTTGACCAGAGTTGACCGTGTCACGTCAACGACCCGTTGGTGAACCGTGTGACGGTTGTGAATCGTGTAGCAATCGTGTAAGTGTTTGTCGTGTGCAAAACGCGCATGTCGCGTCTATGGACAACTTACTATTTATAGTAAGTTTCCATTTATGGAAAGTTCACAAAGCATATCGGTGTTAGAGTTCTAGCATGCTCAATGGTCCTACGGGGTCATGTTAACACGTAGCACATTATCATACAAGGTCATATACGTCGTTTATATCATGTTAGCACACAAAAGTTTCCTTAAATGGAAAGTTTCCATTTTTAGCATACGTAACATCGGAAACCATCTAACTTAGCATCTAATCATCATGTTATAGCATTATAAGTCATTTAGCATGCTCAAATCATTCAACACGTTGACAAATCGGTTTTTGTAAAAATAAAGTTACTAAATATAGTAACTATCTAGTTTTTCATGAAAATGACCATTTTAACATTTCTAATCCTATTTTCATGTCACCAATCATCACAATAATCAATCCAATACCACTTAGGCATACCAACATAACCAAAATCATCACTTAACATTATTTCAACTAATAAAGTTACTAAAAATAGTAACTCATCACATATGACCATAATCATCATTAAAATCATAATCTAAACATTCAAATCGTCATATTATCAATCTAACAACAATTCTTCATACATGCATGTTCACCATTCCATTCACAACATCATTTTACAACGAAAAGTTTCTATAAATAGAAAGATTGTCAAAAATCATCATCTTAATCATTTCATCATCATCTAACCATGTATCATTCATTCAATATCATCAAGATGCATATCTAAATACTGAAAATCATCTCTATCATCATGGATCATACATGCATGGCAATATAATATCATAAAACATCATTTTAAGCATCATGGCTCATGCTCATCATCTTAGATCATCATAGATCATCATCTAATCATCTTAGATCATCAAGGAACATAGTGAAATCATCAAACCCAGAAAAGAAATTCGTGCATGAGCATTATATGTGCTTGCATGTGAGATTTAGCACATGCATGTGGGTGTGTGAGTGTCTAGAGAGTGTTTGGACTAAGAGACTACCTTCCAACACCTCCTTGATGGCTAAGATGGTGTTTGAGCAGCTTCCAAGACTCCTGGATTGCTGGGTTCGTCAAGTTCAAGCAAGACAAGATGAAGCTCAAGCTTGGAAGGTCTTCTCCCTTGAGTTCTCTAAGCTTCCCAAGCTCCAAATGAGGTCTTCAATGGCTTCCAGAGGTGTTGCAGGTGTTTAGAGGAAGAAGATGGTCGAGGTGTTGATTGTGAAGCCGGAGAAATGATGAAATGGGATAGCATAGGCATGATTGTCTTGGTTTTATAAAGATTTTGTCGACTGGGCGGCTTCGCGTACCGCGATGGGGCCTTCAAATAATCTCCGCGTACCGCGGAGGATTCCGGAAGTCAACACTCCGCGATGTTGGTCGCGTATCGCGACACTGATTCTTGTTGGGCCATCGCGTACCGCGATGGGCCCCTGAAGAGCCTAATAAGCCCTTTTAATGGGTTTGATCCGATCGTCATTGTTTTCACGCTTCCGAACTATCGTTTGGCCTCGTTTGAACTTCCAAGTTCGATGTGTGAGTGTTTCGTGAAGTCTCGAGTGTTGTGCTACACAATGTGCTTGACGTTCACCAACGTTCGTGTGTTTTGACACGTGTGTGTTGTTTTGCCGATAATTCCACGAATTATCCTGTTGTGTGTCGGTGTTCGTACTGTCGTGCCACGTGTCACACTAAATTAAACTAATTCTAGTGCCACGTGTACATAATGCATTTAAATAAACATTTAAATAAATATAAAGCTGACCTGAAAATTACGGGGTGTCACATGGTCAAAGGGCCAAAGGCCGGTAAAGGGGGCTGTGGCACGCGGGTCATGTGGGTCGGGCATCTGGGTGGCGCACGGATCGCGGTGTGTGTGTATCTGGATTGCTTCCCAGGTTAGGGGCGGGCGCTGGTTAGAGACGCGGGTCAAGGGGCTTTTTTAGGGCTGACATGGCGCGCCAGGGGCTGCCACATGTTCCCTGCGTCTGAAACTTTGGCAGATTTACAAAACCACCCCTGAACTTCAGAAATTAAAATTTTAAGCCCCGAAAATTCTAGAATTGCCACTTTTTAACCCCAGAACTTCTAAACACTTTTTAACACCAGATCTTCTTAAAATTATATTTTTAGCTTCCAAACTTCATCAGAATTATTCCGGGCTTCGGTTTCTACGCAATTACGAACTTTTTTTTTTCGCGAAACCTATAAAAGTAACATTAAAAATAAAAATAAGTAAAAATAATTAAAATCTAATAAAAATCTAATAAAATAAGATAAAATACTATAAAATAAATACTAAAAAGATGTGTAAATAATGACACATCAATTACATGGGAAGAAAAAAAGGTAGAAGAATGAAACGGGAAGAATGAACTAAACAAAGATTACAAACTAGAAATTTCTAATTAGTTAAATCTTACTAATCTTCTTTTCTAGCTTATTAATATTATCAATCAAAACATAACAAGTGATTACATACATGTAAACTTATGTGTAATTATCAACTTGATCATCTTCTCTCATTTAGGCATTTCATCAAACACATGGTATGTATTGTGATGATCTTGGCATCATTATCTTCATTTTTATTTGTTTATGCTTGGTTGATTTTCGACCTAATCTCGTGTTTCCCTCGCCAAACTGAATCTTGTTCTCGGTAATCGTTGGTGATGATGAGGCTGATAACAAAGTTTGGTTCAAGCAGTAAGTAACCTTGATCCTGATAGTGGTTTTATGATCATGAAGGGAGATGACTGATAAGTTCGGTGGCGACCAGAAAATGGGTGAAGATAGCAGCAAGTTCTTGGTAGTAGGTTTTCAATTCATGGCTTATGATTTGTTCGGCTCTCTCTCTCTCAAGGGAGAGATTTAAGAAAATTTAAAAGGAAAAAACATAATGTAAATTAATATATGATCCTTTTATTTATTTAAAAAAAACTAAAAAATGTTTTTTGGTTGGTTGAAAGGAGTTTTCTTGGTTTCTAAGAAATGTGGAGTTTTAAACATATTAGTTGTTTAAAACATAATAGCTGCATTGATAGAATATTCTATTTTAAATAGAAAAAGTTGAAACACTTAAATAATTTTTATATTATTTAATTACTCTTTTTTGTATATTAAATAATTTTTTATTATTTATTTTTATATTTTATATATTAGAAGGTCATAATTGTTTTAATTCATCATGTTGTTTTTCTTAAAACTTATCATTTTATAGTGTTACATATTTACATCTTTATATTTTATGTTTTATATCATTTGATGTTATTTTTATTATGTTTTAGATATTTTTTTTTTATTTTATCATTATGTTTTATAAATTAAAAGTAAATATACAATTATGCTTTTGAAAACTCATTTAAAAAAATAGAAAGATACAACAGTGAGTAAAAAAAACAAAATCATGATAGAAAAAAAAAACACAATAAAACTCTAATTCTAATTGTCTTAAATTCTTTATAAACTTTTTACATTAAATATGTTTTATCATTCACACTAAAAAAAGGAAAAACGTAACCAATGAGATAAGAAATGAAGTTGATGAATGTTTTTACATGTGAAGAATAAGTAAAACGAACGTGGTAGTGATGGGTGCTTTGTATTTTTAGTAATGATGTTGCCGCGTTCTACCCCATGCCAACTTCAAATTTAAATTTAAATTTAAATTTAAACTAAAACTATATATGAATGGGATGTGTCTGTCTGGCTGGCAGTATATAAATGTTTTCTAGATGTTTGACAATCAACGCACCGCGTTGACCTCTCTGAAGTCAGCCGCCAAATCCATTCAACCTATAAATACCAGAAGGAAGGTATATGCATGGATCACAAACACAACATCACTAATTAATTAAAATCATATCAGCTGCTGCTAATTAATTATATTATGAGATCATCATCATCATCATCTGCTGCTGCTGCTGCTGATTCTGATTCTGCTAAATACAGAGGTGTTCGGAAGAGGAAGTGGGGGAAATGGGGTCGGAGATCAGACTACCAAACAGCCGTGAAAGGATTTGGTTGGGATCCTACGATTCGCCTGAAAAAGCTGCTCGTGCCTTCGATGCCGCCCTCTTCTGTCTGAGAGGCAACACCGCCAACTTCAACTTCCCCGATCAGCCGCCCAACATTCCAGGCGGCACCGACCTCCACCCTTCACAGATACAAGCAGCGGCTGCGCATTATGCAAACTCCTACCATCCCACCCCCTCATCTTCTTCACATCATGTTTCCAACAATTATGATATGTTTCATGTCATGGATGATCATAATAGTAATAATGATATCATAAGCCACATTCATCCTGATTATTATGGGATGTTTACAGGATTTGATGATTTTTTATGCAGCCTCCAGCTGATCATTACGGGTCAGAAGATCAGGCAGTTAATTACGATGACTCACAGCCGGATCCATCCAGCTTCCTCTGGAACTTTAATTAAGTATAGTAGTTATAATAATCGAAGTTGAAAGGGATTTTTTTAGATGGTATATCATTGGTTGATGATCCAAAGTTAAGCATATATACATGCAGGAGCTGCAGTGCAGGCGGTTGCATGTATGTACGAGACCATTGATATGATCTTGTTTTTTTGCTACCGATGGATCATCATATCTTGTGTTTTTGTTTTCTTTCATCTTCGTCTTCTTCTTTATGAATAAATATATAATTCATTAATGTATCATGCATTCTCTTGTATTTCAATTCAATTCCACCGGCGTGTAAGTCAGTGGTATAGCTTGAATATTTTAAAGAATGAGTAGAAATTTATATGAAACACAACACATATTAATTTTTTTGAAGCATAAGAGACGACATCAATACTTTAAAAAGAAATATCTTTGTGACGACCCAAAAATCAACACTTTTGGATGTAAAAAGGAGAGGAGTGACCCCAGCCCTAATAATACTTCGACCCTGGTGTAGGTGATATATGATGTTGATCGATCATTATTAATTATGATTCACATGACTTATAATGCATACATGCATTTTTTTTCCAATGCAATTATATAATTGATGCCAAACATATATATTCACTAATCAACATGCATTTTTTTAGCTTTAAACAGTACGTACGTGTGTACGTCGCCGTCACACAATCCATCCATCCAGTAAATATATAATAAGCTACGCATTCATTTATTAATTAATATCTCCTTATACTCTTTAAAAAAAAAATAAAGATTTTGATACACATGTCAATAGCTTTGTTAATTTTCTTGGTCTTTTTTTTCTATTAAATATTTATACGCCACATTTTATTAAATATTTATTTTTCATCTATATCCTATTAATACAAATAATTTTATGAATTTAATAAATAAATAATCATAATAATTATTTTCTAACAAAACCTTTTTGAAAAATATTTGATATGTTATTTAAAATAATTAAAAATTATTTATTTAACTTGTGTAATAAACATGTTCTAACATAATATATACAAACAAACAAACTTACCTGTATATTCCCATGCATTTTTCAGTTGAGATAGAGAGGTTACTCTAAAGAAGTCCCCGGCTCAAAGTTATCGTTTAAAGTTAATCACTCCGACGCTTTTAACATTATTTTCACAAAATAAGTAAAATAACATTATAATAAGTGTAATTTTACTTTTGTCCTTTAAGGGCCCACACATATACATTTTCCGATCCGTAGTGTAAAATTTTTTAAAAAATTTTATTTCGCCCCCCTTGGAAAAAAAATATATACCCTATGTTCGCCCCCCTTAAAAAATTATTACAAAAATTTTATAATTATAAACAATTAACATATAAAATCAAATTAATTAATTAACTAATAACTATTACAATTAAGTTAGTTTATTAATCAATAGTATACAATATTTAAATTCAGCCCAACTTGAAATTTAGCCACTAGCCCAACCAATTTCCCTTAATTAATTCTTTAACCCAAAGAAATACCCAATTGAATCTCCCATTGGCCATAGTCGGAAAAAAAACCACTCCCAATTGAAGTCCCGATCCTGTTCAGCACCGAGCACAGCAGCATCGCCCATTCGCCCAGCAGCAGCAAAGCGCGCCGAGAGCCACCGGCCACCAGCAGCATCGCGACCGCCGACCTGCCCACAGCCCACCTGCGCCCCTGCCTCCCTGCCCAGTGCCGACTTGCGCCGGCTACCTGCCTTGTTCCTTGCGTGAATTGGTAATAATTTCGACCTCTCACCTTGTTGTTACTTGCTTTGATTAAGTTTTTGAGTAGGTTAATTGTAGTTTATTGTTAATTTGTTAGTGAATGTAAACATTTAGATTTTAGGGTTTTGATTTTTGTTCAAATTTTTTAGGTATAAATTAAGTGTCGGATTCTTGGTATATCATGGGGAATAGCTTGGAGATTTACATAGAGAAGGAAATTGCCGAAAACTTTGACTCGGAATCCATAATCGATGAATTTAAAAATCTTAAAGGTCGTCGTGTTGAGTTGTAATCTTCTTTAAGGTACTTAACTTTTTCATTCATCATGATAATAATTTAAATCTTTGTTTGTTTTAAAAAAATCTACTTTTTATTGTTTGATGGTTTTACCCGACCCGACCCGAATCGCCAACCGAACATTTAACTGTTAGCGTTAGGCCGTTAGGGAAAAAAAATTTATATGTGGCAAAGTTTCGCGCCCCCTATGCTTTCAGTCAAGCTTCGCCACTGAATGGGACGCTTCTAACATAATACATATAGGAGTAAATTACGATTTTGGCCCCTATGATTTAAGTGTTTTAACTATTTTAACACAAAATGGAATCTTTTATCAATACAAACCCTGTGATTTAAACAATTAATGGTTTTGCCTCTCACGTGGGCTAAAAACATGGTTGTAAAAGTCGCTAGGCGCTAGGCGGGCGGCGAGGTATCGCCTAGGGATTAATCGGCGCTAGGCAAATTGGAATTTTTATATATAATTTTACAAATATATATTATATACACATATTAATATCAATAATTTAATATAATAATTCAAATAATTTAAAAAAATAAACTTAAACATACTAAGTCAAGTATTTCAAAGTTCAAATTTAAACACAGAGTTCAAAGTTTAGAAATGAATTTCGATGTTAAGTGGCTGGATTCGATGTTTCAGAGACATATTAATTATTTTGGATTGAGTAATGTATATATAATCATGAAGTTGGTCTTTTTTTACCAGAAAAAAGTCAAAAAAAGTCAAAAAAATAAAAAAAATAAAAATCTGATTAATCCGCCTAGGACGACTAGGCCCCGCCTAGGACCCGACTAGGCCACCTAGGCCCCGACTAGGCCGCCTAGGCCAAAATCGACACAGCAGAAGGCAACCTAGCGCCTAGGCGGCAGCCTAGGCCGATTTTTACAATACTGGCTAAAAGCGTTAGTTGTTTAAACCACATGAGCTCAATTGATAGTAGATTTCATTTTAGGTTGAAATACTTAAAACACTTAAACCAAAGGGTCGAAACCGTAATTTAGTCTAACACATAGTTTTTTTTTGAAACGCTAAATTTATCATACTCCTATATTACTCCAAAATTAATATAGTTCTCGCCTAAGATTGAACCCGTGACCTTACTTTTAAGAAGCAAATATTAATTATAATTAAGAGTTAATAATAGTTGATGAGTAAATGTTATACCACTTTTTTTTAACAACAATATTATCCTACTCCTATCTAATATTATAAGTTTTTATATTTATTAAAAAGTTTTTTTTTGTCTCCCAATATTTCATCTTTTTCGTTATTTTTTAAAGTCCTCATAAGTCTTTTATACAAATGATACTTTTCTACAAAAATCACGTCATTCTACAAAATGTAAACTAAACTCGTTACATAATTTGTAGTTTGTATTTAATTACACCTCGTTACATTGGTGTAATTTATATTGATGTCACAATTTGTTGCGTTGATCGCATCTTTAATTTTAAACATATATTATAAATTCATTTGCAACGGAAGCTTGTTTTAATATGTTTAAATCTAAACTTTAGAACCAAAATCCACCAAGGATCCATATGTAGTTCTTGAAACTTAAATAAAATACAACCATAAGGTGTTTAGTATCAACAACCTTTGTAGAGAAGTGGAAGCTAAAAGATGAAGATGAACTAGGAATCAAGTGTGTCCTCTCCAGGAGTGAACATGCCAAGCAAGATTGATCTAAAAGATGCTAGCCTTCAACCCCAATGTCAAGAACATACACACTCTCTAAAACACTTGATTTGTGTTGATTTATATGTGTGTAAATAGAATCAAGCAATTCACAAGAACAATGAAAACTAACCTGTAGTTTTATTAAGTTCTTATTTGTTTTCTTTCAAGACTCTTTTCTTTAAATCTCTGAATTACACACACCTTGAAAACCTTGAAAATCCCTTATTTCAAATGTTAATTTTAGAAAGGCATCAAACCTCTTTTAATATTTCAACTTTTGTAAAGCCATAAATGTCAAAGTCTTTGAACCATAAGATTTTAAGTCAACATTTTTAAAAGATTGCACGTGCCATCCATTGGAAAACAAGGATAGTCAAATGGGATTTATTCCATATTGTACATTAGATAATATGATAATCTCATGTAATCTATTTATTTTGTAATTCTTCTAATATACAATATAAATCATGTAGCAACTCCACCGTGATGTACAATGTGAATGATATATATTTACTACATTGAT